>JAUIMM010000178.1:16807500-16965000 GCA_031769625.1 Taudactylus pleione
TTCGGAGGTGATACTTTTGTAACAGAGGAATGATGAATAGCATTAAATTTAACAATAAACTCGTGGCGAGTTCAAAACTAAAATATCACTCATGATTTTTTTATCATGATGAATAGAAGCCTTATTCTCTATTTTGTTATAAACCAGAGAATGAGAGTTAATAGGAACAAATGACCTCCACATCATGTGACCTCCTCTCTACACTGCTGCACAACCACTCAGAGGAGGAGAGGAGAAAGTGCATTCTGCACCACATGCTCTCTCTCTCCATCCCCTACAACAGTGTTTCCCAACTCAGGGGCTTCTAACAGTACGTGTCTTACCAGGGCGGGGTCCAGGTGTTGTCGCACCCTGTGCGGAGAGGAACTCCGATGCCCCTTACCCTATGCTAAGGCGTGCGGGCCCCAAAGGGGGCATGACCTAATTACCATAGGCCCCGCTCCTAAGTGACGTACGGCACGCCAACCACTTAACATCAGGATGGGGGCGACACAGCACTCTTTCAATAGCTGGGCTTCCCCCAGCCCTCTCACTGCACTGAATGGATGCCACACACCATTCCTCTTCGACGTGGCGGTGCCCGTCCACCGGTGGGACACTTCAGCCCGCAGGTGGAACAGCTGGAAAAACGGGAGTGTCCCGTTCAAAATCGGGATGGTTGGGAGGGGTGTGCCCCCTTTATGGGGTGGCACCCCTCGACTGCACTGGTCGAACATGCCTCGAGCCGGCCCTGTGTCTTACAGATCTCCTAGTTGGTGCACAGGTGTATTCAATAAAGATTAACACATTTTAAAAGATCCATAGGTGGAGCTAATTATTTAAATTGTGATACTGAGGAGATCTGTAAAACCTGCAATGATAGGTTGTCCCTGAGAACTGTTGGGAACCACTGCCCTACAGCTGAGGCTGTACAGGTGTATCTAGACATTTGTGGTAGTAGGAGTTCTTAGTGGCATATAAGAAGCATGTGTTGAGGTTTCAGCAGAATGTGGTTGCTTTTGGCATATATGTGGGATCTAAGAGCTTGTTTATGCATTTTGCGGAAAATAAGGGTCTGACGGCATGTGGGGCCATTGTGAAGCAAGTGAGAGGGATGTTGGTGCAATTTGAAATGAGTGATGTGGTGCTGACGTTATTTAGCTGCCATTTTTATTTAGTCTTAATACTAAGGCTTTTGAAGAGCCATGGCCCTTGACGTATATCAGTTTATCCATCACAGGTATATACTGTAGAAGTTAGTGAAGTTGAGCACGGCTGCCATATGCTTTTCTACTTTCAGTGCTACAGTGGAGTGCTGTATAGTTTCCATGTTCTGCTGCTTAACACTGCCAACATAATTACATTTCAAAGTCTCAAAAACATTATCACATATGCAAAACCAATTATTAATATCTATGCAAATGTAATGAAATGAATGAGATCACAGGTCCTTGGGATTAATTCATATTTAATTATATCACAAAATACTTTGCTAACAATCTGACTCCCTACACCAGGGTTGGGGAACCTCAAGTCCGGGGGCCGTATAAGGCCCCCAGAATCATTTGGTCTAGCCCTCAGAGCTTTTTTCTGCTAGCCTCATTTGGCTAGCATGGTGCCTAGAATAGCACTCTGCAGTCAAAATCTATGCAGCAGTGCCGCCAGGAGCGTCCTTAGGATTCTTCAGACGGTCACACCACTGCCCTTACAGCGCCTGGAGCATCCTCAGCATGCTCCGGGCATTGCTGTAATCACCGGAGATTGTGGTCCCGCCCCTGTGTGACATCACACAGAAGGGATGTGGCCTGCACCAGACCCGCAAATAATGCTATATATATCAAAATGGCCCTCAGCAGAGAAAATGTTCCCCACCCCTGCCCTACACACTTTAAGACAGTCACATTAGGAGGAATGGACCAAATTAGAAGAAAAATACAAATCTATAATTTATTAACCCTAAAGTGCACAACTATGCTGTGAGAGTATTTATATTGATTCTTAGAAAACATCAATTCAACAAAAATCCAGCATTGCATTGCTCAATAACAACTTTTCTATATAGTATCATCTAGTACATGCTACCTTTCAAGTTACTCCATATATATTTTGCACCTTCATAATACACAAGTTTAGATGTACATCAATGTCCAGTATTGAGTATATTTATTCCTTATGAGAGCAGATGAGTTAATTGGTATCCCAGAAAAACAAGTGTTAAGAGGGTCTTAGACTAAGCTAACACAAGGGGGAAAAGGAGCCCTGTGATGGATGAGGAAACTCTGGAAAGAGGAAGGGGAGCCCTGTATTAATGTAGCTAGGGGAAGGGGAGCAGTGTCTGGGATGTGTATGGGGGAAGGGGAGCACAGTGGATGGGGGAATGGGAGCACTGTATAGTATGGAGGTGAAAGGAAGAGCAGTATGGGATGTGGATAGCGGAGGGGGAGCTCAGTGTGGGATGTATTTTTATTAATATATACATGTGTATATATATATATATATATATATATATATATATATATATACACACACACACACACACACAGGTTGAGTCTCCCATATCCGAAAATCCAAAAACCGAAATATTCCAAAAACCGGAATATTTCAGGGCATCTGTGACGTCACGACGTGACCTGACGTCATGACGTCACTAGTATAGTGGCCAATGAATAGCGGCGTGGGCATGGTCCACATGCCAGGCCACCCCCCGCAGCACCCGCCGGACCCCCAGTGGCAGCCGCCAGACCCTTCTGCGTCACCCGCCGGTCCCCTCGTGACACCCGCCGCACCCTTTTACCTTACCCGCCGGACCATTCCGCCTCACTCGCCGGACCGCTCACGACACCTGCTCCACTCGCCGGACCACCGCAACATCCACAGCACCCACGCGACACCTTCCGGACCCACCCGCAGCACACACCAGGCCTCCCGCTGTGCTCCCCCTCAGGTATTCCGAAAACCGTAAAAATCCAAAATCCGAATGCTCCTGGTCCCGAGCATTTCGGATATGGGAGACTCAACCTGTATATGTATATACACACATACACACTAGATAGAAATAACATATGGATAATAAATAAATGAGCCCCTGAGAAGCCCCGGTGGCTGCTGCTGTGTGACAGTCCCTGGGCTCCCTGTTTATATTCTGTGCTGCAAGCCAGAACCTGCCGCCCACCTAGACACCATGGTGAGCAAGGGGATTTAAGGTGGAGGAATTTGCGTGTGTGTGGGGGAGACAGGTGTGTGAGAGTTGTCAGTGGGGAGGGGGCGGAGGCTGTGGGTGTGTGAAGGACTGTTATGGCGTATATCCACTACACGATTTGCTCCATGAGCGATATCGTGTAGTGTGTCCCCGAGAGTGGAGTGCTCAATGTCCTTAACGACATTGAGCACACACACTGAACGATATAATTCACGGTATCGTTCAGTGCCGGCACCCTCCCTCACTCCTGCACAACCTGATGATATTGTCAGGTTGGACAGCAGGTTCGGGCGATGAGCGATGTCGTCAACGACCAGCGGGAGCATGCATCGCTGGTCGTTGACGGCTTATCCACTTGCTGGTATAATAAACGATAACAATATCATTATTGTTCATTATATCGTCTAGTGGATACGCAGCTTAAGATTTGTTAGTATGAAGGTATTCAGTTGGGGGGCAGTGTTCATATTTAAGTGTTTTAACATGGAGAACAACATTTCCCAGCATATAGAGCGTTATGGAGCACCATCCACCCGTGTTTGCGCCGCCGCCAATGACTGTCTACCGTCCACTGCATGTATAATAGTAGCGATGCACTCGGCTTCTTCTTAGCCAGACTTACCGGGCAGCGCTGCAGCTGCCTGCACTGTGCGCTACACCCCTTCCCCGTATCCTGCAGTGTCTCTACCATGGCATAATGTGTATAAGGGGCTCTACTGTAGCCTACAGTGTATAAATGTCTCTACTGCATTGTAACGTGTATAAGCGGCTCTACTGTGGTGTAACATGTATAAAGGGCTCTACTGTGGGATAACGTATATAAATGACTCTACTTTAGTGTAACGTGTGTAAGTGGCTCTACTGTGGTGTAACATGTATAAAGGGCTCTACCATGGCATAATGTGTAAAAGGGGCTGTACTGTGACGTAACATGTTTAAGTGGCACTACTGTGGTGTAATGTGTGTAATGAGCTCTATTGAGGTGTAACGTGTGAAAGGAGTACTACTGTGTGGTGTAATGTAAATTAGTGCTATTCTGTGGCCACACCCCTATATTTTGCTGCGCGTCTCCGGCAAACACTGTCCCTCTTGCTACTGTAGGAGGCGCCAAAGGAAACTTTTGCCCTGAGCTCCAGAAGGGCTAGAACCGGCCCTGAGCAAGATGAGCAGGCAGGGCCAGATTAATAATGGGGCGGATGGAGCTACAGCTCCGGGCCTCCACATAAAAAATAGTCCCATAGTTATGACAGTATGCTGACTGGCCATCTGCCATAAATCATAAGTAGTAAAATTGTATTTCTATTTACCGCACAAAATTAAGCTTTTTTTCTTTTACATATTTAGGTAGACATTGGGGCTGAGAGAATAGGTGTGTACATGCCCACATGGCATTGGCCACACCCACACAGCAATGGTCACACCTTTCTAATTTTCATAATTGGCCCTTGATCATTTTCAGCTCCAAGCCCATGTAGCCCTCAATCCGGCCCTGTGAGCAGGCTTCTAATTGGTCACCTCCTCCATATGCAGCCACAGGAAAACCCTGAGGAAGGAGCAACTGAGTAAAATCTAGCATTCCATAAAACAGAGGACCTTAACCACTTGCCTGAAGTGGTCGTTTAGCGACCACCCCAGACTGTGCGTTACCTGACTTGGTCGCAAACAATTTGAGCAGCCGTCAAAGGCAGAGGGACCTCCCAGCCCCTGTGCATCCCTGCATCTTTCCCCAGAGTCTACTGTGCTGCCGTTCTGGCAATCCGGCAGTACCCCCCACCTGGCGGCTGCAGAGAGGAGCAGCCGCTGGGGAAATTTAAATGAACCAGCCTTCAGCCCCCCAGTGTATACATGACGACAGGGAGGGGCAACCACCTGGGATATGTAAAGGCACAATGTCCCGATGATCGTTATTCCGAGATATCGATGGTCGATATTCTTTAAAGAAAATCAATATTAATGTTGTGTTTAAAAATTATATATTGTTTTATTTTTTAATAAAATAGTGTTGGATGAGTTTTAAATAGATGTTCTTGACTTACATTGATCCATCAAAAAGCAAAGGTTTCACTATCTCAGTCATGCTAAAAATATTCCGTATTTCGGAATATTTGGATATGTGAGACTCAACCTGTATATCCTGCTTGGCTAATTACACAAGTATCTGCACCTAGGTGCAATTATGGCAATTAGATAAAACCATCCTGTATCAGCATTCTTATTTATCACATTTAGTTTAAATATAAGGCAATCCTATGTCACATACAATTTATCATTACAATTCATTATATTGCATTGTAATGCACATAAAGAGGAAAGTTCTGATACCTTCTTTTTATTTTGCCCACTGATCATGTGACTCCCATAGTTCACATGACTAGTGGGGAAGCCAGTCTCAATGCATCTGAGAGTTACTCCATAATTGGTCTAACCAGATCACGTGGTATATAGACCACGTGATTCGGATCAGTAATCCGGAACAGACTGTAGTTAATCATATCTCTGTAACCAAGGTGACGCGATGCTTCCGGACGGAAAAATTCTCAACACAATATCAAAGCGCATGTGTAAGGATTCAAGGACTGAGAAGTGCCGCATAACCATGGTAAGCAGGATACACCACCACAGTGGGATCTCTAAGGTCTCTAAACGGTCTAGGCTGGTATGTGCGTATCCAATAACGGTTAAGAAACTTTATAAATAGGTTGTCATTCATTTAATAAATAATACAAGGAATAAATTATACATTTATTTAATGGTCTCTATAGCTAATCTTATGTGGAACATCTAGCTCAATTATGTTGTCAGTATGATCAAAAGTGGACCTATATATATACATATATACAGTGTATATATGTATGTATGTATATATATATATATATATATATATATATATATATATAGCACAAGATCCTTCTGGCATGGGTGTATACCCAGCACACAATAAAGGAAGGCGGCACTCCAATAGAACATGTAATTCAATGTGTATTGATTATTAATACACATTGAATTACATGTTCTATTGGAGTGCCGCCTTCCTTTATTGTGTGCTGGATATACACCCATGCCAGAAGGATCTTGTGCTATATTTTTTTAGGAGGGCACCCATACTGTTTTTCTTATTGTCCTGAGTGCCGGGCTCACTCTTGTGTATATATATATATATATATATATATATAGTTTGCACAACATTCTAATCCCTTATATATCTCTGTCATCATGGTAACGCGGACTCACCGGACCCCAGCCATGGTAGTAATGATGCATCACATTGTGCATCAACCAGTAGCTTCGGTCCTGAGAAACAGCATCACCCGTGTAACAAGACTCTATTATCATTATCATAATACAACCATAAAAATAAAAAGTTTATTTATTTATTATTATTCATACCCTCCAATTGAGGGTTATTTATACTAAACATAAAACAAGAGAAGAAACCAACAGTTATTAACATGGTGTAATGAGAGTATTTATAAACAGTCAAGTCTCAGCGTAGGACGCTCGCAAGCGGGTCGATGTTACCCCACTGCGCATGCGCGAGACCCGGCTAGCGACGGGGTAGCCGTCGCTCCGGGTCTCGCACCAAAGGGGGCGTGCTGTCAATGTTAATTGACAGCACGCCCCCTTTGGTGGGCGTGCCGGGGGCGTGGCTGCCAGACGGAGGCGTTCCCATGGGAACTAGTGATGTCAGTGGGAGTGATTTTGGCTCTGATAGAGCCAAAATCACTCCAGGGCTTGCGGCAGGCCCTGAGTTCACTTCTATGCTCTCATTAAGCCCATCCGGGTATAAAGAGTTAAACTTCAACATCCAAAAAACTTGTCTGCTACAGAGTTTATTGTATCTGTCACCTCCTCTAGGGGTATGGTCAATTGTTTCTAAACAAATAATAGACAAACTAGAAGGATCATTTGGATGTTTCTGGTTAAAATGTTGCAGTATACTGTGTGTGGTACAACCCTTCAAAATATTTCTGCGATGCTCCATAAAGCGAACATGCAGAGGTCTAGTCGTCCTACCTATATAATGTAAATTGCAACCACATTTTAATACATAAATTACAAATCTCGACTCACAATTCATGAAAGATTTAAGTTGACATATTTCACCGGTAAATGGTAAAGAGACAAATATAGGGCCTGATTCAGACCCACTCGCGAGCGGCTGTCCGCTCGCAAGTGGGTCGATGGTCTGCACTGAGCATGCGCACGACGGAGGGAGCTCCGTCGTGCGCATGCGCCAGACACGACGAGCGAAGGACTTTCCTTCGCTCGTTGTGTCCGATCAAAGGGGGCGTGCTGTCAATGTTGATTGACAGCACGCCCCCTTTGGTAGGCGTGCCGGGGGCGTGCCTCCCTGACGGGGGCGTTCCCACGGGAACGCCTCCCGTCAAAAGCCGGCCCACTGACATCACTAGTGATGTCAGTGGGAGTGATTTTGGCTCTGATAGAGCCAAAATCACTCCGGAGCTTGCGGTTGAAAACCTCAACCGCAGGCTCCGGCTCGCAATTTCGATGGTCGCGATGGTCTCGACCATCGCGGCCATCAAAATGCACGCTCGTATAGCCTGTGGGTGGTGACCCACAGCTATACGAGCGTCCAGAAGGACGCTCCATTTTCATGGAGGCCGGCCCTCATTCAGAGCGTGCGCTCTGCTCAGAGCGTACGGCTCTGAATGAGGGCCATAGTTTTTCTAGACATATGTGAACACATAGTGCATTTAGAACTACCACATTTAAAAAAGCTGCAAGGTTTCCGAGTTAACCATTCGGATCCCCCCGGTGTCATGCCAACAATAAAGCATCCTGAGACCATTCATGTGTGGGGTTGCTTCTCAGCCAAGGGAGTGGGATCACTCACAATTTTGCCTAGGACACAGCAATGAATAAAGAATGGTAAAAAAACATCCTCCAAGAGCAACTTCTCCCAACCATCCAAGAACAGTTTGGTGACGAATAATGCCTTTTCCAGCATGATGGAGCACCTTGCCACAAGGCAAAAGTGATAACCAAGTGGCTCGGGGAACAAAACATCAAAATTTTGGGTCCATGGCCAGGAAACTTCCCAGGCATTAATCCCATTGAGACCCCAAATTCTGACAAACTCCAAGCATTGATTAGGCAAGAATGGGCGGCCATCAGTCAGTATGTGGCCCAGAAGTTGATTGACAGCATGCCAGGGCAAATTGCAGAGGTCTTGAAAAAGAAGGGTCAACACTGCAAATATTGGCTCTTTGCATAAACTTAATGTAATTGTCAATAAAAGCCTTTGACACTTATGAAATGCTTGTAATTTTACTCCAGTATACCATAGTAACATCTCACAAAAAGGTCTAAAAACACTGAAGTAGCAAACTTTGTGTAAACCAATACTTGTGTCATTCTCAAAACTTTTGGCCATGGCTGTATGTATTTATCATTCTTTTTTAATTTAGAGGATTGACAACCCTCATACCAGATGCTGTTTGACAGCGCACCCTATGAGTTATATATTGCATTCTTTAATCAGTATGTGTAGAGCAGTAATTATAGCTATTCAGGTGAGTATAGATAATGGTAGACAGTTGCTACCTCACTAAATTAAATGCGTATATATATTAAATACTTATGGCTTCCCTAACATTCATGGGACAGTATTTTTGGATGAAGACATGTTGGCGTGGGTGAAATAAGGTGATGTGGTAAGTTGTGACAAGCATGGGCATCACTTTTTGTTCTGTTCTCGTCAGCGAAAAGGAAATTACAAGAAAATAAAACAAAGTTTCCCAGCAACTAATGCCCCATGCTCGGGTTAATTAACAACCCACAATAAAATGTAAAAAGCAGCAAAGGATGGCTTCTTTAAACTCCATTCAAACATTGTGTGTGTTTTAAGCAGTTTAGAAATTTGTATGCCAAGCATTATTCTGGCATCCTGAGATGCAGTTTCAATATCTGCCTCTCCCTCCTTATCATATGCTTTGTGAGCAATTATTAACACAAACACACAGCAATTGAACCAGTGATTGAAAAATGAGGGTGATTATGATGAAAAGAAGAAAAATCACAAAGGCATCCATTTCAAGTGTAATGCAGTGTTAGGACATTTAGTTTTGTCTTCTGAGAAAATGCAAATACGTTTAATTTAAAAATGTAACAATTCATCATTCTCAGTTTAAAACAGGTATATTGTTGTGTTGAGAAAATAATGTAATAGTCATATGTACTATTTAACAATAAACAAGTGCTATTGTTTTGTTACAAGAAAACAATGTATCAAGAAATATACATCAGACCCCACTGTGTGGAAGGCGGGAATACACTGTACACAAATGTCTACCCTAGTAGGTATTGGGCTTGGCTATATGAATGATTTAAAATAATCCAGGGAAATCCTAATATTATTAAAAATGTATTAAATTCACTAACCACTTTAAGACAGCTAGATTTTCATTCTCATTGACTAAACCTTATTTCACATTTTATTTTTATTCAATTAAAATTGACATTATTTTTTATGTTTGTCCATCAGTGTTTTTTTTAATTTAAGGTTGGAAGAAAATAACCTTTTAATGTTTCACGTAATTATACACTGAAGTGCCAAAAGTCATGGGATAGATGCCTAGTATCGTGTAGGACCCCTTCTAGCCCGGCGAAGTGCAGCAACTCGATGTGGCATCGATTCCACAAGTGGACGGAAGACCTCTGGAGAGATGTTAACCAATACCTTCTGGATAGCTTCCCACAGCTCCCTGATATTTGTAGGAGCAGGATCTTGGGTGTGAATAAACCTCTCCACCACGTCCCATAAATGCTTGATTGGGTTCATGTCAGGCAAATGTGGTAGCCACACCTTTCATCCGAACTCTCCAGAATGCTCCTCGAACCAATTCTGGACAATTTGGGACAGATTACATGGTGCATTATGCTTCTGGAATATCCAATTGTTGTGGGGGAACATAAAGTATATGAAGTGCTGTAAAAGTTCATCAAGCAATACATTGTAGTGGTTACCGGTCAAAGACGTGTTCAGGAGGACCAGTGGACCCACCCCATTCCACGTGAACATACCCCACATCATTATGGAACCACCACCGGTCTGCACAGTGCCTTGTTGACAATAGGGGTCCATGGTCTCTGTGCCATACCCGAACCCTACCATCAGCCCAAAATAACTGGAACCATGACTCATCGGACCACACATGTTGCCAGTGCTCTACAGTCCAATTAACAACATCATGAGCCCAGATGAGGCGCTGCGTCCAGTATCGTAGTGTTGTAGCAGGGCCATTCTAGTGAGTTTCCATGCTGCACTGACCAGCTGGATATGCATCTGGTACCTTCTGCATTGAATGTGGATGGGATTTGAGCCAGTGTCACTTGTCTGTTACTACTGATAATTCTGCCCAGACGCCACTGGTCACAATTATAAAGCAGTGGTCAGTCAGTGCACTGTCTACGGTGGGTGGTAACGACCTTCAATGAGGTATTCCCGGTACATATATGACACCATAGATCGAGGAATGCAAAATGTCCACACAACTTCGGAAATTGAATGTCCAATCCGTCGGGCACTCACTATCATACCCCTATCCGGTGTTCAAACTGACTCACAAGATGTCAGATTACAACTGATGCAGGTCTGGGCATTTCCTAGACGTCACAGTAAGGTGATGCCACCTACCATTACCTTTACGTACTGCTATCCCATAACTTTTGACACTTCAGTGTAAGCAATCCCAAATATTCAAAATGCTATATTACTTATAAGAAAGCCAAAAATATATACAAATTTGTCACAGATATAGCACCCAACAACTAAATTGTGATCATCCCCTACATTAAGTTATAGTATTCTATTACCCAATATAACAGTGTGCATACATTTCTACTTGAACTAAATAGAGAGGGAAAAGGGAGGGGCAGACTAGGATTATGAATATTGTAGGGATGCTTCCATAATTTAGGATTTTGGAGGGAAACCTTCAATCTGTGTAACAAATACAAAACAACAATGTATTTCAGCAGACCAGGATTATGAATATTGTAGGGATGCTGCCATAATTTAGGGTTTAGGAGGGGAACCTTCAATCGGTGTAACAAATACTGTACAAGACAATAATGTATTTTCAGCAGACCAGGATTATGAATATTGTAGGGATGCTGCCATAATTTAGGGTTTAGGAGGGGAACCTTTAATCTATGTAACAAATACAACCCCATAATGTATTTTCAACAATGCATTAAGGTGAAAGTATAGTTGGTTGTGGTTTAGGGAAAGAAGAAAAGTTTATATATAGCCACGCCACGCAAAGATATGCAGTTCAATAAAATAGCATGTTCCCAGCACAGAAAATAAGGGGTAACACGTTGCTAACCTATTGATTCCATGTAAAGTGGAGTTTTACCAGGTGTTAAACCCCAGAGGGTGCCATTTCTTGCGGATTGAAGCTGTGAGGAAAGTCCACCTCTGGGATAAATCCTGATAACTGAATTAGACCGCGAGGGTAAAAATCACACAGCTAATTGGATTCCCCCCTTAGAATTGTTTTAAAAATTTTGAACACCTTTTGGCTCTTTTACTGGGGTGGCTTACCTGTGGACTCTGTGTTCATGTGGCTCCTTGATGGGAGCAAGGGCGTGATATGGTGCTCCCTTCAGTCACCAGTGGATGGAAAGTGCACCCAAGAAGGTGCAGATTGAGCCCTGCTACTGTGCCACATGATTGACAGTATTCTGCACAATACTGGGACGTAGTGTATGCTCCTAACTTGCTCTGTGCAGGCTCCAGTGGTACAGATATGTGAGAGAGATATGAGAGGGCGTATTGGGCGTGTGAGAGGCATGAGTGGAAGTCTGATGGCATGTGGAAGAAGTGTTATGAGCATGCTGAAGAAGTCTGGAGGATGTCAGATGAGTGTGTGAAGAGGTCTGATGGCATGTGAGGTGGTCTGATGAGATGTGAGGTGGTATGTACGAATAAGAGGCAAGAGTGGTAGCTAGTCACTTGCTAAAAAGCAAATGAGCTTCTATATTGCTGTAGGCTACTAAAAGACAAGATCTATGACACTGATGTGAAACAAACACTGATGCACTGTGCACCCAAAACATTGAAATGCAACAACACAATATTCAACAATGATTAAAGCAGGCTTGCCTACCCTCCCGATTTTGTCGGAAGCCTCCTGAATATCGGGTGCCGCTGCTGACCCCCCGGAAAGGCAGGCAAGCCTCCCGGCTGCTGCTTTCCCCCCGACTACCTAGTAGAAACCCCCGTAGCGGAGGGCCCGATGACGCGATTCGCGCTGAATCGCGTCATCGTGGCTCCGCCCCCTGCTTCACAATGCCTTTATTTTCGGCATTGTGAGGAGGGGACGGGGCCACGATGACGCAATTGTTCTGCTCAGCCCCTGGCCCCACCCCCAACACGGACCCATTGCAGGGCCACACCCCCCACTGTTTGCAGGCATTCAGCTCCCTCCCAGAAGGAGGGAACTGAATGTCGGCAAGTATGGATAAAAGTGATTCAAGATGTCTTCCCAGAAAGATTCCCTGATCTACAGCTGATAAGACCTCAGATAACATTCCTGGTTGACCATTTCAGTACTGATGAATACTTTTTGAAAACCCCTTTAGCCACAGGTTATAACTATATATTTTCTCTATATTGTGCCAAAAAGTTCTATAGTACCATACATACAAAAAAAAAACCTAAATTATATTAAACAGTTACAGACTACTTTGAAAATTGATAGACTAATAAAAACCTGCCGATTACATAATAACATGGAGGAGACAGTAGTAAAGTTGTCCCTACATTATAGGTGGAATGTGGATGGATAGAAGGACGGAGAAGGGAGTGAAGTACAGAGACTGGAGAGTTAAGAGGAAAGGTTACATACTTGAGTGAAAGGAAGAGTTTTAAGTAAAGATGTGCGTTTCAGTTCTACCCATTTTTTTTTCACCAAATTAGTGCAAGTTCGGATTACAGTGGTGCTTGAAAGTTTGTGAACCCTTCAGAATTCTATATTTCTGCTGAAATTTGGCCTAAATTTACCTCAGATATTCACACAAGTCCTAAAAGCAGATAAAGAGAACCAATAAGAGAAAAGATTAGACATGCTCATTTTTTTTTTTTTGTTGAGAAAAATTATCCAATATCACATATCTGTGAGTGACAAAAGTATGTGAACCTTTAGGCTTAGCAGATATTTTGAAGGTGAATTAGAGTCAGGTATTTTCAATCTATGGGATGACAATCAGGTGTGAGTGGACAACCTGTAGTTTTAAAAGAACAGGAACCTATCAAAGTCTGATGTTCACAACACGTGTTTGTGGAAGTGTACCATGCCACGAACAAAGGAGATTTCTGAGGACCTCAGAAGAAGAGTTGTTGATTCTCATCAGCTGGAAAAGGTTACAAAACCATCTCTAAAGAGTTTGGACTCCAGCAATCAACAGTCAGACAGATTGTGTACAAATGGTGAAAATTCCAGACCATTATTACCCTCCCAAGGAGTGGTCGACCAACAAAGAACACGCCAAGAGCAAGGTGTCTAATAGTTTGCAAGGTCACAAAGGAACCCAATGTACCCTTAAAGCAACTGAAGGCCTTTCGCACATTAGCTAATGTTATTGAGTCCACCATCTGGAGGAAACTGAACAAAGTGGTGTGCATGGGAAGTTTGCAAGGAAAAAGCCACTGCTCTCCAAAAAGAACATTGCTTCCCATCTGCAGTTTGCTAAAGATCACCTGGACAAGAAAGAAGACTATTGGAACTATGTTTTGTGGACAGATGTGTCCAAAATAGAGCTTTTTGGTTTAAATGAGAAGCATTGTGTTTGGAGAAAGGAGAACACTACATTCCAGCATAAAAACCTCATACCATCTGTGAAACACTGTGGTGGTATCATGGTTTGGGCCTGTTTTGCTGCATCTGGCCCAGGATGACTTGCCATCATTGATGGGACAATGATCTGAATCATACCAGAATATTCAGGACATCTGTCCATGAGCTGCATCTCAAGAGAACGTGGGTCATGCAGCAAGACAACGACGCAAAGCACACAAGTAATTCGACAAAAAAATGGTTAAAGAATAAATGTAAAGTTTTGGAGTGGCCAAGTCAAAGCTCTGACCTTTATCCAATCGAAATGTTGTGGAAGAACCTGAAGCAAGCAGTTCATGGGAGGAAAGCCACCAACATAACAGAGTTGAAGCTGTTTTGTACGGAGGAATGGGGTAAAATTCCTCCAAGTCAATATTCAGGACCAATCACCAATTACCGGAAATATTTAGAAGCAGTTATTGCTGCACAAGGGGCTGATACCAGATACTGAAAGCAAAGGTTCACATAGTTTTGCCACATGAATATGTGATATTGGATCATTTTGCTCAATAAAAAAAGTAGTACAGTACAGCTGATTTTTTTTTTCTCATTTGTTTAATTTGGTTCTCTATTTACTTTTACTTCTAGGTGGTTTTAGGCCAAATTTCAGCAGAAATATAGAAAATTCTGAAGGGTTCACAAACTTTCAAGCACCACTGTATATAATTGGCTATCCAAAGCACGTGAGAGCCAGATACCCCATAAGATGCCATTTTTCAGATCCAAATGGAACCGAGCAGAACCGAACCACTCATCTCTAATTTTAAGGCATGCTTAATGGCTAGAAAGCTAGTTATTTGAGGTGAGAGGGTTATTCCTAAATTTAAGAGCTGAAGGTGGGAAATTTTGAACATGGGAGTGAGAAGAGGAGATCAGGGATAAAGAGAGGAGGCAGTTGTTGGCAGAGTGAAATGTGTGGGAGGGAGTTTGTGTGCAAATTAGGTTGGATATGTAGGGGTTGGGAAAGAGTGGTTAAGGGCTTTGCAGGTGAGAGAGAGGAGTTGAATTCAATTCTGTAGAGGACCAGAAAGCAGTGAAGCAACTGATAGGGGATACAGCAGAGCTGGATAGGCAAGGAGAAGAAAATGTGGTGGGCAATGGATGAAGAAACTTCACAGATTGGAATGATTGGACTTTCATAGGATGACAGAGCTTAAGTCTTTCCTCAAGGAAGGAGCTCTTGCTGTCAGAAGAACTGTACCAATGGAGAAATAACCAAATATGAAATGGACTGGGCTCAGACTACTATCAATATTTGGGTCAATGTACCTTTGAAAGTAATTTTAAATTTTTCATCACTTACACATGAGGGTTTTACTTAGAGTAGCTTTAACAGAATACAAGATTATTGAGGGGCATGGCAGGAGTCTGGCTGATGTTTTTTTTACAGCCTCAGCACAGAATTTGGATATTCAGGAACTCGCTGAGCATCATCAGTCTGTCACTTTTCTTGACCAGTGAACCGGTCTCACAGTTACAGTAAGCGGCCCTTATATGTGTGCGGGTGCAATGAGGACTAGAACGCCTCACTACACAGCCATTAGTTAACCTGCGTCTAGATATTCTTATACGTATAAAAGCATTATCACAGTTGTCACTGGTGACCAACGCCTCACAATATTGGCTGGCAACACTTTCCAAGCAGCACTGTTTCCTTGGAAGTCATAAATGGTGACCCGTGTCCCTATCCACATGCATACAGCCTCAGCTAGGCTGGTGTTATGTGTTTTGCGGTAATTGTGTAAAGCATAGCTTACTAAATGGCCCACACGCCATGATTCTCGTAGCTTCCTATGGGGACGCAGTAAGCCACGCTATTGATGGGACTAAACAAGGGTTAACTCCTTTTTGTTAGCAGAAAACAGGGTTATCACTGTTTAGTAATTACTCCTTGGGATGGAATGGGATTGAGATGCCGGCGGTTCAAATCCGGACAGCGTCAGCACGAGATGACATCCCGACAGCGTCAGGTAAGCTAACCAACCCCTCCTCCCCCCCCCCTAACCCTCCCTTAGGGGTGCCTAACACTAAACTCCCGGGGTGGTGCCTAACCCTAAATTCCCCCCGGGGGTGCCAAAACCCAAAACCTAACCTACCCTCCCCCTAAACCTAAGGGGGTGCCTAACCCTAACCTCCCCCCGGTGGTGCCTAACCCTAATCCCCCCCCCAAATCTAACGCTAACCCCGCTGAAGCCCCTAATCATAACCTTTCCCGCCCCTAACGCTAAGGGCGCCCCGGACTTACCTTCATTCGGGCTGGCGTCCTTGTCGTTCCGGCGTCTGGATTAACATAGGCGCTATTTCAATGCCTATGTTAAATCTATTGCCGGGATTCCGCTGTCGGGATTGAGACTTCTCATAACTACATCCCCTTGGGATACTGTCTTTAAAATTTGGTGAGCATTTTACTTCAAAGCTATCAATGACTTTCAAAATTAATTTTGAATGGAACTTTAATTTAGAGAAAAATAAAATACAAAAACAATGAATGTGATGTACAAAGAGTTGTTGAACATTGATCTCCCACAGGGTTAATTAGGTTTCATAAGTGACCTTTACCACTGACAGACGCAACTTTATAAACAGTGACAAGGTTTAGAAATATTTATACAACCAGAATTGATTACAGATTTAAGAATCCTGCTGAGGGAATTAGCTATTATACATAATCTGTAACGCCTGCCCATCACATTCAGTGAATAAAGTGGTATATAAACAGTGCCCGTTGCTTTTACCACTCAGCAGGGAAAGGTTGTGAATCCATATAATTCAAAATTAAATTATTATGTTTTGGAAATTAAAATATTTAGAATATATTTGCTACCCGGACAATGAAAGCATTTAAAGTGCTGTAAAACATTTGCATTGTGTTTTTAACACGGTCATCAATAAAATTCTTATATAAAAATTGTTCACTAAAAATGATGCATCTGGGTGATTTTATCTGCATGTAATCAAGAAACAGGACCTACGTATTTAGTAGAAAGTTTTTCATGATGGAATGCACAGCAGACATTGAGGGAAATACATGCCTCCATGCAAATGTTCAGATCCAGCTGGTTAAATTGTACGTTTCAATGGCCCTAATTGAACAATTGAACAGAAGCTGACACAACCTGTATGAGTATATACTACTCAGTGGGAATAGTTATCAGACTAGTGTGTAAATAAATTAACTCTTTAGAGAATGGGTGATCATACCAGTGTCATTGGTCTATAAATGGTGGGTGTCAGGCTGCATGTTTATCTGTAGAATAATCTTACTCCTAATGTGGTAATCTACTACAGAGGAATTAAATATATTACTGTAAAACACCATATTTGTTTACTCTTTTAATCATTAATATGCAGGAAGTATTTGCTTAACTTTTCTAATATACAACCAAAAAAGTTGATCATATGTTATCAATATGTTATATCTATCTATCTATATATATATATATATATATTTATATATATATATATATATATATATATATCTATCAATATATCAATGTTGTGTCTATGGAGCTAGAGCAGAGTTGAACATGCCACCTGTTTGCTGAGTGTATCTTGTGTGTGTTTCACTGCACATGTAGCGTCGTATGCAGTCGTAAGCACTTAAATTGCATCTTCAATTACAACTGAACAGAAGTTTGCCTTCCAAAGTAGGACATAAGCATAGATATGCCTGTTTACAGACATACTGTATTTTTTACTCCTAGTATTGGGAAGGTGCAAGTGCAACATGATGATGATGACTGTCGCATGGGCAGTCGCATAATAAGATGCATACGACTCTGCATTTGGTGAAGACACACATTTTTTCAGATACCGTACAAGCAATTCACGAGCAGCATACGGCCGGGTTACCTCTAAACTCAGCATCATGATCTGTGTGTCTTAGCAGTGAAGTGAAGCTACAGTTTACTAAACATCACAGAAAAGCATATCTTCAGATAATAGGAAAGGCTTATGGATACTTAGGCCCAGATTCAGAGCCGCTCGTAAGCGACCGCTCGTTCGTTCTGACCGATGTTCGCACATCAGCGCATGCGTACGGATTTTAATATGCATGCGCGAACCAGTCAGTGCGGCCGAAAATCATTTGTTCGCTATATAGCGAATGCCTGCTATTTTGAGTGACAGAAGGAGGCGTATGTGGGTGGTAACAGGGGAAGGTGCTTGAAAATGGGGGTGTGGAATTCGAACGCAGGCGTGCTTAAAGGTCAAAACGGGCGTCTTAAGGGAGTACATAATTAATACAGCAGCGTCATTGACCACGTCACTTGTTTTTTTTTTACTCAGAATTGCTTGCAAAATAGCGGTTGAAAAAAACAGCCACAAGAATAGCGAGCAGTTCATACGCTGTTCGATGTACTCGATTAATCTAATAAATAGCGGACATGACGTATGGTGCGAGCGGCAAGGGGGCGTATTTTTCAAAATTACAACCGCAAGTTTTGCTCGCTCGTTCAGACTTAGAGGCGTGAACAGACCGCAATTAGCGAACGGTTCATTTGAATAGCCACCGCTTGTTTTAGAATGAACGACCGCAAATAGCGAGCGGCTCTGAATCAGGGCCTTAATTCAAACTAGATTTTGTGCTACTGACTTCGGGTCTGATTCAGAGATTCTCGCAAAGCCAATATTTACGCAGTTATATAAACAAAGAAAGAAAAAAGAATCCCCATAAGAGTGCACTAATTCTTGCCATTATCAACATAAAATATAACCTTTATTACAATGATTAAATAACCACCTCAGTGGTAAGATTAAAAACACAACAAAATATAAATCAAAAGAAAAAATATTTAAAATAGTATGTATAACAAGAGGTATGGTAAGAATTTACCTTTGTTATCTCTGTTTCTACGAAGTCCATAGGGTCCACAGGGTTGACCTTGGGGGTATAGCTAGATCTGGATCCATGGGCACCACGCAGTTAAAGCTTTAGCTGCTCCCAGGATGCACTTGGGTCCGTCCTCCTCTATACCCCGCCCCCGAGCCACAGCACAGGTAAGCAGCCAAGGCCGGAGGAGGAGACTAAACAGAGAGAAGGAAGACTGGAACACACAAGAAACCATACTCACAGAAATGGGAGACGGAAAACCGGTGACCAGCCACACAGCCCATTTGAAGCCAGGTGCGTCAGGGCGGGCGCCCTGTGGACCCTATAGACTTCGTAGAAACAGAGATAACAAAGGTAAGTTCTTACCATATCTCTTGTTTTCTACTTCAGGGTCCATAGGGGGTCCACAGGGTTGACCTTGGGGATGTCCCAAAGCAGTTCAACTAAGGGCGGGGAAGCTCCTGTGCTGAAAGGAGCACCCAGCGCCCAAAGGATGCATCCTGAGAGGCGAAGGTGTCAAACGCATAGAACCTCAAAAACGTTTGAATTGAAGACCAAGTGGCCGCCTTACACAGCTGAACAGCAGAGGCGCCACGTCTAGCAGCCCAAGAGGGACCCACAGAACGAGTGGAATGAGCCTTAACAGAGGCTGGCACAGGTAAATCCTCCTGTGCATAAGCCTCACAAATAACGGAACGAAGCCAACGGGCTAACGTTTGTTTGTTGGCAAGCCAACACCTCTTGTGAAAACCAAAGAGAATAAACAAGGAATCAGACTTCCTAACCGAAGCTGTCCGGTCCACATAGATTCTAAGCGCCTGGACCACATCTAAGGAAGTCTCACCAGCTGAAAGACCAGGGGACTGAAAAGCTGGCACAACAAGTTCCTGATTAATGTGGAACTTCGAGACCACTTTGGGCAAAAACTCAGGACGAGTGCGGAGCACCGCTCTGTCCTGGTGAAAAATCAGGAAAGGAGGGCGACAGGAAAGCGCCCCCAATTCAGACACCCTCCTGGCCGAAGCAATTGCCAGGAGAAAAATAGTCTTAAATGTCAGCCACTTGAGCTCCACCGACTCAAGAGGCTCAAATGGAGGACCCTGCAGGACCCATAAAACCACTGCCAAGTCCCAAGGAGCCACAGGAGGCACAAAGGGAGGCTGGATCCTGAGAACACCTTGGAAAAAGGTATGAACATCCGGCAGTATAGCAATCCGCCGTTGAAACCACACGGACAAGGCGGACACATGAACCTTCAGAGATGCAAGGCGTAAGCCGAGGTCCAATCCTGATTGAAGAAATTCCAAGATCCTAGAAACTCGGAACACCTGAGGATCATAATGTCTGGACTCACACCACTGAAAGTAAGTGTGCCACACCCTGTGATAAATCCGTGCTGAAGCAGGCTTGCGTGCCCTGAGCATGGTACCAATAACCGAACTGGAGAAGCCCCGAGACCTCAAGACGGCTGCCTCAAGAGCCACGCCGTCAAAGACAGCCGACCCAGATCCGGGTAAAGGCAGGGCCCCTGAGACAACAGGTCCCGACGCTGAGGAAGAAGGTATGGAGCGTCGATGGAGAGGCTCCTGAGATCGGAGTACCAAGGACGTCTGGGCCACGCCGGAGCCACCAGCACAAGCGTGCCGCCGTCCTGCTTGAATTTCCGCAGAACCCGAGGAAGTAGGGATATCGGAGGAAACAGATACGCCAGTTGAAACGTCCATTTCACCGACAGCGCGTCCACCAGACTTGCGCCTGCGTCTCTTGTCCTTGACCCGTAAACGGGCAACTTGTGATTGTGACGGGAGGCCATCAAGTCCAGCTCCGGCAGTCCCCACCTGTCCACGAGTAGCTGAAACACCTCTGGGTGAAGCGACCATTCCCCGGGATGCACGTCGTGACGGCTGAGGAAGTCCGCTTCCCAATTGAGGACTCCGGGGATGAAGACCGCCGAGATCGCTGGAATGTGACACTCCACCCAAGTCAGGATGCGAGACACCTCAGACATCGCTGCCCGACTGGGAGTTCCTCCTTGGTGGTTGATACACACCACCGTGGTGGCGTTGTCGGACTGCACCTGTACCGCCCTTCCCTGAAGAGCGGGACCAGACGACTGCAGGGCCCTGTATACTGCCCGCAGTTCCAGGATGTTGATGGGGAGAAGTGCTTCTTCCGCAGACCAACGACCCTGGAGAGACAAAGAGCCGGTCACTGCCCCCCAACCCCGGAGACTGGCATCCGTCGTGAGCAGGACCCAGTCCGGGATCCAAAAGGGGCGCCCCTCGACCAGATGAGCTGTCTGAAGCCACCAAGCCAAAGATTGCCGAACCTCCGGAGACAACACCAGCACCTGAGAGCGGATCCGGTGAGGTAACCCGTTCCATTCTGATAGAATCAGCCCCTGCAGGGGCCAGGAATGGAACTGGGCAAATTCCACCATGTCGAAAGTCGACACCATGGACCCCAGAACTCTCATAGCCGAATGGACCGACAGGCGGCAACTGCTCAGGCAACTACGTATCCGCAGCTGTAGGGAGGCGATCTTCTCCGGAGTCAGGAAGATCCTTTGCTGACGCAAATCCAGCAGGGCTCCCAAATGAACCATCCGCTGTGATGGAATCAGGGAGGACTTTTTCCAATTTATCAACCACTCGTGTGCTTGCAGGCAAGCGATCGTCAGGTGGAGATGTTGAAGCAGTACCTCCGGGGAGCTCGCCAGCAACAGGAGGTCGTAGAAATACGGCAGCAGCAGTACATTCTGGTTCCGAAGATGTGCGGCCATGACCGCCATAATCTCCGTGAACTCCCTCGGTGCCATGGAGAGACCAAGGGGTAGCACCCGGAACTGATAGTGGTGTTGAAGTATAGCGAACCTCAGATACCGCTGGTACGAAGGTGCTATCGGAACATTGAGGTAGGCGTCCTGGATATCCAGGGACACCATGTAATCCCCCGGTTCCATCGCCAGAATGATGGAACGTAACGTTTCCATCCTGAACTTGGGAACTCTGAGGAATTTGTTCAGAGACTTCAAGTTGAGGATAGGGCGATGAGAACCATTGCGTTTCTGCACCAGAAACAGAGACGAATAATACCCCGTCCCTCGTTGTGATTGAGGAACGGGAACAATGACCCCTGCCTTCAGCAAGGACTCTATAGCCTCCTGAATCTGTAACGCCTTGGTCTTGTCCTGAGAAGGACTCGTTCAGAAAACTGGTGGGGTGGTATGTGCCGAAAAGACAGGGCGTACCCCTGGGAGACCACTTCTCGAACCAAGGCATTTGTGGTGGAATTGTGCCAGCACTGGGCAAATAGAAGAAGTAGGCCTCCCACACTGAGGTCCCCCAGTGGGAGGCCCGTCCCATCAGGCCGCAGGTTTATCTTCCTGCTTGGAAGAAGGGCGCCAAGCACTCCGGGCTTGCTTCTTGGGATATAGACGCTAATGGTAAGGTAGTGCCCCGAGTTAAACGGGTGACATGGGAATCCACTGCCGATGGAGTTTCCCATTTTTTACAATGTGCCTCAGGGAAGGGATAATTAGAAGCCAACCGATTCTGAGGAAGGAATCTCTTACTGGGCGCCTGCCAAGCTACCGCCATATGATCCGTCAACTGATCCGATAGGGGAAACACCGCAGAAGTCACCTTAGTTTTTTTGAAACTAGGATACTTCGACTTAGGAGCCAGTGCCTCATCCTCTATAAGAAGAATGGCATGCACCGCCCTAACCAGTGCTCGCACATTAATGGACGACTTGGCATCCATTTCCTGGACCGAGGCGTCCGAGTCAGTGTCATCAGGGACCTCCCCATCAACTGAGGAACCCACTGAGTCCGATACCTTTATAGACAGCCCGTCGCTGCCACACTAGAAAGCCTCTGTTTAAAAAATCTAACAGGCTATTTTTTTTTTTTCTGTTTAAAAATAAAAAGCTTTTGGGGGCTGCTCCCGCAGCCCCCCTGCGCAGGTGACCCGACTCCGGCCGGGCACCAACTCAAACTGAGGTGCTGTGGCTCGGGGGCGGGGTATAGAGGAGGACGGACCCAAGTGCATCCTGGGAGCAGCTAAAGCTTTAACTGCGTGGTGCCCATGGATCCAGATCCAGCTATACCCCCAAGGTCAACCCTGTGGACCCCCTATGGACCCTGAAGTAGAAAATACTAATAAGTGTTCAGTCATGTGTGTCCTGATTATAAATACTCAATGGTATGCTGAATATATGTTGACTACAATCAATATGTGCTGGTGCCTAATAATAAATATAAATAATGATAGATAAATAGGCCACAAAGTACTGTTATGTCCCTCAATATCGCATATATACTAACTACCTATATGGAGTGCATAATACATAAACTGACACACTCTCTTCTTATATAAAATATATAGTTCCTGCGATCTAATAAATAGTGGGTAAATATCCCTCACATAATGTATGTGCAATATCAATATAGAGCCATCATAGAGTCTAATGTAGGAATCTCCACCAGACACAGAGTATAATAGGTATTAAATGTACAACAGGCATCCTAAAGTAATCATGTATCATTACAGTCCATCTATTTGGAGATACATAGAATGCTGCACATCTACCTATTACTAAATATCCGGGACTCCAGTAACTGATATATTTTTAGAAAGGCTGCCGCGTGTACTGGCAGCGTGAGCGGCTTGTCAGCTGGAGCCCGCACTGACTCTGCAGCGTCGTGCGGCTTACCGCTCCACTACTGACAGCCATATATCGTGCACAACGTGGGACATACAGTAGCAATGACAGGTAATTTAGATCTCCATCAACACATTTTTAGCAACATATTAGACACATATATACTGGCACATAAAATGCCTGACGCGCGTTTTGCAGTCTGCCTTTTGAAAAAGCACTGCAAACTTACCTTTGTTATCTCTATTTCTATGAAGTCCATAGGGTTCCACAGGATACCTTGGGGTATAGGTGATGACGTCAGGCATCGGGCACCATAGAGTTAAGTTTTCAGCCTCCCAGGATGCACTAGGGTCCCCCTCCTATACCCCGCCCCCGAGCCAAGGCATCTCAGTTACGTACCAAGCCATAGGCCGGAGGAGGAGAAGGAAGAGAGAAAAAAGATCTGGACACACACAAGAATCACATTCTCACCAGAGGGAGACGGAAGAACCGGTGACCAGAGCAAAGCCCATCTGCAGCACAGGTACGACAGGGCGGGAGTCCTGTGGAACCCTATGGACTTTGTAGAAATAGAGATAACTAAGGTAAATTCTTACCATACCTCATATTTTCTACATCAGGGTCCATAGGGTATCCACAGGATACCTTGGGGATGTCCCAAAGCAGTATCCTTTAAGGGTGGGGACGCTCCTGTGCTTAAAGGAGAATCCGCCGCCCGACGGAAGCATCCTGAGAGACAAAGGTGTCAAATGCATAATACCTCACAAAGGTATGGACCGAGGACCATGTGGGAGCCTTGCAGATCTGGACTGCAGAGGCACCACGTCGAGCAGCCCACGAAGGACCCACAGACCTAGTGGAATGAGCCCTCACAGAGGAAGGATCTGGAAGGCCTTCATGAAGATAAGCTTCAGAAATGGCCATACGAATCCAGCCTGCCAAAGTTTGCTTTGAAGCAGGCCAACCCTTTTTACGGAAGCCATAGAGGACAAACAAGGCGTCCGACTTCCTAAATGAAGAAGTGCGGTCAACATAAATCCTTAAGGCCCGCACAACGTCCAAAGTGGCCTCACCCACTGAAAGATCAGGTGAGTTAAAAGCCGGCACAACGATTAACTCGTTGAAGTGAAAACTGGAAACAACTTTAGGAAGGAAACCAGGACGAGTGCGCAGCACCGCCCTGTTCCTATGAAAAATCAGAAAAGGGGGTCTACATGAGAGAGCCCCTAAGTCAGAAACACGTCTGGCCGAAGCAATGGCCTGAAGGAAAATTGTTTTAGCTGTCAGCCATTTGAGGTCCACTGAGCCCAGTGGTTTAAACGGCGGTCCCTGGAGAGCCCTCAGGACCACAGCTAAATCCCAAGGCGCTACCGGTGGAACAAAAGGTGGCTGAATTCTGAGAAGACCTTGCATAAAGGTGTGCACATCAGGGATTGATGGAACCAGATGGATAGGGCAGACACCTGCACCTTCAGAGACGCAAGGCGAAGCCCATGGTCCAGTCCCGCCTGTAGGAAAGCTAACACTCTAGACAGACAGAACTCCCGAGGAGCATAACCTCTCGGCCGACACCACTGGAAGAACGTATGCCACACACGATGGTATATCCTTGCAGAGGATGGTTTCCGAGCCCTTAGCATTGTTTGCACTACAGAGCTGGAAAACCCCCTGGACCTTAACATGGCCGTCTCAACAGCCACGCCGTCAAAGACAGCCGAGTCAGGTCCGGGTGAAGACAAGGACCCTGTGACAGGAGGTCCGGGCGTAACGGCAACCGCAGAGGAATGTCCACGGACAGTCCCTGGAGGTCTGAGAACCAGTGCCTCCGGGGCCACGCGGGAGCTATCAACAGAAGCGTCCCTCCTTCCTGTTTGAATTTCCGGATTACCCGTGGAAGAAGGGAAAACCGAGGAAACAGATAAGCAAACCGGAACGTCCACCAGACGGTCAGAGCATCCACCAGAGACGCCTTTTCGTCTCTTGTGCGAGACCCGTACACCGGCAACTTGTTGTTGTGCCGTGACGCCATGAGGTCGATCTCTGGAAGACCCCACCTGCCCACCAGAAGTTGAAAGACGTCCTGGTGCAGAGACCATTCCCCCGGATGAACATCCTGACGACTGAGAAAGTCCGCCTCCCAATTTAGGGACTCCCGGGATGAATACTGCTGATATGGCCGGGAGATTGCGCTCTGCCCAAACCAGGATTTGGGACACCTCTATGAGAGCCGCCCGACTTCGGGTTCCTCCTTGCCGATTTATGTAGGCCACGGTGGTAGCGTTGTCCGACTGGACCTGCACTGGGTGACCTTGGAAAACCCGATGTGCCTGCTGGAGAGCATTGAAAACCGTGCGGAGCTCCAAGATGTTTATTGGAAGCTCTGCTTTCGCCCGAGTCCACCTGCCCTGGAACAAGTGTGGACCCGTGACTGCTCCCCAGCTGGCGTCCGTTGTCAACAGGACCCAATTCGCCACCCAGAACGGACGACCCTTGTTGAGATGGGTCGTCTGCAACCTCCAGGCTGGGATTTTAGACTCTGAGGCAGTCCATTCCATTTGGACAGGATCAACTGCTGCAGAGGTCTGGAGTGAAACTGGGTATATTCCACCATGTCGAATACTGACACCATGGAGCCCAGTAACCTCATCGCTGAGTGCAGAGACACACGGCAATTCTGCAGACAACTGCGCACCCTTAACTGCAAGGCAGAGATCTTTTCCCCTATCACAAAGATCCTTTGCTATCCGGAGTCCAATAAGGCTCCAAGGTGCAGAATCCTCTGAGACGGGATCAGGGTGGACTTCTGCCAGTTTATCAACCAGCCGTGCCATTGCAGTACCGCAATGGTCAGGTCCAAGTGGCGTAGAAGGAGCTCTGGAGATCCTGCCACCAACAGAAGGTCGTCCAAGTACGGCAACATGCGGACTCCCTGCAGCCACAGGGAAGCCGCCATGACCGCCATCACCTTGGTGAATACACGTGGTGCTGTCTCGCAGCCCAAAAGGTAACGCCCGGAACTGAAAGTGGTCATTGCGGATTGCAAACCTGATGAACTGTTGATGGCGTAAAAGAATAGGGACATGCAGGTAAGCGTCCTGTATGTCCAACGACACCATGTAATCCCCAGGTTCCAACGCCAGAATGATGGACCGTAGGGTCTCCATCAGAAATCTCAGCACCCGCAAAGACCTGTTGAGTGCTTTGAGGTTGGGGATCGGACGATAGAACCCATTGGGTTTCTGCACCAAAAACAGATTGGAATAGAAACCCTGGCCCCTCTGGGAGAATGGAACAGGCACTATAACTCCAGCCTGGAGCATAGTGTGCAAAACCTTCCGCAGTTCCAAGGCTTTGTTCCGGTCTGATGGAAGACCCGTGGTGAAGAATCGAGACGGGGGCCTGTGCTGAAAGGAGAGGGCGTACCCGTGAGAAACCACCTCGAGAACCCAAGTGTCTGTCGTGGTAACCGACCAACACTGGGCAAACTGCAGCAGACGGCCTCCCACTTTGGGATCCACCAAAGGGAGGCCCGGACCGTCAGGCCGCAGGCTTGTCATCTGGCTTAGGGGCCGGACATCTGGTACTCCAGGCCTGTTTCCGGGGCTTGGCCGATTTTTTGGGGCCAGCCTGACGGGGAAAAGACTGTGCTTTAGGCCTACCCTGGGCCCTGTAAGGCCGAAAGGACGACGTACCTGAACTGGAAGGAACTGCAGCAGACGGGAGACATGCAGATTTGGCTGCCGCCAGCGTGGCTACAATTTCGTCCAGATCCGGACCAAATAGGACTTCTCCATTAAAAGGCACAGCTTCCAAGCCCTTTTTGGAATCAGCTTCCGCCTTCCAAGATTGCAACCATAAGGTGCGACGAGCAGCTACAGCTGTCGAAGAAATCCGAGACGCTAGAGTACTGATATCCAAAGCCGCTTCATTGATATAAGTGGCCGAATCCTGGAGATTGCCTATCAACTCGGTCTGTTCAGCCGAACAGTCGGAATCGAAAGATGCCTCCAAACTATCAGCCCAGCGCTCCATAGCTCTGGCTACCCAACAAAAGGCCATAGCCGGCCTAGCTGCCCCCCCCCCCCGCAAGGGAATAAACGGACTTTAGGCAGATCTCCACCTTTCGGTCCGTAGCATCCTTCAAAGAAGACATGGAGGGCATGGGCAATGTGGCACTACGAAGTAGGCGTGTCACATGAGAATCCACCTGTGGAGGGGATTCCCACTTAGAAAAATAATTATCCGCAAACGGATAAGCCACCGCCAAGCGTCTCTGAGGCTGATACCGTTTGACAGGATATTTCCACACCTCCTCTAAATGGTCCACTAACTGACCCGAAAGAGGAAACACTGTGGCGTCACCCTTAATATCCTTAAAAAAGGCATATTTAGACTTGGACACCGGAGGATCTTCATCCTCAATAACTAAAGTTGTGCGTACTGCCCGAATAAGTCCAGGAATATACACCTTGGACCTAGCGTCCGATTCTTTAGTACGGAGAGGTTCCTGGTCAGAAAGATCCAGAATCTCCTCATCATCAGACGTCACGTCGTCATCCTCATAAGGAGCGGACAGAGACGCCATCGGCTGCTTATGTGGCCTCAACACAGACTCCCCTTGTAACACGTCCGACAAGCGCTGTACAGAACTTGTCAGTGAATTAACCCACGCAGGCTCCTGAGAGACTTAGGGAGGGGAAATAGGGAGACTGTGGGGTACCATCAATTGTCTCGGGAATGCCTGCATGGGTGACGACACCACTGACTGCTGGGACAATCCCATCTGTGAGAACGCAGGCTGCGGAGCTAACTGGCCCACGAGGGTTGTAAGCGCTTTGGCGAAACAAGCCCAGGGCGGCTCCTGTACCAGAGCCGTGACAGTAATTGGCCGCGCCAATAGATAACACTGCCGACATAGCCCATCTGCGTTACCCTCCCCCTCCGCTATTGGTACCTTGCATGTAGTACACATAAGCTGGAGAGGAAAGTCACTCTCAGACATGATGATAAGTATGCGACCCCTCTCACTGATACTTGCAGGGTGAGACCACCCTGCAATCACCGCACCGCAAGGGCTTTAGCAGAAAAAGATCAGGGACAGTGAAATGGCTGACAGTAGAAAGTGAAAGTACAGGCAGTAGACGCTAGCAGAAGTCACATACAATGCAAAGAAATCAATTCCTGCACTATCAGAGCTGATTCTCAACTATACAGACACAGAGCCTGGTAGGACACAGCGCTGCATACACAGACCTTAAGTCAACGGAGGAGAGGTATGCCGGGGGACCCAGACCGCGATGCCACCGATCTTCAGCATCCAACAGCGCTCACCATGCTTCCAGGAAAGATGGCCACCGAGGAGCAGAGAGGAGGCCGGTCTGGGCGAGGAGCGCTGCCACAGGGCCAGTCAGCAGAGGAGAGAGGGCTGTGTGCAGCGGGGGAGGCGCCGGCTGTGTTACAGGGAAGGCGTGCTCCCCTGGCATGCATTTAACCCCTGGGACGCCGCAGCGCTACCACTCAGCCGCGGTCCGCTGTCCCAGGGGGGTAGTGGAAGCGCAGGTTAGGTACCTGGCTCCACGCTGCAGCCAGTCCTCAGGGAGCCTCCTGCCTGGGGACTCTGGACCATGTGCCAGCAGGGTCCCACCATGGGACCCCGCTGCTTACCTGCTGCCCCCTTGGATCCGGCCATGGTCCCAAACATCTGGGGTCACCGCTAGCTGTGACCCCAGATGCTTACCAGCATCCCCGGATCAGTACCGGCGTTCTGGTACCGGTGGGGGTATAGGGAAGACAGCATGGACGTCAGTACTGTCCATGCTGTACATCCAGATGAGCAGCCACAGCTGCTTTGAAGAAAACTTCAGGGGCTATCCTTAGCCCCCCTCTAACAGGTGCATCCGACTCCGGCCGGGCAACAAACGAAACTGAGATGCTTTGGCTCGGGGGCGGGGTATAGGAGGGGGATCCTAGTGCATCCTGGGAGGCTGAAAACTTTAACTCTATGGTGCCCGATGCCTGACATCATCACCTATACCCCAAGGTATCCTGTGGATACCCTATGGACCCTGATGTAGAAATTTTTTCTTTTGATTTATATTTTGTTGTGTTTTTAATCTTACCACTGAGGTGGTTATTTAATCATTCTAATAAAGGTTATATTTTATGTTGATAATGGCAAGAATTAGTGCACTCTTATGGGGATTCTTTTTTCTTTCTTTGCTTATATAATGTCGTTGTATCCCTGAGTTGCACCCCTGAAGATAATAAAATATTGAGATACAGATAGATTATTAACAGGGCAATTCTGCAAGTATAGCAGCCTTGGTGCGACCCGCCATTCCAATTTCCGTTTCCTTTTGATTAAATTCAATATTTACGCAGATTGAGCGATTGTTTGCCATTGTGCCTGTGCGAAAGCCACACTGCGTACGTGCAGTGATTGCATTGGGATACGCTCGAACTGAGGAACCACTCACAAAGTTAGTGGCAGGTAGTCAGCATTTGGGGGTGGTGACAGGGGGATGTTTAGAAAAACACAGGCGTGTCAGATCATTTAAACAGTGTTTCATGGTTGTGCATATATTATATGCTCCTTCACAGCATAAAAGCTCTCTGCGAGTCAGGAGAGCTGCAGTGTTTGCAGGTGGTCAGACTTGACCTATATGCCGCGTGACTGCTTAATGTGCATCTATGTTACCAGTGTTTACGCTGTTGCACATCGTTGGACAGATATGAGATATATGAACTTCGTCCATGCAACTTATGCCATCTGAAGATGGTGTAAGACATTGTAGCCTATGGGCTACATATAGCAAAACTAGCTGAGACAGGGTTGCATAGGAACCCTCCCCGGCAATGGCCACCACGCATGTGTGATCAGTGGACCGCGCTTGCGCAGAATTCCTAGCACATGAGTGAAGAGACCGCTGACGCGGCCACTACACTCAGCTCATCGCAGGGACGAGTGCCCTTTGTTACATCCCAGTGTTATTACCGTATCCTGCAATGGAAACATGGGCGCTAATATCGCGCACAGATCGCATTGCAAATACGATTTTTAATAAATGGGCCTCTATGTGTTCATATATTTTAAAACGTGGCAAAAACAGATTAAGAGAACATGGCTATTAGTGTGATGCAGGAAGATGCAAACAGCATAATGAAAATTTGTTATACTGTATTTATTTTTGCAAAAAAGATTTTGAGTGTTTTACAATCTTATTAATTTCTAGTCATGTTAAGCTGAATTGTGCTTCCTGATGAGGATAAATATGACGGACTATACTTGCACTATTTTGTTTTCCATTGCTTTAGTAAATAAGCCTCGTGGTGACAAGTGTACACATCTGGGACCTGACATTCAGAGTATGATAACACCATGTTTCCCAATATACAAATGGTTTAAATAGGAGTGGGCATATGCAATATACATAAAAGAATATATTACCTGTCTCAGTTAGTCACACACTAAAGCATCTTTTTTCCAATTAGAAACAGAAATCAATACACCCCAGAGATTGCAATAATTGCTGAAGGCAATTTGTATTATCATTTCTCTCCTAATATCCATGCTCTTTGAATAGGTTATTAAGAACGACAAAAACAGCAATCTGCTTTGGCAACATGTGAATACATCACATCATCTGATGCACCTTTCTCACAACATACACCAGTGTGTATCATTAGTAACATGGAAAACAATACCTTAAAATAAAAAGGAACACTTTAAAATAAAAAAAAACAACACATAAATTCCCTTAGATGAAGAAAGGAGACTGGTAACCTAAGTGGTTTAGAGACTAAATTGATAATGAGTTATGTAAAGAGACAAGTAGAATGGTTATGTCAGGAAAGTTAAATCAGTTTAAATGTGGTAGGAACCTACATACAAGCTAGTACTCTGAGGGTTAGGATCTTTGATTAATTTAAGCTGACGTCACAACCAGTACGACCATGAACTGAGTGACAGGATCACTGTCCAGTTTTGTGTTCAGCACTCAGACTAAGCAACCCGATCATTTCTGTCATCACTTTCTGGCACGTTAGTGTAGGCATAATAATGGAGATTTCTATAGACTTGTTATCATGGTCTTCTTCTTGTGTTGTGAGCACTGAGGTGGCATTTGTGTTTCTCCCAAATTCACCAATGTAATTTGCATTATTGCATTTGGTGTATTGTATCAGTTGGAAGACACTGCTGGATGTGCAGGTATAGGACGTGTGATGTAAACAATTCATATTTTAATACTGCTCGATCTTGAGAAGTAAAAACTTCTCTTGGACAATGGGTTCTGAAGCAAATTTTACAGCAGATGTCAGATTATTGGTCTGTAGAATATAAGTGATGAAGCAGACCAATGATCACATACATAAATAAATAACTGCATTTCTGAAAATGTATATTTATGATCGTTTTGGGTCAGTGTAGTTCATGCAATGCAGTCAAATCTTTCAGTAGTTCTGTACAGAGGAATGCTTAAGATAACTACAGGGGAATGTACTGGTTGATCACCGTGTACAGCAGGGTACAATTTATTGAAATTGCTGCTAATCAGATATCACCACTTATTAAATCTAATGTTTCACAATAGAATAGCCGGTAGTGATCCATAGAGATGTGTCCTCAAACACTATTGCCATTGCAAATAGCCCTTCTCGGCACGCCAGGTTCCTGTGCAACTCGGTTTGCACTGATCATCTGTTTTATTTGAATATGTCTTAAGGTGCGTACCCACGGTACGATATCTATGAACGATATAAACGATATCATTCAACGATAAATCGTTCCTATAGTTAATTTCTAAGCAGCGAACGACCAACGATGCGGGTTCCCGCATGGACGATAACGATATCTATGGTCGTCTGTGATCTGTAAACCCCATATTTTGTAAATTTTTCTACACAATCGTCTGCAAAAAGCACAATTGCCCCTATTGATTGCTAATGTATGGGCCCCTTTAGACTGCTAAATATGCTTATTTGTATTTATCAAGAAGAAATTAGCAACTAAAAATGGAGTTCAGCTGTTGTATCAGTGCACATATGTAACATTCTCTAGAACACAGGTTCTCGAACTTGGACCTCAGGACCCCAAACAGTGCATGTTTTCCAGGTCTCCTCAAAGAATCAGCTCCACTTTTAAATCTTTTAGATCTTTAAAATGTGTCAGTGAGTAATGAATCCACCTGTGCACCTGTTGGGTGATCTAGAAAACGTGAATTGTGTGGGGTCCTGAGGACAGAGTTTGAGAACCATTGTTCTAGAATAAACTTTTACCATTCATTTTAAATAAATGTACACAATACTCTGAAGTAAGGTTTATTTTTATGTCCTCCTCTGATGTAATATAAAAATATATTTACATATACAAAGCAGAAAAAGCATAATCAAGTTTGAGCTGAATTTGCAAAGCTTTCATTTACAAGAAACAACTATTTGTGATTGGAATTCTCATCAGACTCTGGACAGTTAATGTGGCCTTCCACTAGCCTGCAGGGATCTAGTCTCCATGAGAAATAGACAATAGTGATGGACATTTTATGCTGGCAGACACCATCAACACATTTAACAAAACAGTCGTCAACGTTCAACACTAGATGCCGATTTCAGACACATATTGACAGCTTTGCTTTCCTGAGGCAAATTACTAAACCATCCTGCTCCTCATTTCTGGAGACCCTTCAATAGATGATTCATTATCCAAACGACAAAATGTCACATTAACTCCTCCTTCGGTGCTGAATACGTCTAACATACTTTTCAGGGTACAGTATGTTTATGTTTCTTGTGAAATGTCTAGTACATGAGACAATTACATTCAGTCTCCCTTATGTTAAAACCAATATTTTGATCACATGACAAGATGTAAGGTGAATATATTTATAGTTTTTTTGTACCGTTAATAATTGACACCAATAATTAATAGAGTATATTGTTAACCATTGATGTGCATAGTACATTTTATTTGGGTGTGTACCTAGGAAAATCTAAAGAGGCATACTCAGATGGATTTATCTACCACTATTATCAAGGCATCATTCCCTGTCATTATCATGGTATACGTTCAGGAAGCCGGCGGACGCAATGCCGACCGCTGGCGTCCCGACTTCTTAATCCCGGCGAGGGTTAAATGACAGGAGTCTACATCTAGACGCCTGTCATTTTACCGACGCCAGGAGACCGGCATCCCGATCAATGGGATGCCGGGCGCCAAGCGCGTACAGCCGCGGGGGTAGGGGAGGGTTAGGTTTAGGGCTCCCGGGGGGGACTTAGGGTTCCCATGGGAACGCCTCCGTCTGGCAGCCACGCCCCCGGCACGCCCACCAAAGGGGGTGTGCTGTCAATCAACATCGACAGCACGCCCCCTTTGGTGCGAGACCCGGAGCGACGGCTACCCCGTCGCTAGCCGGGTCTCACGCATGCGTACGACGGAGCTCCCTCCGTCGTGCGCATGCGCAGTGGAGTAACATCGACCCGCTTGCGAGCGGGTCTGAATGACCCCCTTGGTCTCCAAATTCCCTAGATCTCAATCCGATCGAGCATCTGTGGGATGTGCTGTAAAAACAAGTTAGAGCCATGGAGCCCCCACCTCACTACTTACAGGACTTAAAGGATCAGTTGCTACTGTCTGGTGCCAGATGCCACAGGAGTCAGAACTGTTTTGGCGGCACAAGGGGGACCTACACAATACTAAGCAGGTGATTTTAATGTTATGGCTGATGCGTGAATACCGTACAGCATTAGTAACTGACTGATTTAGGAGAACATTTTCAAAAAGGAAAAGTTTTTTGTAATAAACCTCTGAAAAGCCACTGTAAGAGCCTTCTGGTTTGCAATAAAAATACTGTCTTGAACAGTCTGTGTACGTGTCATTTGTATTACAGAAAACTGTGGACATTTTACGGCGGTTGAATACAATTGCAAACCACTGTTTATGTACACACAACCTAGCTGTAGCACTTGGCATTACCTGGGCGTGTTCATTTTTTATGAGGTTTTTTTTCTCTGTGTACTGGTGAACCACATCTTTATCTATCTATATATCTATAACTACATATACAGATAGGAGAGGAACAAAATGTGAGTGGGGGAGTCCAGTGAGGAGAAGGTTGCAGTAGTCGAGGCGACAGATGATCAATGAGTGGACAATGTTTTTGGTGGTACCCTGGGAGAAGAAGGGTCTGCTGCGAGCAATGTTGCAAAACTGGAACCGACAGGATAGGGCAAGAGATTAAGGCCCTCACTCAGAGTCGATCGCAAGAAGTGATCGCTCACTCTGAATGAGGGTGGGCACTTCTTGTTTTGAAGTGCTGCCTCCAGGTCGCAAGCTAAGCTGTGGGTTACCACCCACAGCTTAGCTTGCGATCAGGGTGATTGGTCGCGATGGTCATCACCATCGCGACCATCGGGGCTTACGACCAGACCCTAAGGTTGGGTCTGGGCTCTCGTAAGCCCCAGGGAACTTCCTGCTCTGTTTGAGCAGGAAGTTCCCCACTGACATCATCAAGGATGTCAGTGGGGCCGCCACCAAACGGCAAGCGTTCCGACTGGAACGCCTCCGTTTGGCCGGGCACGCCCCCGGCCCGCCCAGCAAACGGGGCGAGCTGTCACTCAACATCGACAGCTCACCCCATCTGCTACGAGACCCCTAGCGACGGAGCGCCCATCGCTAGCCGGCTCCGTCGTGCGCATGCTCTGTGGGGACCATCGACCCGGTTGCGAGCGCATCGGCGCTTGCGACCGGGTCTGAATGAGACCCGAAATGTGGAGGGGTGGTCGGGGGCATAGGAGAAAAGGTCAGAATGACTCCCAAGCAGAGGAACAGATAATATAGTGGTATTGTTGACAGTGACAGAGAGGTCAGGAGGGGAGGAGACTATATAGGGAGGGAAGACAGTGTATAGAAAAAAAAGAGTAGATAGCTAAAGACAGAACCCCGACGGGAAGGATAGATAGAGAGAAGGAAGAACCAGTGACAGAGATAGTGGACTAAGAAAAGATGGTGTCAGAGAGGCCCGTACTCTGAAGGGTGCACTGTAGGAGACGGCAAATCCATGGTATCAAAGGCTGCAGACAGGTCAAGGAAGGTGAAGTGGCCTCTGGATTTCGCAGAGAGAAGATCGTTGGTGACTTTGGCCAGGGAAATTTCAGTGGAGTGGAGGAGGTGGTAGCCAGATTGGGGAGGATTAAGGATTGCGGGCCGGATTCAGACCCAGACGCTAAGCCGCAGACGCACGCTATGGACAATTGTCGCCCATTTACGTATGCATCGCAGTGCGCGAACCAGTCACTGCTTTCGGAAATCGTGCGCTCCTAGCACAAAGACTGAGCGCTACTTTGAGTGACAGTGCCTTTTGTGGGTGTTAACAGGGGAAGGTGCTTGTGAACGGTGGAGTGGTGCTCCGAACGCAGGCGTGCCTGGGTGTCAAAACTGAGTTTTAAGGGTGTGCATAATTAGCACGGAAGCGTACAATGGTACACATCACTTGGTTTCATTTCAGCCTGAAGTGATCGCAGTGCTTGCTGTGGGGTAGGGTCTACCTCAAGTGCTGCGTGCAGCTGAAATGGTTCTTGATGGTTCTGATTAATCATACACTTCCTGGAGATGACGTGAGCTAAGAAAGAAAAGTGGACGTCTTTATACCGGCGTGTGCTCACTCTGCCATCACTCTCTAAGACATAGAGGGCGTCCTTACACCAGACAGTGCGATCGTGGAACTTGCAAACCCGGACCCTTTTGGCAGCGAGAGAGCGCAGCTTAGCGTCGGGGTCTGAATCGACCCCTGAGTTATCAGAGAGGAAGAAGGTGAGACGGTTGTAGACAAGTCACTTGAGTATTTCAGAGACAAAAGGGAGAAGAGAAATGGGGTGGTAATTAGAGAGTGAGAAGGGGTCAAGGTTGGTTTTCTTTAGAATGGGTGAGACAAGAGCGAGTTTAAAGGATGAGGGAAAGATGCCAGTGAAGAGGGATAGCTTGAAGAGGTGAGCATATATACACACACTTTGTTTTCTAGCTGTAGCAGTTGTTGCCTACTGTAGTTATAATTGTTTGTGTTTTTGTCCCTGGGTCTTCTTGGGCCGCCACCCTTTATAACTATTACCTCTGAGCTGCCTCTCTCTCCTGTTAGGCCACCTCTCAATGTACTGTTGGCCGGCCCGCCTCGCTCTTTTTCCTTTTGTGCCACTCCCCTCTCTCACTTCTTCTCTGACACTCTCCTGGGCTACCTCTCTCTCCAGGGCCATCTCCCCCTCTCTCTCCTCCCAGTATTACTACCTTATTGGTTTATTCTAGCATAATTATGGGATCATAAAAAGCATCTTCACCTTGTTTTTTGGATTTGATGTATTCATTACACTTCTGGTCTCCTTTCCAGTGTAAATGACAACACCTATCACAGTACCTAGAAAAAAAAATGGCAAAAGAATAAACAATTATGGTATACAAAGTGCTATATTTGTACAGATTTATAAAGTGAAAATAATACATTTTTAGACATTTCATATATTAATTCATGATCAACAAACCAGATTTGGTGTTAGGGAGCAACTCTGACAACTGCAAAAAGAAACAACTTCCCTTTATGCTTGGTTTGACCAAATGCTTTTTTATGTTTGTTTTTACAAGATAAATACATGTGGAAACAAAAATAACTATATGTTCTGCGTTCATAATTTATAATATTTCCTAGTAAACTTACTGTATGTTTCAATTTTTTTTTTAATTTGTGTTTCCACTTATTTCCTAATCATCTTAAGACTAGAATGACTTTGGATGCCATTAAAAGAAACAAAAAACAAATAACATGATAAAACCAAGCATGATGCACACAATTCAAATGTGTGGTTTTCTTATAAGCTCTACCTGACAAGATGCAACCTGCTGAAAAGGGGGACTACGAGTACTGTGTGCAGCTGTGACAGTAAAGCTGGGTACACACCTAAAGATTTTCTGTCCAACCAGCCAACTAGTTGATCGGTTGGAATGAAAATCTGGTAAGGTATGAAAGCAAATGACAATCAGCAATTTGCTCCCATACGCCGGAAAATGGACAAAAACTGTTGTTTGAACAAATTGTTTAGATCAAACATTTAACAAACTTGTCTGACGACCATTTTCATCAGTTTTCTGGCATTTAGGAGCAAATTGCTGATCATCAGTTACTCCCATACCTTACCAGACTTTCATTCCAACCAATCAACTAGTTGGATGGTTGGACAGAAAATCTTTAGGTGTGTACCCAGCTTAAGAACTGGCCCTCCTTGCATGGGCAGGCTAAAAAAAAGGAACACATGGAAAACAAATTTCCACCTCAGTGGTCCTAGTAGAATGGTAATCAGGCCACTAAAACTTTGGTTCTTTAAACCAATTTATAAAAAAAAAAAACAATATAAAATACACATACACACACACCATTGTTACATTTATTTAGCTAGTGTCTGGTAGGGATGGTCCATTCGTTTTGTATAAAATATCCCCTCAATATAAAATCACAGCCCTGCACTGACCAAGCTGGTGTTGGATGGATTCACACTCTGGGCCTAATTCAGACCCGCTCGCGATGTTGGCCCAGTGCGCATGCGCTCGACGGAGGCGACACCGTGGTGCACATGCGCGAGACCCGGATAGCGACGGGCAAGCCGTCGCTCTGGGTCTTGCTACAAAGGGGGTGTGCTGTCGATGGTGAGTGACAGCACGCCCCCTTTGGTGGGTGTGCCAGGGGGCGTGGCTGCCCAGATGGAGGCGTTCCCATGGGAACGCCTACCGTCTGGGGCCGGTCCCACTGACATCACAAGTGATGTCAGTGGGAGTGCTCTCGGCTCTGATAGAGCCGAAAGCACTCCAGGGCTTGCGGCAACAAGACCCTAACACAAGGGTCTCGTCGCAAGCCCGATGGTCGCGATGGTCTTGACCATCGCGACCATCTTCCTGGCCGCTCGCTATAGCTGTGGGTGGTCACCCACAGCTATACGAGCGGCCAGGAGGCCGTTCTAAAAATGGAGGACGCCCTGATTCAGAGCGAGCGCTCTATCAGAGCGTCCGGCTCTGAATCAGGGCCTCTGTGTGTTATACCCTGCTATAATAGGAACTGGCCTAGCTGGTCTAGTCTGTTGCTAGTTAGCAATCTAGCAAGACGACACCAGACTCAATGTTCCCCTGTTTTAGTGAAATCCAGCCCAGGCTTATTAGTGCTGGGGGTGGTTAAGAAATTTAGAGGAGGGGGAATCCTGGCTTATTTTTGTGTATTTACTAAAACTTAAGAGTAATTCCATGAAAAATAACTAGGTTCAGTGAAGAAGACCCTAAGTGAAGTTAAATGAAATTGTAAAATATTGTTTTACTTACTTGCTATTCATTACCTCTGTTGGGACTTGTAGTTCTACAACAGCTATAGGGCTCAATTCAATTAGATGCGAAAAGGGGCGAGTTGCCATTGTAACGGCATGAAATGCCCCCTCGCGGTCTGATCTCTCCTGGGTCTCGCACTTTTTGTATGCAGCCCTTTGGCGCTGTGCACAAAAAGACCCCAGTCCAGATCTACCACACTTTTTTACAGGCCCATCTATGTCGCATCTAATTGAGTTGAGCCCAGAGTTAAAAGTCTATGGCCTCCAGCTATAGTATAAAGTACTTTTTTAATCTCCCGCTAGGCTCACAAATTAGTAATGTCATTAGTTTTTCCCGCAGTAGTAGCTGTGTATGATATTTTAAGTGGTTTGTATGTTGTGCACTGAATGCACTCATCACACAGAGCATTTGTCTACTTTCTATAGACAGACGACTCAAACAGCGTACTGTTTAAGCAATCTCATACGCCAACCACCTCTATCCAATTTTGGAATACTGGATCTGGTTAGGATTTGAAAACAGAACATGACTCCTAATACTTTACTGTTTTCTGTACTATAAAATTAATTAAATTGCAAACTGGACTTTTATTCCTCCTGGAGTATACCTGTATAGTTGGGTGTGCATGAATATGCATGTATGTATTTTTTTTTTAACCAAATAACTGGAGATTATGCATTAATACAAAGTGCAAAAGCAGCTGAAACTCTAGTCACTGCATGTGTCAGACACACTTACTGTAAAACACTGGAATGCTCAAAAAGCTGTTCCAGATGTGAAAGACAAACCGCTGGTTTCTCAAATGTGGAGGTTTCTTTTATGGAAAACATAAATGCAACATGGCTTGTAAAATGTGTTTTCTCTCAATTATGGCATTTACAACTGAACTACTGTCGCACAAGTTACAGAGTGTCAGAGTTCTGTAGTTGAAGAAATACAGAGTTCAGTCCCAGTTATTATACTGTGGATTCTCGTCACACAAATTGCATTGCTTTAATTACAGAATGCTGGGGTTTGTATCTCTTGTGACACTAGCATTAATCTGAATTCTCTTGAATAAAAATTAAGAAAAAGAAAGACTGTCCTTATGGTTTCATAACAGAGACACTGACACTTGTTATCTTCTGCAGATAAAGTGACTTTCCCAGCGTTCCTGCACAATGATCAATATTCCCATCTTAATTTCCCAATGCATTATGGCCTGCCTCATTCAAAAGATGAATGTTCTTGTTTATATTAGATGAACATGATGGCAGAGAAGGGCCACTTATAAACGTAAATTTGTTGTAAACATTTCAAGTGTCACCAGGACAAGAAGCAAAATTAGTAATGAATCATTTCATGCACAGATGTCTGAAGTGCAAGGCAAAAAGGCAATCAACAAACAACTTATTATCACTATGAAATAATCACATATCCCTAAAATAGAGACAAATATGTTAAGTGCAAAAATGACATGTTCTATGACCTTGCATTATATTAAATTCTCGAAACCAAAGGCATGATATGGTTATCAGCATTACCCTACAACCGTACACTTTATCCACTACAAGAGAAATGACCACTGCCCATTTAGTGATGGGAATTCCATGTTTTGATTATAGGGGCAGAGACTACTGTGCAAAATGTGTGTATATATATATATATATATATACACACATACAGTCAGGTGCATAAATATTGGGACATTGACAGAATTTTCATATTTTGGCCTCTATTCACCACCACAATGGCTTTGAAATGAAACAAACAAGATGTGCTTTAACTGCAGACTGTCAGATTTAATTTGAGGGTAATTACATCCAAATCAGGTGAACGGTGTAGGAATTACAATGGTTTCTATATGTGCCTCCAACATTTTAAAGGGCCAATAGTAATGGGACTATCAACTCAAAAGCTATTTCATGGACAGGTGTGGGCTATTCCATCGTTACTTCATTATCAATTAAGCAGGTAAAAGGTCTGGAGTTGATTCTAGGTGTGACATTTGCATTTGGAATCAGTTGCTGTCGACTCTCAATATGAGATCCAAAGAGCTGTCACTATCAGTGAAGCAAGCCATCATTAGGCTGAAAAATCAAAACAAACCCATCAGAGAGATAGCAAAAACATTAGGTGTGGCCAAATCAACTGTTTGGAACATTCTTAAAAAGAAAGAACGCACCGGAGAGCTCAGCAACACCAAAAGACCCGGAAGACCACGGAAAACAACTGTGGTGGATGACAGAAGAATTATTTCCCTGGTGAAGAAAAACCCCTTCACAACAGTTGGCCAAATCAAGAACACTCTCCAGGAGGTAGGTGTATATGTGTCAAAGTCAAAAATCAAGAGAAGACTTCACTAGAGTGAATATCGCGGGTTCACCACAAGATGTAAACCATTGGTGAGCCTCAAAAACAGTAAGACCAGATTAGAGTTTGCCAAACAACATCTAAAAAAGCCATTACAGTTCTGGAACAACATCCTATGGGCAGATGAGACAAAGATCAACTTGTACCACAGTGATGGGAAGAAAAGAGTATGGAGAAGGAGAGGAACTGCTCATGATCCAAAACACACCACCTCATCAGTGAAGCATGGTGGTGGTAGTGTCATGGCGTGGGCATGTATGGCTGCCAATGGAACTGGTTCCCTTGTATTTATTGATGATGTGACTGCTGACAAAAGCAGCAGAATGAATTCTGAAGTGTTTCGGGCAATATTATATGCTCATATTCAGTCAAATGCTTCAGAACTCATTGGACGGCGCTTCACAATGAAGATGGACAATGACCCGAAGCATACTGCAAAAGCAACCAAAGAGTTTTTTAAGGCTAAAAAGTGGAATGTTATGCAATGGCCAAGTCAATCCCCTGACCTGAATCCGATTGAGCATGCAATTCACTTGATGAAGACAAAACTGAAGGGAAAATGCCCCAAGAACAAGCAGGAACCGAAGACATTTGCAGTAGAGGCCTGGCAGAGCATCACCAGGGATGAAACCCAGCGTCTGGTGATGTCTATGCGTTCCAGACTTCAGGCTGTAATTGCCTGCAAAGGATTTGCAACAAAGTATTAAAAAGTGAAAGTTAGATTTAGGATTGTTTAGTTTGTCCCATTACTTTTGGCCCCTTAAAAAGTGGGAGGCACATATAGAAACCGTTGTAATTCCTACACCGTTCACCTGATTTGGATGTAATTACCCTCAAATTAAATCTGAAAGTCTGCAGTTAAAGCACATCTTGTTTGTTTAATTTCAAAGCCATTGTGGTGGTGAATAGAGGCCAAAATATGAAAATTCTATCAATGTCCCAATATTTATGCACCTGATTGTATATAAATATATATTTAAGATATGGATAATTGAGTGAGTTTAAAATGAATCAAATTTTCCTGAATTTAAAATAAAGAGATACAGTAAAATAAACAATAAAAGTCTCAGACTACCACTTAATAAAATTTTCAAAATAGATGAAAATTCACATTTTACAGAGCTATGAATTTTACTTATGTTTGATAGGACAAAACAGGAGTTCGTAAAACCCCCTTTTAAAAAACTGCGAAATAATACAATAGTATTTTTCTGGCTACAAAGTGGCTACAAAGAAATTAGTAGAAAACTACATTGTACATGTAAGGTATAATGAGGGTAACATTTACAAATAACTTAACACTGAACAAATACATTTTGTATATAAATGTTATAAAAGCTTGATGGCACAAATAGCTAAAATACAGGAATAAATATAAAATACCCAAAAATGTTGTGACCTGAATGTTTTTTTTTTTTTAAAATATCTTATTTCATACTGGGGTAATACCCTCGGACCAGGTTCAGTCCTTGTCTTCAGGTGCAAAATTATGGGGATGTACTCAAAAGGTCGACAGTAACATTGTCGATATTCATAATGTTAACACCACAATGTCGACAGTTAAGATGTCAACATTGTTAATATGTTGACAGTCATCTGGTCGACATTTTCAGTATATCGACATTAGGGTTAAGCTGTGAGGAGAGGTTAGGTTAGGCACTTGAGGCATAGTTAGGGTTAGGTGTAAGGATTAGGGATAGCAGAGAATGTGACATGGTCAACGCTGACATTATCATGCTGCCGTGATGAATGTTGACATTTCATATCTGACTAAAATTACGATGCAAGTAAGAAATAGTGGAGAAATGAGAAAAATAGGAGGCACTAGTGCAAAGATAATCTATTTGTAAATATATAGCAGCAAGACAAATGAGCCTGTGTAAGCTCAATATGACTATTACTAGTCGCTATAAATGCAGGAAAAAGAAAATGTCCAGCGCTAATTTATAAATATAATTTTAAAGAAATATATTGGATATGGTTTATGATAAAATGAAAAAACGATACAGTATCAAAATCAGAATATATATATAAAATATGCTTTGACAAAAACGTACAGTATATAACAGTTAGGGTTCAGTGACTATGGATTCCACGTCCAAACCCTTGTTGAAACAAAATCACAGATTGTCTCTCCACACTTAAAATCTGACCCAGTCCCGTCACAAGTAGACTGCATATAACGGATCCTCCACATGCAGGGCTCCAGAGATTGCAGCGACTCACAGCCAAGCTGCGGTAGCGCTGTGTGTAAATGACACTGCGTGTCCGTTCGTTCTGGCAGCTTTGCGGACAGTAGTGTGGTCATCTTCGTGACAGCCCTTGAGGTCGTTGTTTGTGTAGGTAATCCCGTACTGGTAAATTATGTATATCCAATAATACCAGGAGCTGGAGGTAAATGAAAGCATTTGCAGTGCAGTATATTCTCCGATTAAGTCCATTGTTAGTGTGGCACACGGAGAGATGTGGAGTAAAACTTGAATGTCACTTATCCAATATTATCCAAAAACTGTAGAAAGTCCGCAGAAGCGTTTCGTATCCCAAGTGGAAGCTTTATCAAAGAGTTTTACACTTTAGCAAACAGACGTTTTTTGCTTCAGCTGAAACACGCAATTTCCACATCCGAGACTGTAATAATTTCTTCTCTGGGGATAAAGATCTGTAGATGCTGGTCCTCTATATGTGGTTACAAGGATTGTTATCTCTATTAGAGCTATACAAATATATCAACCAAGTCGCAACACATTGAAGGAACTCTAAATAATCACTATAATGGAGCATACACACGGTCAGATTTTTCTTCAGATCTGAACGATAACGATTTAAAAATCGTTCAATCGTTCATATCTGAAGGAAAATCTAACATATCTGACATATCTGTCAGATCTGTCAGATGAACGATTTGAACGATGCACGTTCCCAATGGTCAGATAACGATATCTGACATCTGATGTGTTTGCAGTCAGACTTGGACGATTCCATTAATTTAATGCAGTCAAAAATTGTTCAAATCTTTGGTAAAATCATTCAAATCGTTCATCTGACAGATCTGACAAATCTGACCGTGTGTATGCTCCATAAGTATACTTTGTTGCTCGTTATAGGATACAATATCCTCGACGTGTGAATAGAGGATTCCTAAACACACCTTTATATTTGGAATACTGACTATATATAGTTGGTGCCTCAGGTGTAATAATTACACATACATATTGGTATATATGTGCAGAATTTTTATCAAGATATATTCATTGGATACCATTGTTATAATCTAATTTTTTATATGTTATATATATATATATATATAATTAAATTGTGTCTTGATATTTTTTATATATCTGTGGTTATTATTTAAATCACTTTTGGATAATTATTGTACAAAGTGATTACTAAGCGCTGCTGTGTTTTTTTCCTGGATATCTTTCTTACTATAGATGGTGGCAACCATCTGGTAGCAGCTGCTGGTTAACCCTTTGTCCACTGTGCTGTATTTTGCTCTGCGCCAAGGGTAATTCCATATATTTTCTTTTAACGGATCCTATGTGTTTTTGGGAGAAATATCATATTTTTTTGGTCCGAAATAACAGGATATGGGGAAAAAAACACCTGCAAAAAACGGGGATTATCGGCGAAAAATCCCCATTTTTCGCCCCCGACAAATATCGAGGCTAACTGGATACTGGTCTTTATTTTTACTGTGATTCGGATTGCAAAGTGTTCGTCAACTAATGTTTCATATACTGTATAAGCGGATATTCATGTTGGTCTGAACATTCTGTCTGGTCTACAAGAGAAATACACAGGAATTCTATTTCAGTAGTTTGTTTGAATGCTGTAAACTACAAGATATACACAAGTCACACAGCAAGTGTGTGATAGCAAGTGAGGGTATACATTTGTGAGGAGTTTTCAAAGTGAATTACTGACAATCATATGCCGCATATCAAACATGTAGATTTTTCAATCAGTTGCCTTTCAAACCCAATCTTAATTTTCATGTGACTTCCAGCTATGGTTTGTGGGAGAATACAATATGCATCACTGACGTGCGGTAAGGTCAATGGCTGGGGAGGCACTGACTGATTAACACCGTCACCCCCCTTAAAAAAAAAAAAAACAGTGTAGGGTTCTCCCTATTTAACAGTAACCAGCAGCAGGCTGAACCAGCCAGGGGGATAATGCCATAGCTCAGTGTGGGGCCCCCCTGCTATTATATTAACCACTCCTAAACCAGTCAGTCCAAGGTTGGAATTCCTCGCAAAGTAGGGATCCCAAAAAAGTTTAATTGGGTGCCACCCCCAGCAACAAACAGCACTGGGCTGAAAGCTGAAAAGTCCAGTGCTATGCCACGCACCCCTGGTGGCGGTGGGCGGAGGTTCATGACATGATAATATTGTTCTTTACAGGCGGCCTACAGGTCCCAAGCAAGCCTGCCCCACCATGCCGGCATATGGAGAACCACAAAATACATGCACGGACATTAAGGGCCCGCTTGCACCTGTAAAGAAACTATTAAAATAAATACAAGACACTTAAGTTTTTAATAAAAGTTTATTATATGGCGTTTTCACCTGGAGGCGGCGGCCTTTAAGCTCTTTTGCATGGCCTCCGCCACCCCAGGGCTTCTGGCAACTTCTATCTTCGGGAGCTCTTGCATGCTCCTTCCCCGCCGGCGGACTGCGAGCCACTGCCTCGCGCTGGCTTATATAAACCAGCTAGAGGGAGCAGGGTGATGACGTGGCGAGCTGTAATTGGCTCGGGACGGTGAACTGGAATTCCAAACATGACACTGAGGTGCCATGTTTGAAATTGGAACTGCTGCCAAACTCTGCAGAATGGCTGGTAGGGACTGGATCCTCTCGGATCCAGGCCTTCCGTCATGCCAGGTATCTCGGCCGGGTCCCGCCGCCGCTAACGCCTGCACCTCCACCGAGTCCCCGCCGCATTTGCCCGCTATCCACCCAGTGATGACAGCAGATCCAGTGATGGATCCGCTGTCCAATCACATCATTCTGACTGACAGAGGCATGCCTTCATGTGGGCAGAAAGCATGTCCCTGGCAATGAGGAATTTCTATAGGTGTCGCTTTGCCCTATTTTTTTCAATAGGCTTTTACAGTCTGTGGCATGACCCAACCTCCACCCACCCATTCTACCCTTTTCTATTGTCAGCGGGAGGCAGCGCTCGCTCTGCCTCCCGTCTGATTTTAACTGTAGAGATGCTAGAGAATGATAGAACAATGCAAAGCAGATATTTATGAAACAGATTCAGTGTTATAAGTATCTTCTTAGTATTATTTTACACATAATGACAGTGGAGGCCCTGCCTCCCCTGACTGCATGTCCCTGATATACACCTTGTTCTTCCTACATACTGTGTGCATTCCTGGGGTCTTGTCATGTATTGTGGTATCTATCTATGGATTATTTCGGCAATTATTCTGGGATGTTACTCTTAAATAAAATATTATTATTACATTTTAATTATAAGGCGCCACAAGTGGTCCACAGCGCCGTACATACGTCAACAATAGGACAGTACAGGGTGTACAGAACATTACAATACAGTAACCAAAAATATGAGATATGGTAAGAACTTACCCTTGTTATCTCTATTTCTACGAAGTCCATAGGGTTCCACAGGATACCTTGGGGTATAGGTGTGACGTCAGTCGCAGGGCACCAAAGAGTTAAGCTTTCAGCCTCCCAGGATGCACTAGGTCCCCCTCCTATACCCCGCCCCCGAGCCAAGGCACCTCAGTTAGTTACCAAGCCATAGGCCGGAGGAGGAGAAGGAAGAGAGAGAACAAAGATCTGGACACATACAAGAATCACATTCTCACCAGAGGGAGACGGAAAACCGGTGACCAGAGCAAAGCCCATCTGCAGCACAGGTGCGACAGGGCGGGAGTCCTGTGGAACCCTATGGACTTCGTAGAAATAGAGATAACAAGGGTAAGTTCTTACCATATCTCATATTTTCTACTTCAGGGTCCATAGGGTATCCACAGGATACCTTGGGGATGTCCCAAAGCAGTATCCTTTAAGGGTGGGGACGCTCCTGTGCAGAAAGGAGAATCCGCCGCCCGAAGGAAGCATCCTGAGAGGCGAAGGTGTCAAACCTGTAATACCTCACGAAGGTATGGACAGAAGACCACGTAGCAGCCTTGCAGATCTGAACTGCCGAGGCACCACGTCGAGCTGCCCACGAAGGACCCACAGACCTAGTGGAATGAGCCTTCAGAGAAGGAGGGACCGGTAGGCCCTCATGAAGATAAGCTTCAGAAATAGCCATACGGATCCAGGCTGCCAAAGTTTGCTTTGAAGCAGGCCAACCCTTTTTACGGAAGCCAAAGAGGACAAACAAAGCGTCCGACTTCCTAAACGAAGAAGTGCGGTCAACATAAGTCCTTAAGGCCTGCACAACATCCAAAGAGGCCTCACCCACGGAAAGACCCGGTGAGTTAAAGGCCGGAACAACTATTTCCTCGTTAATATGAAACTGGGAAACAACTTTGGGAAGAAACTCGGGCCGAGTGCGGAGCACTGCCCTGTTCCCATAAAAAACCAAGAAAGGGGGTCTACAAGAAAGAGCCCCTAACTCAGAAACACGTCTGGCCGAAGCAATGGCCAGAAGGAAAACAGTCTTAGCTGTTAGCCATTTAAGATCCACTGAGCCCAGTGGTTCAAACGGCGGTCCTTGGAGAGCCCTCAGGACCACAGCCAAATCCCAAGGCGCCACAGGTGGAACAAAGGGCGGCTGAATGCGGAGAACACCCTGCATAAAGGTGCGCACATCCGGGATTGTAGCAATCCTACGGTGAAACCAGACAGATAGGGCCGAAACCTGTACCTTCAAAGAAGCAAGGCGAAGCCCATGATCTAGTCCCGCTTGCAGGAAGGCGAGAATCCGAGACAGACGAAACTCCCGCGGTGCATAACCTCTCGGTCGACACCACTGGAAGAACGTATGCCACACGCGATGGTATATCCTCGCGGAAGACGGTTTCCGAGCTCGTAACATGGTACGCACCACAGAGCTGGAAAACCCCCGGGACCTCAGCATGGCCGTCTCAACAGCCACGCCGTCAAAGACAGCCGAGTTAGGTCCGGGTGAAGGCAAGGACCCTGAGACAGAAGGTCCGGTCGTAGCGGCAACCGCAGAGGAATGTCCACGGACAGACCCTGAAGGTCTGAGAACCAGTGCCGTCTGGGCCACGCGGGAGCTATCAACAGGAGCGTCCCTCCTTCCTGTTTGAATTTCCGGATTACCCGTGGAAGAAGGGAGACCGGAGGGAACAGGTATGCGAACCGGAACGTCCACCGGACGGACAGAGCATCCACCAGAGACGCCCCTTCGTCTCTTGTGCGAGACCCGTACACCGGCAACTTGTTGTTGTGCCGGGACGCCATGAGGTCGATTTCTGGAAGACCCCACCTGTCCACCAGTAGTTGAAAAACGTCCGGGTGCAGGGACCATTCCCCCGGATGAACGTCCTGGCGACTTAGAAAGTCCGCCTCCCAATTGAGCACTCCCGGGATGAAAACCGCTGATATGGCCGGAAGATTGCGCTCCGCCCAAACCAGGATCCGAGAGACCTCTACGAGAGCCGCCCGACTGCGAGTTCCTCCTTGCCTGTTTATGTAGGCCACGGTGGTAGCGTTGTCCGACTGGACCTGCACCGGGCGACCCTGGAGAAACCGCTGTGCCTGCTGGAGAGCATTGAAGACCGCACGGAGTTCCAAGATATTTATTGGAAGCTCCGCTTCTGTCGGCGTCCACCTGCCCTGGAACAAGTGTGGACCCGAAACTGCTCCCCAGCCCCGAAGACTGGCGTCCGTTGTCAACAGGACCCAATTTGGAACCCAGAACGGACGTCCCTTGTTGAGGTGGGTCGTCTGTAACCACCACGTAAGGGACAGGCGAACCTCCTGGGTGAGCACAATCGTCTGGGACTTCAGAGACTGAGTCAGCCCGTTCCACTTGGACAGGATCAGGTGCTGCAGAGGTCTGGAGTGAAACTGGGCGTATTCCACCATGTCGAACACCGACACCATGGAGCCCAGTAACCTCATCGCCGAGTGTAAGGACACCCGGCGGCTGTGCAGACAACTGCGCACCCTTGACTGTAAAGCAGAGATCTTGTCCTCCGTCACGAAGATCCTTTGCTGTCCCGAGTCCAATAAGGCTCCAAGATGCAGAATCCTCCGAGACGGGATTAGAGTGGACTTCTGCCAGTTGATTAGCCAGCCGTGCCGTTGCAGCAGTGCAATGGTCAGGTCCAAGTGGCGTAACAGGAGCTCTGGAGATCCTGCCACCAATAACAGGTCGTCCAAATACGGCAACATGCGGACTCCCTGCAGCCGCAGAGAAGCCGCCATGACCGCCATCACCTTGGTGAAAACACGTGGTGCTGTTGCCAGGCCAAAAGGTAACGCCCGAAACTGGAAGTGGTCGCTGCTGATTGCAAACCTGAGGAACTGTTGATGGCGCCAAAGAATAGGGACATGCAGGTAAGCGTCCTGTATGTCCAATGACACCAAGTAGGTCCCAGGTTCCAGCGCCAGAATGATGGACCGTAGGGTCTCCATCCGAAACTTCGGGACCCGCAAAGACTTGTTGAGTGCTTTGAGGTTGAGAATCGGACGATATGACCCATTGGGTTTCTGTACCAAAAATAGATTTGAATAGAAACCCTGGCCCCTCTGGGAGAATGGAACCGCCACTATAACTCCAGCCTGGAGCATAGTGTGCAATACCTTCCGCAGCTCCGTAGCCTTGTTCCGGTCTGATGGGAGACCCGTGGTGAAGAAGCGAGCCGGGGGTCTGTGCCGGAAGGAGAGGGCGTATCCGTGGGAAACCACCTCCAGAACCCAAGTGTCTGTCGTAGTAGTCGACCAACACTGGGCGAACTGTAGCAGGCGGCCTCCCACCCTGGGATCCCCCAAAGGGAGGCCCGGACCGTCAGGCCGCAGGCTTGCCATCTGGCTTGGGGGCCGGACGTCTGGTACTCCATGCCTGCTTCCGGGGCTTGACCGATTTCTTAGGGCCAGCCTGTCGAGGAAACGACTGTGGTTTGGGCCTGCCCTGGGCCCTAGATGACCGAAAGGACGATGGTCCCGAACCAGAAGGAGCAGCGGCCGACGGGAGACAGGCAGATTTGGCTGCCGCCAGCGTGGCCACAATCTTATCCAGATCCGGACCGAAGAGAACTTCTCCGGTAAACGGCAACGCTTCCAGACCTTTCTTGGAATCTGCGTCCGCCTTCCAGGATCGCAGCCACAAGGTGCGACGAGCAGCTACCGCTGCTGAAGAAATTCTAGACACCAGAGTACTAATGTCTAGAGCCGCCTCGTTGATGTAGGTGGCCGAATCACGGAGATTGCCAATCAACTCCGCCTGATCGGCCGGACAGTCGGATTCAAAAGAAGCCTCTAATGAATCCGCCCAGCGCTCCATCGCTCTGGCAACCCAGCAAATGGCCATAGCCGGCCGTGCTGCCCCCCCTGCAAGGGAATAAGCGGACTTCAGGCAGATTTCTACCTTGCGGTCCGTAGCATCCTTAAGGGAGGACATGGATGGCATCGGCAATGTGGCACTACGGACAAGACGGGTCACGTGAGAATCCACCTGTGGAGGGGATTCCCACTTCGCAAAATAATTATCCGCGAACGGATAAGCCACCGCCAGGCGTCTCTGCGGCTGGTATCTTTTGCCAGGTTGTTTCCACGCCTCCTCTAAATGGTCCACCAACTGACCCGAAAGAGGAAAGACTGTGGCATCGCCCTTCTCATCTTTGAAAAAGGCATACTTAGATTTAGCCGCTGGGGGAACTTCGTCCTCAATCACCAAGGCTGTGCGGACCGCCCGAATAAGTCCAGGAATATATACTTTGGACTTAGCATCAGCGTCCTTAGTATGGAGAGGTTCCTGATCGTAAGGATCTAGAATCTCCCCATCATCAGACGTCCCTTCGTCATCCTCATAAGGAGCGGACAGAGACGCCACCGGCCTTTTATGAGACCGCATCACAGACTCCCCTTGCAACACATCCGACAAGTGCTGTACAGAACTCGTCAGGGAGTTAACCCACGCTGGCTCCTGAGAACCCGGGAGCGGGGAAATAGGGAGACTGTGGGGTACCACCAATTGTCGTGGGAACCCCTGCATGGGTGACGACACCACAGACTGCTGGGACAAACCCATCGGAGTAAACGCGGGCTGCGGAGCTAACTGGCCCACTAAAGCTGTTAACGCCTGAGCGAAACAAGCCCAGGGCGGCTCCTGTACCGGTGCTGTAACCGTAATAGGCCGCGCCATGGACAAACACTGCCGGCAAAGGCCCTCCGCGCTACCCTCCCCCTCCGCTAACGGTACTTTGCACGTGGTACACTGTAGCCGGAGGGGAAAATCACTTTCAGACATGATGGCACCACGTATGTGACCTCTCTCACCAATTAAGTATTAAATAGGCGAGAGACCACCCTGCAGCACCGCACCGCAAGGGCTTTAGCAGAAAGAACAGGGACAGTAATAAAGCTGACAGTTTAGAGAGAAAAGATTACAGGCAGCAGCGCTAGCACAGTCACATACAATGCAGAAAAATAACAATTCCTGCACTAACAGCGCTGATCACTCAACTACACAGACACAGGGCCTGGTAGGACACAGCGCTGCATACACAGACCTGACCACAGCGGAGGAGAGGTATGCGGGGGGACCCAGACCACGATGCTTCCTTCCAGCGCTTCCAGCAGCGTTCACCATGCGTTCTGGAGAAGATGGCCGCCGAGGAGCAGAGAGGAGGCTGGCCTGGGGGAGGAGCGCTGCCACAGGACCAGTCGGCAGCATGCAGAGAGGGCTGTGTGCAGCGGGGGAGGCGCCGGCTGTGAGACAGGGAAGGCGCGCTCCCCTGGCATGCATTTAACCCCTGGGACGCCGCAGCGCTACCGCTCTGCTGCGGTCCGCTGTCCCAGGGGGTAGTGGAAGCGCAGGTTGGTCGCCTGGCTCCACGCTGCAGCCAGTCCCCAGGGAGCCCCCTGCCTGGGGACTTAGGACCATGTGATCAGCGGGGACCCACCGCGGGACCCCGCTGCTTACCTCTGTCCCCCTTGAATCCGGCCATGGTCCGGAGCATCTGGGGTCACCGCTAGCTGTGACCCCAGACGCCCACCAGCATCCCCGGATCAGTACCGGCGTTCTGGTACCGGCGGGGTGTAGGGAAGACAGCATGGACGTCAGGACTGACTGTCCATGCTGTTCATCCAGTTGTGCAGCCACAGCTGCATGAAGAATAAGCTTCAGGGGCTCTTCTAGCCCCCACTCCAACAGGTGCACCCGACTCCGGCCGGGCACCAAACTAAACTGAGGTGCCTTGGCTCGGGGGCGGGGTATAGGAGGGGGACCTAGTGCATCCTGGGAGGCTGAAAGCTTAACTCTTTGGTGCCCTGCGACTGACGTCACACCTATACCCCAAGGTATCCTGTGGATACCCTATGGACCCTGAAGTAGAAACATAAACAGAGTACAAGTAACAATTAACACCACAATTCTCAGTACACAATACAGCAGGGAATGTGAAGGCTGTAATTGAAGTGCTAGAGAATAGGGGTGTGAGACAGTAAGGAGGAGGACCCTGCTCCTAGGAGCTTACAATCTAGGGGAGACATACAGATGACACGAGGCATGAGCATGTGGATGGGGACCTGAGGGCAGGAAGTAGGCAAAGTAGAGATGGCTGAGACAGGAGGGTGGGGTGAGCGACCTAGTGACATGGTTATGTGGTGGAAGGGTATGCTTTGATGAACAGGTGTGTTTTCAGTGCACGTTTGAAGCAATTCAAGGTCGGGGAGAGCCTGATCGAGCATGGGATCTCATTCCAGTGAAGGGGACTGCACGGGCAAAATCTTGGATAAGAGCGTGAGATGAAGTAACCAGGGTAGAGGAGAGGCAACAGTCATTGGCAGACTGGTGAGGGCGGGTGGGAGTATGTAAGGAGATGAGGTTGGAGATGTAGGGAGCAGTGAAGTTAGAGAGGGCCTTGTATGTGAAGATGAGGAGTTTGAAGAGGATTCTGTAGGGGAATGGGAGCCAGTGTAGGTTTTGGCAAAGAGGAGTGGAGGAAGTGCAACAGCGGGAGAGGAAGATAAGTCTATCTGCAGCGTTGAAAACAGTTGGAGGGAACCGAGATGGCAACGTGTAAGGTCAGTGAGGAGGAGGTTGCAGTCGAGCCGAGAAATGGTTAGTGAATGAATAATTAGTTTGGTAGGATTCTGAGAGAGGAATGGCCTAATTTGAGCAATATTGTGTAGCTGGAACCGACAGGATTGAGTCAGAGATTGTATGTGGGGGTGGAGACTCTGTTAGGGGGGAACGAGTCCGGTTTTATCCATGCGGAGCTTCAGAGAGTGCTAAGACATTCAGGAGGTGATGGCGGAGAGGCAGCTGAATACTTGAGAGAGGACAGAAGGGGAGAGTTAAGGAGAGGAGAGCTATAGTTTTGTGTCATCGGCATAGAGGTGGTATTGGAGTCCGAAGGAACTGATGAGTTCTTCTAGTAAATAAGGAACTCCTTAGGGAAAAAGTTGCTTATCTTTGTACAGCTGAAAAAACATCAATATACCTCAAAGCCTGGCTATAAATCATAGAATTTATTATAGTATTACGACTGGTAGTTATTAAATTGGAAGTAACGGAGAGTGACAACAATAGTGGACATTTGGGAAAATAGAACATGTTCCTCTGTGCAGTCAGCCCAATGACAGAGCATAAATATAGCAATGTATGGAGAGGTAGCTTGGTAAATTTCTTGCTAAGGGCTTCAACATGTTTTGTACCCAGCATTTAGCATAAGTCTTTACAACAAAACACATTGGGTGGGCTCCCATGCTATATAGACTTTAGCCACATTTGTTGAGCACACCCTCCATTGTTTTTAGTAACGGAGTGTTCTTTCTCTACAGTTTGTTGTGGAATAATATGAGATATGGTAAGAACTTACCCTTGTTATCTCTATTTCTACGAAGTCCATAGGGTTCCACAGGATACCTTGGGGTATAGGTGTGACGTCAGTCGCAGGGCACCAAAGAGTTAAGCTTTCAGCCTCCCAGGATGCACTAGGTCCCCCTCCTATACCCCGCCCCCGGGCCAAGGCACCTCAGTTAGTTACCAAGCCATAGGCCGGAGGAGGAGAAGGAAGAGAGAGAACAAAGATCTGGACACATACAAGAATCACATTCTCACCAGAGGGAGACGGAAAACCGGTGACCAGAGCAAAGCCCATCTGCAGCACAGGTGCGACAGGGCGGGAGTCCTGTGGAACCCTATGGACTTCAAGAAATAGAGATAACAAGGGTAAGTTCTTACCATATCTCATATTTTCTACTTCAGGGTCCATAGGGTATCCACAGGATACCTTGGGGATGTCCCAAAGCAGTATCCTTTAAGGGTGGGGACGCTCCTGTGCAGAAAGGAGAATCCGCCGCCCGAAGGAAGCATCCTGAGAGGCGAAGGTGTCAAACCTGTAATACCTCACGAAGGTATGGACAGAAGACCACGTAGCAGCCTTGCAGATCTGAACTGCCGAGGCACCACGTCAAGCTGCCCACGAAGGACCCACAGACCTAGTGGAATGAGCCTTCAGAGAAGGAGGGACCGGTAGGCCTTCATGAAGATAAGCTTCAGAAATAGCCATACGGATCCAGGCTGCCAAAGTTTGCTTTGAAGCAGGCCAACCCTTTTTACAGAAGCCATAGAGGACAACAAAGCGTCCGACTTCCTAAACAAAGAAGTGCGGTCCACATAAGTCCTTAAGGCCCGCACAACATCCAAAGAGGCCTCACCCACGGAAAGACCCGGTGAGTTAAAGGCCGGAACAACTATTTCCTCGTTAACCTGAAACTGGGAAACAACTTTGGGGAGAAACTCGGGCCGAGTGCGGAGCACTGCCCTGTTCCCATGAAAAACCAAGAAAGGGGGTCTACAAGAAAGAGCCCCTAACTCAGAAACACGTCTGGCTGAAGCAACGGCCAGAAGGAAAACAGTCTTAGCTGTTAGCCATTTAATATCCACTGAGCCCAGTGGTTCAAACGGCGGTCCTTGGAGAGTCCTTAGGACCACAGCCAAATCCCAAGGCGCCACAGGTGGAACAAAGGGCGGCTGAATACGGAGAACACCTTGCATAAAGGTGCGCACATCCGGGATTGTAGCAATCCTACGGTGAAACCAGACAGATAGGGCCGAAACCTGTACCTTCAAAGAAGCAAGGCGAAGCCCATGATCTAGTCCCGCTTGCAGGAAGGCGAGAATCCGAGACAGACGAAACTCCCGCGGTGCATAACCTCTCGGTCGACACCACTGGAAGAACGCATGCCACACGCGATGGTATATCCTCGCGGAAGACGGTTTCCGAGCTCGTAACATGGTACACACCACAGAGCTGGCAAACCCCCAGGACCTCAGCATGGCCGTCTCAACAGCCACGCCGCCAAAGACAGCCGAGTCAGGTCCGGGTGAAGACAAGGACCCTGAGACAGAAGGTCCGGTCGTAGCGGCAACCGCAGAGGACTGTCCACGGACAGACCCTGAAGGTCTGAGAACCAGTGCCGTCTGGGCCACGCGGGAGCTATCAACAGGAGCGTCCCTCCTTCCTGTTTGAATTTCCGGATTACCCGTGGAAGAAGGGAGACCGGAGGGAACAGGTATGCGAACCTGAACGTCCACCGGACGGACAGAGCATCCACCAGAGACGCCCCTTCGTCTCTTGTGCGAGACCCGTACACCGGCAACTTGTTGTTGTGCCGGGACGCCATGAGGTCGATTTCTGGAAGACCCCACCTGTCCACCAGTAGTTGAAAAACGTCCGGGTGCAGGGACCATTCCCCTGGATGAACGTCCTGGCGACTTAGAAAGTCCGCCTCCCAATTTAGCACTCCCGGGATGAAGACCGCTGATATGGCCGGAAGATTGCGCTCCGCCCAAACCAGGATCCGAGAGACCTCTACGAGAGCCGCCCGACTGCGAGTTCCTCCTTGCCTGTTTATGTAGGCCACGGTGGTAGCATTGTCCGACTGGACCTGCACCGGGTGACCCTGGAGAAACCGCTGTGCCTGCAGGAGAGCATTGAAGACCGCACGGAGTTCCAAGATATTTATTGGAAGCTCCGCTTCTGTCGGTGTCCACCTGCCCTGGAACAAGTGTGGACCCGAAACTGCTCCCCAGCCCCGAAGACTGGCGTCCGTTGTCAACAGGACCCAATTTGGAACCCAGAACGGACGTCCCTTGTTGAGGTGGGTCATCTTTAACCACCACGCAAGGGACAGGCGAACCTCCGGGGTGAGCACAATCGTCTGGAACTTCAGAGACTGAGGCAGCCCGTTCCACTTGGACAGGATCAGGTGCTGCAGAGGTCTAGAGTGAAACTGGGCGTATTCCACCATGTCGAACACCGACACCATGGAGCCCAGTAACCTCATCGCCGAGTGTAAGGACACCCGGCGGCTGTGCAGACAACTGCGCACCCTTGACTGTAAAGCAGAGATCTTGTCCTCCGTCACAAAGATCCTTTGCTGTCCCGAGTCCAATAAGGCTCCAAGATGCAGAATCCTCCGAGACGGGATTAGAGTGGACTTCTGCCAGTTAATTAGCCAGCCGTGCCGTTGCAGCAGTGCAATGGTCAGGTCCAAGTGGTGTAACAGGAGCTCTGGAGATCCTGCCACCAATAACAGGTCGTCCAAGTACGGCAACATGCGGACTCCTTGCAGCCGCAGAGAAGCCGCCATGACCGCCATAGCGTCCTGTATGTCCAATGACACCATGTAGTCCCCAGGTTCCAGCGCCAGAATGATGGACCGTAGGGTCTCCATCCGAAACTTCGGGACCCGCAAAGACTTGTTGAGTGCTTTGAGGTTGAGAATCGGACGATATGACCCATTGGGTTTCTGTACCAAAAATAGATTTGAATAGAAACCCTGGCCCCTCTGGGAGAATGGAACAGGCACTATAACTCCAGCCTGGAGCATAGTGTGCAATACCTTCCGCAGCTCCGTAGCCTTGTTCCGGTCTAATGGTAGACCCGTGGTGAAGAATCGAGCCGGGGGTCTGTGCCGGAAGGAGAGGGCGTACCCGTGAGAGACCACCTCCAGAACCCAAGTGTCTGTCGTAGTGAACGACCAACACCGGGAGAACTGCAGCAGGCGGCCTCCCACCCTGGGATCCCCCAAGGGGAGACCCGGACCGTCAGGCCGCAGGCTTGTCATCTGGCTTGGGGGCCGGACGTCTGGTACTCCATGCCTGTTTCCGGGGCTTGACCGATTTCTTAGGGCCAGCCTGTCGAGGGAACGACTGTGGTTTGGGCCTGCCCTGGGCCCTAGATGACCGAAAGGACGATGGTCCAGAACCAGAAGGAGCAGCGGCCGACGGGAGACAAGCAGATTTGGCTGCCGCCAGCGTGGCCACAATCTTATCCAGATCCGGACCGAAGAGAACTTCTCCGGTAAACGGCAACGCTTCCAGACCTTTCTTGGATCTGCGTCCGCCTTCCAGGATCGCAGCCACAAGGTGCGACGAGCAGCTACCGCTGCTGAAGAAATTCTAGACACCAGAGTACTAATGTCTAGAGCCGCCTCGTTGATGTAGGTGGCCGAATCACGGAGATTGCTTAACTCCGCTTGTTCGGCCGGACAGTTGGATTCAAAAGAAGCCTCTAATGAATCCGCCCAGCGCTCCATCGCTCTGGCAACCCAGCAAATGGCCATAGCCGGCCGTGCTGCCCCCCCTGCAAGGGAATAAGCGGACTTCAGGCAGATTTCTACCTTGCGGTCCGTAGCATCCTTAAGGGAGGACATGGATGGCATCGGCAATGTGGCACTACGGACAAGACGGGTCACGTGAGAATCCACCTGTGGAGGGGATTCACACTTAGCAAAATAATTATCCGCGAACGGATAAGCCACCGCCAGGCGTCTCTGCGGCTGGTATCTTTTGCCAGGTTGTTTCCACGCCTCCTCTAAATGGTCCACCAACTGACCCGAAAGAGGAAAGACTGTGGCATCGCCCTTCACATCTTTGAAAAAGGCATACTTAGATTTAGCCGCTGGGGGAACTTCGTCCTCAATCACCAAGGCTGTGCGGACCGCCCGAATAAGTCCAGGAATATATACTTTGGACTTAGCATCAGCGTCCTTAGTATGGAAAGGTTCCTGATCGTAAGGATCCAGAATCTCCCCATCATCAGACGTCCCTTCGTCATCCTCATAAGGAGCGGACAGAGACGCCACCGGCCTTTTATGAGGCCGCATCACAGACTCCCCTTGAAATACATCCGACAAGTGCTGTAAAGAACTCGTCAGGGAGTTAACCCACGCTGGCTCCTAAGAACCCGGGAGCGGGGAAATAGGGAGACTGTGGGGTACCACCAATTGTCGTGGGAACCCCTGCATGGGTGACGACACCACAGACTGCTGGGACAAACCCATCGGAGTAAACGCGGGCTGCGGAGCTAACTGGCCCACTAAAGCTGTTAACGCCTGAGCGAAACAAGCCCAGGGCGGCTCCTGTACCGGTGCTGTAACCGTAATAGGCCGCGCCATGGACAACACTGCCGGCAAAGGCCCTCCGCGCTACCCTCCCCCTCCGCTAACGGTACTTTGCACGTGGTACACTGTAGCCGGAGGGGAAAATCACTTTCAGACATGATGGCACCACGTATGTGACCTCTCTCACCAATTAAGTATTAAATAGGCGAGAGACCACCCTGCAGCACCGCACCGCAAGGGCTTTAGCAGAAAGAACAGGGACAGTAATAAAGCTGACAGTTTAGTGAAGAATAGTTACAGGCAGCGCTAGCACAGTCACATACAATGCAGAGAAATAACAATTCCTGCACTAACAGCGCTGATCACTCAACTACACAGACACAGGGCCTGGTAGGACACAGCGCTGCATACACAGACCTGAGCCACAGCGGAGGAGAGGTATGCGGGGGGACCCAGACCACGATGCTTCCTTCCAGACTTCCAGCAGCGTTCACCATGCGTTGCAGAGAAGATGGCCGCCGAGGAGCAGAGAGAAGCTGGCCTGGGGGAGGAGCGCTGACACAGGACCAGTCAGCACAGTGCAGAGAGGGCTGTGTGCAGCGGGGGAGGCGCCGGCTGTGAGACAGGGAAGGCGCGCTCCCCTGGCATGCATTTAACCCCTGGGACGCCGCAGCGCTACCGCTCTGCTGCGGTCCGCTGTCCCAGGGGGTAGTGGAAGCGCAGGTTGGTCGCCTGGCTCCACGCTGCAGCCAGTCCCCAGGGAGCCCCCTGCCTGGGGACTTAGGACCATGTGATCAGCGGGGACCCACCGCGGGACCCCGCTGCTTACCTCTGTCCCCCTTGAATCCGGCCATGGTCCGGAGCATCTGGGGTCATCGCTAGCTGTGACCCCAGACGCCCACCAGCATCCCCGGATCAGTACCGGCGTTCTGGTACCGGCGGGGTGTAGGGAAGACAGCATGGACGTCAGGACTGACTGTCCATGCTGTTCATCCAGATGTGCAGCCACAGCTGCATGAAGAAAAAGCTTCAGGGGCTCTTCTAGCCCCCACTCCAACAGGTGCACCCGACTCCGGCCGGGCACCAAACTAAACTGAGGTGCCTTGGCCCGGGGGCGGGGTATAGGAGGGGGACCTAGTGCATCCTGGGAGGCTGAAAGCTTAACTCTTTGGTGCCCTGCGACTGACGTCACACCTATACCCCAAGGTATCCTGTGGATACCCTATGGACCCTGAAGTAGAAAATTCCATTAGTTGTTGTGCTAAAGAACACTTCTATGTCACTATAGAGTGGTGTTTTAGCTAAAGGTTATACAGAATAGAATGTCACTCAATTATCATATTTTATTTCACTATAAAAAAACCCAGTCTAGCCACTACTGTCAACATTGCATATAGCAGTGAATTCAGCAATGCTCCCCAACTGCCACTTATCTCTATGGTCTAAAAATGCCAATTAGATAAGTGCTACCCATTGCATATCACTCCAGCCATACTGGAAAGGTTTTTGGTGGGAGAATGCTGTTAAAATACAGACGGAGGGGATTCCGGTGGTCAGAATGCTGGAGCCGGAATCCCCACACCGGCATTCTGACCGTGGGAATTCCGAAGGTAAGTACCTGGGCTAGCGGAATGGTTATCATTAGTGTTAGGCACTAGGGTAGGGTCAGAAACTAAAAGGAGAGGGTTAGGGTGCGGGAAGGGGGAGGTTAGGTTTAGACACTAGGGGAGAGGTTAGGGTTAGGTACCTGGGATGGAGTTTTAGGGTAGGGAGAGGGGGAGGGTTAGCATACCAATCGACAAAGTGTCTGTATCCTGTTGAGATACCGGAGTCGGGATTCTGACCACCGGTATCCCTTACCCATCACTTTGGTGGGCTATATGAACCAGTCACAAAGAAAGGTTGGCCTGGGTTCAGTGGGATGAGTAGAAAAAGAACACATATGATTTGTATGAACTGTGTAGAGGAGTGTTAATTGGGTAGAACATCTTATGGATGTTAATCTTTCCTGAAGAGAAATATGATGTAAAGCACACCAAGATCCATCATACATGTGATACTTTGTGATAGTAACTGAAGTTCTATTCACTTAATTTGAGTGTAAACTTGTTGTATCCTTTTTGCTAAACATGCATTACTGATATGAGTCTGCAGTCTTTTTACTTTGACTATAGTGTAAGGAAAACGGAGAAATAAACTTACTGTAGGTCCAAGAGAGGAACAGCCTGGAGGTGTGCTAATCTCCACTATGCAGCATACTAGCTGCAATTTCAACAACACCCGCCATACTTCTACAGCTGTTAAATTAGCCTGTGGCTAGATTAGGATTATGTGAATGGTTATGTAATCAGTCTTGGAAGGACACACAGTAAAGACAAAGCTTTCATATTGCCAAAACACAAAAACTAACACATTAAATGAAAAGCAAAATTAAAAGTACATAATATTTATTGCATCTGTAAGTATGATCTTTCTTCTATAAAGAAAAGTCAAGCAAAGTTAAGCACAAGGTGACAATGTAAAGTACTTTTTAGGAACATACCACACACAAATGATTTGCAGGACTTTAATGTAAAAATTGTTAATGCAAGCTAGTGGAAAGTCAAAGCATGTTATACTGAACGAACTATACCGTACTTCAAAATGCGTTTTACTACAGAAATTCATACAGTTACAATGTGCAGCTTCTAATTAATAATATCATATATGTTTCTAGCGAAATTGTAGTTGCAATTCACATGGAGAGAAACAAAAACTTTAAATTGTGCTGTTTGATTAAGTCTCACAGTTTAATCCACAATTACAAGAATACTCAAGAAATTATTGCACGGAGATGTGCCACAAACACTTTGCAAAAGTCATGAGGGTCAAGGTCGGGCCATGAAGAAGTGCTATGGGAATTATGTGGGGAATACCTCAGAAATCTTCAGCTCTGATTGCTGCTGTCCTGACAATTTTAGAGGCGAAAGACCACAAATCGATAGTGTGAAGGATCAGTAACAGCAGTTTAATGTAAGGGCATAAGGGATTCAATGCACAGAAGATAAGGTGCAATGAATCCAGGCAGTAAGTGTCCATTAGGATTGATACAAATTACTGAAATGTAAAGTGCATTATTAAAAATCCCAAAGTATCTGATGTTAAGCTATTTCAAGAAACTAAAAAAAAGTTGCTACTTTATTTCAATAGCTCTGAGAGGAACCATCATCAAGCCATGTATTTTTTACATGCCGCAAAAAAAAAAAATTAAACATATTTAAATATATTCAACCTAAATTAAAAGAACAATCTTGTAATAAATAATACCTTTCTCTAAGGTATTAGGGGCAGTATTCAATTAGCAGCGAAAAAACAGGCGAAAACGGCAACAGGCGAAAAAAAAACTGGAGAAAAGTTTTTTCCATCACAGACCAGGAGAAAAAAAGATGCAAAATCCCTATTATTGGCTAAAAATGTGGGGATTTTTTTCAGAACCCTTTGGACACCCCTCCCAAAGCGGTAAATGCAATGAAGCATAGCATGGTAGATGGGCAACTGTTAATGTCGGAGGTTGGGGTATAGAGGAGTGTTTGGGTGTCCCTCCCTTGAAACCCTGGAGGCCATATGAAAATGTTGTTAGCAGGTCGATAAATCACTTACATATCTGTACAGAGTGTGCATTAAACTGAAGATGTACAGTAGCACATTTCAAATTATTATTTAACAGTGGGTGCTGCAACTAGAAACAAATTATATTAAGTCTATTATCAAAATTGCAATATTTAAAATTCCAACAATAAATTTTTTTACACCAGATGAGACTTGAGAAATATGCAACATCAGATAATTAAAATGTATTCAGTGAATGTGTACTATGCTTTGTGAAATACATTGCTAGGTACACTTTCCATCTTAAAAATATGAGATATGGTAAGAACTTACCCTTGTTATCTCTATTTCTACGAAGTCCATAGGGTTGCACAGGATACCTTGGGGTATAGGTGTGACGTCAGTCGCTGGGCACCATAGAGTTAAGCTTTTCAGCCTCCCAGGATGCACTAGGGTCCCCCTCCTATACCCCGCCCCCGAGCCAAGGCACCTCAGTTAGTTATCAAGCCATAGGCCGGAGGAGGAGAAGGAAGAGAGAAAAAAGATCTGGACACATACAAGAATCACATTCTCACCAGAGGGAGACGGAAAACCGGTGACCAGAGCAAAGCCCATCTGCAGCACAGGTGCGACAGGGCGGGAGTCCTGTGGAACCCTATGGACTTCGTAGAAATAGAGATAACAAGGGTAAGTTCTTACCATATCTCATATTTTCTACTTCAGGGTCCATAGGGTAATCACAGGATACCTTGGGGATGTCCCAAAGCAGTATCCTTTAAGGGTGGGGACGCTCCTGTGCAGAAAGGAGAATCCGCTGCCCGAAGGAAGCATCCTGAGAGGCGAAGGTGTCAAACCTGTAATACCTCACGAAGGTATGGACAGAGGACCACGTAGCAGCCTTGCAGATCTGAACTGCCGAGGCACCACGTCAAGCTGCCCACGAAGGACCCACAGACCTAGTGGAATGAGCCTTCAGGGAAGGAGGAACCGGTAGGCCTTCATGAAGATAAGCTTCAGAAATAGCCATACGGATCCAGGCTGCCAAAGTTTGCTTTGAAGCAGGTCAACCCTTTTTACGGAAGCCATAGAGGACAAACAAAGCGTCCGACTTCCTAAACGAAGAAGTGCGGTCAACATAAGGCCCGCACAACATCCAAAGAGGCCTCACCCACGGAAAGACCCGGTGAGTTAAAGGCCGGAACAACGATTTCCTCGTTAACATGAAACTGGGAAACAACTTTGGGAAGAAACTCGGGCCGAGTGCGGAGCACTGCCCTGTTCCCATGAAAAACCAAGAAAGGGGGTCTACAAGAAAGAGCCCCTAACTCAGAAACACGTCTGGCCGAAGCAATAGCCAGAAGGAAAACAGTCTTAGCTGTTAGCCATTTAAGATCCACTGAACCCAGTGGTTCAAACGGCGGTCCTTGGAGAGCCCTCAGGACCACAGCCAAATCCCAAGGCGCCACAGGTGGAACAAAGGGCGGCTGAATGCGGAGAACACCTTGCATAAAGGTGCGCACATCCGGGATTGTAGCAATCCTACGGTGAAACCAGACAGATAGGGCCGAAACCTGTACCTTCAAAGAAGCAAGGCGAAGCCCATGATCTAGTCCCGCTTGCAGGAAGGTGAGAATCCGAGACAGACGAAACTCCCGCGGTGCATAACCTCTCGGTCGACACCACTGGAAGAACGTATGCCACACGCGATGGTATATCCTCGCGGAAGACGGTTTCCGAGCTCGCAACATGGTATGCACCACAGAGCTGGAAAACCCCCGGGACCTCAGCATGGCCGTCTCAACAGCCACGCCGTCAAAGACAGCCGAGTCAGGTCCGGTCGTAGCGGCAACCGCAGAGGACTGTCCACGGACAGACCCTGAAGGTCTGAGAACCAGTGCCGTCTGGGCCACGCGGGAGCTATCAACAGGAGCGTCCCTCCTTCCTGTTTCAATTTCCGGATTACCCGTGGAAGAAGGGAGACCGGAGGGAACAGGTATGCGAACCGGAACGTCCACCGGACGGACAGAGCATCCACCAGAGACGCCCCTTCGTCTCTTGTGCGAGACCCGTACACCGGCAACTTGTTGTTGTGCTGGGACGCCATGAGGTCGATCTCTGGAAGACCCCACCTGTCCACCAGCAGTTGAAAAACGTCCGGGTGCAGGGACCATTCCCCCGGATGAACGTCCTGGCGACTTAGAAAGTCCGCCTCCCAATTTAGCACTCCCGGGATGAAGACCGCTGATATGGCCGGAAGATTGCGTTCCGCCCAAACCAGGATCCGAGAGAACTCTACGAGAGCCGCCCGACTGCGAGTTCCTCCTTGCCTGTTTATGTAGGCCACGGTGGTAGCGTTGTCCGACTGGACCTGCATCGGGTGACCCTGGAGAAACCGATGTGCCTGCTGGAGAGCATTAAAGACTGCACGGAGTTCCAAGATATTTATTGGAAGCTTCGCTTCTGTCGGCGTCCACCTGCCCTGGAACAAGTGTGGACCCGAAACTGCTCCCCAGCCCCGAAGACTGGCTTCCGTTGTCAACAGGACCCAATTTGGAACCCAGAACGGACGTCCCTTGTTGAGGTGGGTCGTCTGTAACCACCACGCAAGGGACAGGCGAACCTCCGGGGTGATCACAATCGTCTGGGACTTCAGAGACTGAGGCAGCTCGTTCCACTTGGACAGGATCAGGTGCTGCAGAGGTCTGGAATGAAACTGGGCGTATTCCACCATGTCGAATACCGACACCATGGAGCCCAGTAACCTCATCGCCGAGTGTAGGGACACCCGGCGGCTGTGCAGACAACTGCGCACCCTTGACTGTAAAGCAGAGATCTTGTCCTCCGTCACGAAGATCCTTTGCTCTCCCGAGTCCAATAAGGCTCCAAGATGCAGAATCCTCCGAGACGGGATTAGAGTGGACTTCTGCCAGTTGATTAGCCAGCCGTGCCGTTGCAGCAGTGCAATGGTCAGGTCCAAGTGGCGTAACAGGAGGTCTGGAGATCCTGCCACCAATAACAGGTCGTCCAAGTACGGCAACATGCGGACTCCCTGCAGCCGCAGAGAAGCCGCCATGACCGCCATCACCTTGGTGAAAACACGTGGTGCTGTCGCCAGGCCAAAAGGTAACGCCCGAAACTGGAAGTGGTCGCTGCAGATTGCAAACCTGAGGAACTGTTGATGGCGCACAAGAATAGAGACATGCAGGTAAGCGTCCTGTATGTCCAATGACACCATGTAGTCCCCAGGTTCCAGCGCCAGAATGATGGACCGTAGGGTCTCCATCCAAAACTTCGGAACCCGCAAAGACTTGTTGAGTGCTTTGAGGTTGAGAATCGGACGATACGACCCATTGGGTTTCTGTACCAAAAATAGATTTGAATAGAAACCCTGGCCCCTCTGGGAGAATGGAACAGGCACTATAACTCCAGCCTGGAGCATAGTGTGCAATACCTTCCGCAGCTCCGTAGCCTTGTTCTGGTCTGATGGTAGACCGGTGGTGAAGAATCGAGCCGCGGGCCTGTGCCGGAAGGAGAGGGCGTATCCGTGGGAAACCACCTCCACAACCCAAGTGTCTGTCGTAGTGGCCGACCAACACTGGGCGAGCTGCAGCAGGCGGCCTCCCACCCTGGGATCCCCCAAAGGGAGGCCCGGACCGTCAAGCCACAGGCTTGTCATCTGGCTTGGGAGCCGGACGTCTGGTACTCCATTCCTGCTTCTGGGGCTTGGCCGATTTCTTAGGGCCAGCCTGTCGAGGAAACGACTGTGGTTTGGGCCTGTCCTGGGCCCTAGATGACCGAAAGGACGATGGTCCAGAACCAGAAGGAGCAGCGGCCGACGGGAGACAAGCAGATTTGGCTGCCGCCAGCGTGGCCACAATCTTATCCAGATCCGGACCGAAGAGAACTTCTCTGGTAAACGGCAACGCCTCCAGACCCTTTGGGAATCTGTGTCCGCCTTCCAGGATCGCAGCCACAAGGTGCGACGAGCAGCCACTGCTGCTGAAGAAATTCTAGACACCAGAGTACTAATGTCTAGGGCCGCCTCGTTGATATAAGTGGCCGAATCACGGAGATTACCAATCAACTCCGCCTGTTCGGCCGGACAGTCGGAATCAAAAGAAGCCTCTAATGAATCCGCCCAGCGCTCCATCGCTCTTGCAACCCAGCAAATGGCCATAGCCGGCCGTGCTGCCCCCCCCCGCAAGGAAATAAGCGGACTTCAGGCAGATCTCCACCTTGCGGTCCGTAGCATCCTTAAGGGAGGACATAGATGGCATCGGCAATGTGGCACTACGGACAAGACGGGTCACGTGAGAATCCACCTGTGGAGGGGATTCCCACTTTGCAAAATAATTATCCGCGAACGGATAAGCCACCGCCAGGCGTCTCTGCGGCTGGTATCTTTTGCCAGGCTGTTTCCACGCCTCCTCTAAATGGTCCACCAACTGACCCAAAAGAGGAAAGACTTTGGCATCGCCCTTCACATCTTTGAAAAAGGCATACTTAGATTTAGCCGCTGGGGGAACTTCGTCCTCAATCACCAAGGCTGTGCGGACCACCCAAATAAGTCCAGGAATATATACTTTGGACTTAGCATCAGCGTCCTTAGTATGGAGAGGTTCCTGATCGTAAGGATCCAGAATCTCCCCATCATCAGACGTCCCCTCGTCATCCTCATAAGGAGCCGACAGAGACGCTACCGGCCATTTATGCGGCCGCATCACAGACTCCCCTTGCAACACATCCGACAAGTGATGTACAGAACTCGTCAGGGAGTTAACCCACGCTGGCTCCTGAGAAACCGGGAGCGGGGAAATAGGGAGACTGTGTGGTACCACCAATTGTCGTGGGAAACCCTGCATGGGTGACGACACCACTGACTGCTGGGATAAACCCATCGGTGTAAACGCGGGCTGCGGAGCTAACTGGCCCACTAAGGCTGTAAGCGCCTGAGCGAAACAAGCCCAGGGCGGCTCCTGTACCGGTGCTGTAACCGTAAGAGGCCGCGCCATGGACAAACACTGCCGGCAAAGGCGCTCCGCGCTACCCTCCCCCTCTGCTAACGGTACTTTACACGTAGTACACTGTAGCCGGAGGGGAAAATCACTTTCAGACATGATGGCACCACGTATGTGACCTCTCTCACCAATTATAACTTAAATAGGCGAGAGACCACCCTGCAGCACCGCACCGCAAGGGCTTAGCAGAAAGAACAGGGACAGTAATAAAGCTGACAGTTTAGAGAAAAGTTACAGGCAGCAGCGCTAGCATAGTCACATACAATGCAAAGAAAATCAATTCCTGCACTAACAGCGTTGATCACTCAACTACGCAGACACAGGGCCTGGTAGGACACAGCGCTGCATACACAGACCTGACCACAGCGGAGGAGAGGTATGCGGGGGGACCCAGACCACGATGCTTCCGTCCAGCGCTTCCAGCAGCGTTCACCATGCGTTCTGGAGAAGATGGCCGCCAAGGAGCAGAGAGGAGGCTGGCCTGGGGGAGGAGCGCTGCCACAGGACCAGTCGGCAGTGTGCAGAGAGGGCTGTGTGCAGCGGGGGAGGCGCCGGCTGTGAGACAGGGAAGGCGCGCTCCCCTGGCATGCATTTAACCCCTGGGATGCCGCAGCGCTACCGCTCTGCTGCGGTCCGCTGTCCCAGGGGGAAGTGGAAAGCGCAGGTTGGTCGCCTGGCTCCACGCTGCAGCCAGTCCCCAGGGAGCCCCCAGCCTGGGGACTTAGGACCATGTGACCAGCGGGGACCCACCGCGGGACCCCGCTGCTTACCTTTGTCCCCCTTGGATCCGGCCATGGTCCGGAACATCTGGGGTCACCGCTAGCTGTGACCCCAGATGCTCACCAGCATCCCCGGATCGGTACCGGCGTTCTGGTACCGGCGGGGGTGTAGGGAAGACAGCATGGACGTCAGGACTGACTGTCCATGCTGTACATCCAGATGTGCAGCCACAGCTGCACTGAAGAAAGCTTCAGGGGCTCTTCTAGCCCCCACTCCGACAGGTGCACCCGACTCCGGCCGGGCACCAAACTAAACTGAGGTGCCTTGGCTCGGGGGCGGGGTATAGGAGGGGGACCCTAGTGCATCCTGGGAGGCTGAAAAGCTTAACTCTATGGTGCCCAGCGACTGACGTCACACCTATACCCCAAGGTATCCTGTGGATACCCTATGGACCCTGAAGTAGAAAGAATGAATCAGCAGGGGTTGGGTACGGGATGCTGGTGTTCGGGATCCCGGTGGTCAGAATCCCGACAGCTCAAAGTAAGTATTTCTAACCTAACCCTATCCTTCCCAGTACCTAAACCTAAACTCCTCCCCTAGTGCCTAAACTTAACCCTCCCTCTCCGATGCCTAAACCTAACCCCCCCCACCTTAGTGCCTATGCCTAACCCTATCCCTCTCCCTAGTGCCCAACCCTAACCCTCCCCCCAACCCTGCTACTTGCCTTCGGGATTCCGGCAGTCGGGATGCCGGCACCGGTATTCCGATAAATGTCTAGATAAGTTTCTAGATTCTGGCGTCGGCATTGTGACCACTGGAATCCCTGCTGTCAGGATACTAAATGTATCCCATTAGCAGTATCTGTGGACTCAGAAGAGGTAACTGCCAATCACTTGCATAAAAACACGTATGGTTGAATAGTGAAGAACTGCAAAAGATTCCGGACAGTTACGTATGCTCAGGTCACCAATTCTACCAATAATAAATAATTATTTAAAAAAAGGCAACATAATCTCCCCATGTTTGATTTCTCAACCAGAACCAGTGCTAGATTGCCTAGTCCATATTCCGCTATAACAGTAAGAACATTACTTTAGGTTCCCTCTACTATTGCAAAAATAAGTCCTAGCTTTGACAGCACAGGGATTGTGTTTCTATAGAGGGAAAATTAAAAACTGAGGGGTCTATTTACTAAGCAGTGTTAGGAGACAGAATGAAAAGTGATAAGGTGCCAGCCAATCAGCTCCCAACTGTCATCTCACAGGCCGTGTTTGAAAAATGACAGTTGGGAGCTGATTGGCTGGCACCTTGTCACTTTTCACTCTGTCTCCTAACACTGCTTAGTAAATAGACCCTTCAATGACTTACCTCCATGTGCTGACAGCCCTGCTATGAAAAGCGCCAAGAGTCTTACTTGAATAAACTGGGCTGTGGTGATTAACAAGATTGGGAATCTGGCAACCTTTGCTACCACAGTTTCCCAATATAATGGATTTTAAGCCCCCCCCCCCCCCCCCCCCCCCGATAGATCACGTAAGAATACGGTATACATTGGCTCAGAAAACAAGAAAATTAACTTTGGGTAGGGGTTAATTTATTCAATTACTATTTGGAATTGGGTTTTCATTTTACTTTTTGCCATAATGAAAGTGTAGATGCCAATGTCCATTATACAGAATCCACTGGGATGACAAAGACTGGATCACGAAAGAATAAAATAAAAATTTAATTTAGATTTAATAAATTGGTAACTGCAGAACTGTTAATTAAATTAAAAGTATATTAAAAATCTGTGTGCTTATTTATTTTACATTTATTTGTATAATGGGTTGGCTTTTTCGGGTCAATTGTCCATTATAGTGTGATCCACTTCCAAATTTCAGTGGGAACTATGTAATTTCACCCAACTCTTCCACTCTACCTGTGCAAGTGTCTGCTTCTACAAAATGCAGTCATTTTACTCCACAAATCTATGTGCCAGTTTAGGCAGAAATCTGTAGGTGCATTTTTGCAAACTGAGGTGGCAAGTTTTGCTCTTCATGAAGGCGATATGTCATTACGAAACGGCATATTGGTCCGACATCGCTCCAGTGTGTACCCAGCTTAAGATATTGTGAGAAGAAAACATTGAATAGAATACCTTTCTTGCAATAAATGGTGATTGTAGCTATAATTAATACTATGAGGAGGAAAAGGTTATGTATGATTGTGGTAATTTTTCAGATTGAAATTTTTTAAATCAGGAAAACATTTTTCACCATGTGAGACTTAATTGGTAACTTTGGGAAGGGGGGGAGGGTGTTGATGTGTTTCTGAATCAACACAATTAGAATTTATGAAAGGATTAATACACTGGATACGGTTTCAAACTTTACTACAGCGGCTGTGCAAAATTATGCAAAAGCATAATTCAGTAAAAAGATGCACACTGCCAGCTTCTATGGTCCGCTGCTGCATCTGAAGATTCAACATCGGATAAACTAAGTGAACAGCGGACATCTGAGCAACCCTCATGCGCAGATCTGCAAACATCGGAGATGTACGCAAATAACAAATTTACGTACACGTCTTGATGAAGTCATATGCCCAAAGATAAACGCTAACGACCGGGTCTGAATGACCCCCTTTGCCCATTCATCTCAACAAGATTTACACATGTAGAGCACATATTGGAAGTTCCATTGAAATGAATTCTAAAAACTCTGTACCATATGTGGTTGACAATTTACAAACACATGTTGTTACATTCAATTAAATAATAATGTTCATTTGGCCGACTTATTAATAAATTACTCTTTGGTAAACTAAGCTGAGTTTCAACTGTCCAAGAGTTATTCTGGACAGTCTACAAAAGATCTATAAAACTTCATCACTAAAAGGTATGAACAGTTTCACCACAGGGAGCACCAGGAAAGAAAACTGCTTTCCTGATAAGATAAGTTTGTCGGGTCAGATCACATATGACTGGCTACATGGGTCAGTCTAGAACAATGAGATAATTTTGTCAGAGCTCCTACAGAGAGGCAGGCCACAGGACTATCTCCAAAAAAACAAAAGATTTTATGTCTATCAGCTAATTGTATACACATTAGGTCTTAACTCTGGTTACGTCAAGAAACTATAAATTCATAAAAGCATAGCTCTGATTGTTGTTATATTAGATATCCGTATATATCTTGAATTGAAGGACTTCATAGCATAACACTTTAATTAGAGCAAGAATTCTCAGCAATAACAATTACTTATCTAAGCCGAACCTGCAGCTAAATTAGTGAATAGTATGTGGGACCCGTCATACGCTGGGTCGCTAGCTATGGAGCCCAGCATTGCAGGGATTCTGTTTCCCCTGTCCCATCTTTGTTGATCTCCCTGTCCCTAATTTTTGTCACCCCTCTTCACCCCTATTTCTCTCCCCCTCACCTCCCAGATCACTGTATCTCATCTCTATCCCCCTACCAGAAGGCACTAGAAAAATGCATAGATAAGATGTGCAGGTGACCTTAATGAATATCAATAATGAAAATGAATAAAAAGAAATTAGTTCAGTTTTACCTTTAAACTTGCAAAGCATAGAAAAAAAAGCATGTTACTTTTCTTACCAGATGCAACCACCGTGCTTGCCCACAAGGTATTTTCAATGCCAAGGCTTTCATGTATGGATGGGTCGCTATCTTCCTGTAAGAAATGTAATTTTTTTACATAATTAGCATTGCACATTACAACCTCATTTATTATATATACATGTTTTATATAAATATACACATACCTCTAAATATACACATTGACACATATGAATTATATACATTTAAATATTTATTGGCAAGTCTACCTTCGCAAATTACATGCAGCATACACTATACAAGAAATAGGATAATGCATCATCCAACAGGACATTGGTCATTGTCAAAATACAATTATAATGTCTTTTAAACACTTCAATGTATGTCAATTTATATCGTATAGAGAACAAAAACAAATTATATAGGAGGACTAAAACCAGAAGAGAATGATGTTGTACAGTTTGGTTAGTATTATCAAACAGTCACTTGGGGTTTGTTGACCAATACAAATAGGAAACTTTCAGTTACCCATTGCATCAGATCACCAATCACAGTTAAGGGACCGATCCATTAGCAGATAAATTTGAACGATGAACGATATATAGTTCAGTCGTTCAATTTATCTGCTAATGGATAGGTCCTGAACAATGACAGATGCGCACTCCCGCAGTCGACGAATTGTGTCTTTCGTCTCTCCAACATGTTGGTAAATTATTGCTTATCGCTGACAGATATTAGAAATATCTGATAGAAATATCTGTCAGTTTATAAGCGGTAAACAACGAACGATATTTTTAATGAAAATTAATAGAAACATAAAAAAAATCCACTCCCTGAATGTCATGCAATATCGTTCGTCGTTCGTAAAAATCTGTCATGTACATGACAGATATCTGTCACCGCAGCCCCAGAAATTTTCAATATATAAATCTTTTGTCTTTCATCGTAGAGAAAGATTTGCTAATGGATGAGCCCCTTTACTCTATAAAAGAAATGGTTTGCTTGGTTGGAAACAGTTTACTGCATTTGCAGGAATTTTTTGTCAGTTTAGTAATAATTTTCCTTTAAATATATACAGTTTCAATGTTAGCAGCTTTTATAGTTCTCCAATGAATGAAAGCCCCAGACACATTACCAACAGGAACCATAAAATGTATATTGTTTGAAATGATAATGTACTTCTTATGTACTTAGTATAACACGGTGAAATAGTTGATGATTTCTTAGCAACTGCATTGATATCTCATTTGGCTACTTTTTATTTCCTTTCTATTATAATTAATGAAAGCGGAAGTCATATTGACACACAGCGTAGCACAATGGTTAGTAATGGAGTAATATTATAATTTATTAAACACAATATAACTAAAACATGTTATATCACTCAAGATATGCATATAGAAATATTATATAAGGCCTAATGCCACAATAATCTATAATGCACGGATCCGGCTATGAGCAAGAATAAAAAAATTATTAATTTCAAACATATAAAAATTGAATAATATATATATAAAAAATACACATTAAAAAGTCATGCACCGGTCTTTATAGCAGGAGTTAAGCAGCAGAGCATAGTGTGTTAGTATTTAGTCACGGTCATTGAACATGTAGATGGAAGGATTAATATTAAGCAGGTGGATAATGAAGTCACTATAAGTCCTATTGGTTCTAATGTATAGCACATTACCATCCAGCCACTTCCTTTAAGAGTCCAATGAGACTTTTATAAGACGGTCCTGACCTCTACCGCAAAAAAAGGGGAGGATATTCTGAACTCCAAGCATGGGGCTAATGTAAATCGCGATACTAATGATGAGGACTGCTGCTGTAAGTACAGTGGGTGGGATAAGTTTCCAAATGCAGTCACATGGGCAGATTCTTGCATTACCATAGTATAGTAAGCATACAGGCGCAATCAGACGGTAAATCGACCATGAAAGAGGTCAGACAGAAGAGAAGGAAGCTCAAACAAATGACAGAGAAAAATAGACAAGATAATGTTAGGGAATGTATACATATAATAGTAAAGAACATATTAAATTATACCAACAAAAGAGCAAATTAACCATAACGGTCTGGCAACAGACACAATGCAGCTAACCTAGAGACAATGGAAGCCCAGAGAACCTCTAGTCAAAAATGGAGAAAAAAAATGGCAAGCTGAGTGTCTAATGAGAATGTAGGAGGACAATACAGAGTCATGCACAAACACACAACAGGAAATAAAGAAGATAGGGGGACAAACACACAATATGGAACAAAACAAGTAGCAATATATCTAGCTGTATTGTAGTCAGTGTCGGACTGGGGCATGAAGGGGCTACAGGGGAATGCAATGCCAGGGGCCCGTTGAAGGGGTGTGACAAGCCTTGGGTAGGTGTGGCCATCAAATGGAGGGGTGTGGTCATCCCACATTATTAACAATTTGGATCAGCACTCCTAATAGAAGGTTAAATGCCCTGGTGCCCGTCCACAATAGTAGTAATATGCATACAAGTCAGGACGGCATTCCTGGGACTTATATACTAATATTAAACACACTCAGAGAGCCATAAATAGATTTTATGTTTCGGGTCTTTAATAGGGTTGGGCGTCAAGATTCTGAGCACACCCAGTGTGCAGTGGCGCCAAGAGGGGGTGGGGGCAGGTACTAATTACCCGGACTTGATGGAGAGGCACTGCGGGGGCCCTGGTTTGGCACCGCTACCCCTCCCTCTTACGTCACAGCAGCCCAGCACGCGCTGCTGTGTGCTGGGCTGCACTTGGGAGACTGCTCACGGCTGCTAAAGCAGCAGCCAGAGCAGTCTACTATGTCTATGGGGGGTGCGATCACGCTGATCACGCCCACCATTGGCTTTGCGCCAGGCTGAGGGGCACACAGTGCCCCCCTCCCCAGCGAGAGCAAACATGATTTTTTTTCAGGGTTTTTTCTAAGGGGACGTGGCCACGCCTCCAGCAATTATGCCACGCCCCCTGTCACCTGGGCTCGGCACAGCTGTCGGCGGCCCTGCCAGTGTGAACACGCGTCAAATCACCCGCAGCACCAGCCGGCAGCATCTAACGCACTTCCGGGAAAACAAACCAGAAGTGTGTAACCAATGACGTGCCCATTGTCCGGCGACCAGACAGCACTGCTAATAGTGAACTGAACTGAACAAAAACAAAACATACCATAAAAAACATGACAATAAAATCCCATGAGCAATCAGAATCACATGAATAAGAAAATCAAGCAATTGCATGTATACATATAAATAAAGCACATTTTACAGCTAGAAAAATCAATACAAAGGAAAACCTGTCTATCAATAGAAAGATGGATAAACATAGATAAACCATATATCAAATATAACTCTGACCTAACAGAGACATTTATAAAATACCGTGTCTACATCATCCAGGCTCACAATCACTGTATAGGTAGCTGTGCAGGGGAAGGAAAGCACTGCAAAGAGTCCGTGGAGAGGAGGGGGCGGATCCTGGCTCCTCTGTGTCACGTGGTCTCTGTTTGTCTGGGCGCTTCCTGCCTCCTCCACCTCCCCCCTGCAGCAGCCCGGATGTTTCCAGCATCCTGCTCCACCTCCCCCTGCAAAAGCCTGGGCACTTCCAGCATCCTGCTCCTCCTCCCCCTGCATCAGTCTGGGCGATTCCAGCATCCTGCTCCACCTCCCCCCTCCAGCAACCTGGGCAATTCCACCCCCTCCCCTCCACAGCAGCTTGGACTTAATCAGCCTGCTTCCCAGGCTCTGCTGTTACAGACTCCTCCCCCCCGCTGACGGCGAGTGACGTCACCGGCACAGCTGATTCCGGAAAAAGGAATCAGTGGTGCTGGGCTGGTGCAGAATCAGACAGTGGAAAGAGACTGCCGCCCACTGCATGCGCTCACCCGCTGCCCGCACTCATAGTAACAATCTAGCAGGTGATGACCAGTGCTAGGCCACGCCCTCCAGCAATAGAGGGCGTGGCTATGAAATAGCGGGGCCCACCGGGGAATCCCCCGAATCCCCGGTGGCCCAGTCCGAGCCTGATTGTAGTAAAAGAACATAACAATATGACAACAAATGTTGTACAGCAAACTAGTGGTTGGCACCAAGGAATCCATAGCTACTTCTTGAAAGACCTCAAGTAGTTGCCAATCCACATGAGGCCAAAGCAGAGCAGAGTCCACCGTAAGATCATATGGGATCCAAGTTGGGTAGTGAATCCAAAAATCTAAATAAAATAGAGCAGCCAACAAACTAGCAGGTACAGTAAGGTGACCATGGGTAAGGTAGATATGAGGGGCAAGTGAGTGCCAGGTGTGTCTTTATGCAGGAGGACATATAATCTGGAATGGAAGGAGCAGGTGTGCGAAAAAAGCAAACAAGATAATCCGCAAGGTTGGAAGGGTGCACAAAATCTAGAATATTACAAATCCAGAGATGATTGTATTGGCCCGTATTATCAATATCCTATTATTGGTCTGTGCTTAACTGGGTAGTCTCCTGTAAAACTCACTGTTTGCAAGCAAGTCATTTCTCTTGTATCCGTTTCACGGCTTTCACTCTAGTCGAGTTCAGCAACCTTGATTTTAAGGCCAAAGAACACTTCCTTGACTTCCTCCCTGATTGCTTTAGAAATGTTTCTCATTTCTAGCAGGAAAGTAGCAATCTCTGCTTTGGTGGAGGATGCTAGAGGGTCCTCATTCCCTGAGTCTCTATCAAAGAAACCACCTGTATAAGGAGTAAACAGGAGTTTTAGGGAGACAGAGATTTGGGGAGTTCTGAAACAACCGAAAAGGTTATGAGACCCAGACTTTTTACCTCTAGGGATGGATTTAAATGGAAATGCAGAGTAGGGAACATTGTCCTGTCAATATAGGTAAGACTTTAGAGGTAGCTCCAAAATAATGTATGGCAAACAAAGGACAGCGGACTCACAGTTAGAGGAATATTTGAAAAGCAAAAGCCCAATGCCAGTGAGCTGCAAAGATTGCTTGAAGTTGTAGTGTGCAGAGAGGAGAGCAGGTCCTGATACATTTCAAGGGAATCCTTTGTTGCTGCCAAGCACAATGGTTTAGTTTCCCTAAGCATGACCTCCCAAGGTATTTCGTTGGGCCCTGATGCCAGCAACTGGAGGAAGAGACACAGGGCCTGATTCAGCTTTGGAAATAGAGTGAGATATAGCACTTAACTGATCATCTTGGTGAAACCATGCTGCAGTTGTGGGCTACATACAAAAGCAGCCAGTATTTATCCTACGTGGAAAAAAAATTATGTATTTACACCCCTTGCATTGCAGTATGGTTTGTCCAGGTTCACAGTTAAGTGCTAATTCTCACTCTATTCCCAAAGCTGAATCAGGCCCACAGTCACAATGTAGGGAGACTGTAAGGAGGCTATCCCTCGATCCCTCTGTACTAGAGCCAGCAAGTATTCTCCAGAGAGGCCCTAGCAGTGTGGTAACAGGTAAGGGTGCACCAGATAGGTGGTACTGGGAAACTCATCTCCATGTCAGTAGAGGGCTTATCGCGGTTTATGCAGCGGAACGCAGGTAGTGAATGGGAAAATGGATGTATCTGCCAGACCAGAGAGGCAAGGAGGACAGGGTGGAACAGGTGTGAAGGCAGTAGTTCAGAGTCAGCTCCTCAGAAGTCGGGTGGCACGGGCGTGTATCATCTCCAGCCCACTACAGTAAGTGAGGCCCTGGCTCCGTGGCGAGCACTTGTCTTTTCTTTTGAGGGTGCATTTACAGTGGGCATACCAAAGCAGAGGCATCTAAACACAGCACAACTAGTAGGGACTCACATTGGGAGGTTAAAGGAAATAACAGAGGAAGGGGCGTCCCCCAAAAACCCATTTCTAGGGCACAGGTTCATCAACTTAGTTTCTGTGCACCTCTGTGAACTCCCCCCACCCCCTCCAACCCGCTTGCACTATTTTAAATTGGCACATTTGGCAATTAGTTAAAAAAGGTGTTATGTAAACAACTATAGAAGTAAAGAAGCATACAATGCTACAACATAAAACAATTAAATACAGGTGCTAATAACAAACTGAGTGAATATGAATAATAAAAAAAAAAGTGCAAATTCAAGCAGCTGGAGGGTGCCAATACTTCTCAAAGACCCAAAAGTAAAAAAAAATAAAATAAATAATGATAGCACTATAAATTGATAAACTGCAATATACATACATACATCTGGGATAAAAATTCGCATAAAAACAACAGCATGCAGAGAGCAATGTTTCAGGTACTCTACAGAATAAATAGTAATACTGCAGATAGAGAGACACTCATACATACATACATAGCATTACAATATTGTTTTTTTCAGGCTTGTTGCCAATTTAACAGCTGAGAAGGAAATCTGCTGTGTGACACTCTCTAGGCAAAAAAAACATTCATTTTAAAACATCAAAAAAAGTGCTGAAATAAAATCACAGCTGAAAAAGCACCTTTGTTGCTCTACCCTAAAACGGGCAAATCCGAATAACTCTGAAGCTATCAAAATACTAGTATACCCACTGATTCTGTCTTCCAACTCAAATACACAGCAAACAAATGTCACGAAACAAATGCTTAGTATGATCTACAATAGCTAGGGCTACCAGATGCCCTTATTATCCACTAATAATTTGGAGCAGTAATTTGGAATTCTTACATTCTGGATTTAAGATACCAGGAATTGCCTATATTAATAACAGTCACATTCCACACAAAAAAGCAAGATATGTAATAACCAGTCTTAAGGGACCATTACAATCTTTTAATAACGTAAGACGGTTTTGCCCTCTTCAGTGGGGATACGTTTAAGAAGCCGGCGGCCGCAATCCCGACCGCCGGCTTCCCGAATGCTCTATCCCGCCTAGGGTTAAATGACTGGCGTCTAAAATCTAGACGCCTGTCATTTTCCCGACGTCGGGAGAGAGGCGCCCGGCATCCCGATTGAAGGGATGCCGGATGCCGCGAGCGGACAGCCGCGGGGGGGGAGGGTTAGGGCACCCGGGGGGGGACTTAGGGTTAGGCACCCCCCCCGGAAGGGTTAGGCTAGGGGGAGGGAGGGTTAGGCACCCCCGGGGGGGACTTAGGGTTAGGCACCCCCCCGGGGGACTTAGGTTTAGGCAGCAGGGAAGGGGGGGGTCAGGATTAGGCACTTGGGGGGGAGGTTAGGGTTAGGCACCCCTAAGGAGGGTTAGGGGGTTGGTTAGGTTAGTTTATACTTACCTTAGGGACGATCGGGATTTCCAGCGCTGTCGGGCTTCCGCTGCCGGGCTCTGCTCTTTTGTCGGGCTGCGGCAGCCGGGTGTCGAACTGCCGGTCATGAGGCAGCCGGGATCCCAAACCGAATGCCTTCAGTGGTACTTAGGGCCTGATTCAGAGCCGAACGCTCTGACCAGAGCGCTCGCTCTGAATCAGTGTCCTCCTCCATGAAAATGGAGCGGCCTCCCGGCCGCTCGCATAGCTGTGGGTGACCACCCACAGCATATGCGAGCGTCCATGATGATGGTCGCGATGGTCTTGACCATCGCGACCATCGGGCTTGCGACGGAGACCCTGCAGTAGGGTCTCGCTGCCGCAAGCCCTGGAGTGATTTTGGCTCTATCAGAGCCAAAATCACTCCCACTGACATCACTAATGATGTCAGTGGGGCTGGACCCAGACGGTAGGTGGTCCCATGGGAACGCCTCCGTCTGGCAGGCACGCCCCCGGCATGCCCACCAAAGGGGGCGTGCTGTCAATCAACATCGACAGCACGCCCCCTTTGGTGCGAGACCCGGAGCGATGGAGAGCCCGTCGCTCGCCGGGTCTCGCGCATGCGCACGGCGGAGCTCCCTCTGTCGTGCGCATGCGCAGTGGGGGAACATCGACCCGCTTGCGAGCGTCCTGCGCTCGTGAGCGGGTCTGAATGACCCCCTTAGTGCGGGACTCATTGCTGGAGCATCCTTCCCTGTTAGCAGTGTCAGGATGTAGTGGGAGCAGATCTGACATGCTACAGCCTACTCTGGAGATGGTTTCCCTGCTGGAGGCCTGATTATATCAGTGCTACCCTATAGCAGTGCAGCAGAGGTAGGGGGTCCCAGGTGAAACACCTTCACCAATCAGCTACTAAAGATGAGTATATCCATTTAATAAAATATTTATTATAAGGTGGAAAAAATGTTTTAAAACAACTTGGTTGTTCCTACAAACAGTTTCAAAATGTGGACGTCTTAAAGACATGGTCAGCTTATGACATTCCAGTGGAGTAGTATAGTGATATAAATTATATGTTTTGATACCTGCATGCAATAGATTTTATTTTTTTTTTCGTTTTCAGGAACTACGTACCTATTACAAAAAGTCAATTTAGCTTAATTTAAAACCTGAAACGCATGATGAAATTACTAGATGCTATATGGCACTGCTGATCACTTTATAGTAATGTCAATATTGCATACGTAAATGAGATTGCAAAGTTAACCCTGCATGCCACAGACTCTTACCACACTGGTTGGATGGTGTAAAAAGCAGTACATTTGTTCATCTTCATTTTAGCCTTTGATAAAAAAAAATTACTATTTGCAGGCATTATGATGCTACACTATGGCAATGTAAAAATGAATACTGTAATATGCTGTTGATAGTACATGAAAAAAGAAGTCTACTTATGGGTACTTGGATAATAGGAAGAAGAGAAAATCTACCACCTGACCTTTAATGGGATCCATTTTAGGAGAAAATCCTGAGTTTCTGTTCATTGTGCAGGAATATCCAGTAACATGAGCAAGAGGAAAGAGTGCTCTTTTAGCAAATTCTGAGATTATCTTTCAGAGATAAGTGGATTGTTCAAACATCAATATATGATACCATTTTACTTGTGTCAAATCCCATTTGACCACAGATCAATTTAATTTTCTGGGTTTCATCTTTAAAATGTAACCATGAAGTTTAACTCTTTCATATCACTCCTTTTTGTGAAAAAAGTAAAGAAAAAAACAAACCCATAAATAATAAGGACAAAGGCAGACAAAGTATCCAATTGTAACGAGCAATACAACTATTAGTGCAAAAGGAAAGTAATACTGTATGGCTGTTGTTTGGTTTCAAATAGTAAGCTTAATTTTATGACAAATCTAATTTTAACATGTTTTGTAATTTAAATGGGAAAAATGTCTCTCTCTCTTGCTGGTCTTAAAAGTCCTGTAGCTACTCCATCATTAAGTAATTACTATAGAATCATAAATATATTAATGCAGTAACATAGTATTTTTCAGCTATTGATAATAATATGGACGGTAGATGTTTTAGAGTAATAATGTACAGAACATTATCCTCTTACATATTAAAACTAGCAGCTTTAATGTTCCTTAAAGAAAAACTAAGGCGGGGGAAAAACTGTATCCAGCTGATTAATTGTTCTGTTTGCGATGAAAGTCCTGTAGCTCATGTAAAGAAACAATCCAAGCAGAATTCAGAGCGGTTTCCATACCAGTTTTACTATCTGTTAAATTATTACAAATGAACTTGAATTTATTTGTAGAAGAGGAAAACATAAACAGCAAAAAAAAAAAAACTGAAGAGGGCATAAAATGCACTTGATTGGGCTGTACAATGTTGATTGCATTAGTAAACTTATAAGGACTGATTGTGAGTCACATGTAACTCAGTGGCAAATCCGGATGCCTACTGTGATTGTAAGTCCTATGTGACTATACACTTGCATTCCACACACATCTATGCGATGGCAAAGCCCCCACCCCGACCTTCAGCCACGAGAGCAGTCATCACTAGTAACAGCAATTACACAAAGCCCATGCTAGGTATAGAAAATAACATGCACTGTGCATACGCATGACTCAGACTAGGTTGCATATATAGCTACACATCCAAAGGATGTTTCTCTTATGTGCGAACACTCAGTACCCACCCAGTAAAGGCCTCTCAGCCAACTGGGAGAAGCGATTCACATACATACGACTTACGTGGTTTCTCAAATGCATATGTTGGCTATGGCTCAGGATCAGGCTCATAATATATTTGATAATGGAAATTAAAAATTTTCAGATATAACTATTGATTCTTCTATGTGAATCCTAAATTAATTTCAATATCATCTCCAGAATAGAGGATAGGAATGACTCTATTATTTAGGCAAACCTTAAATACAAGGGTGAAATCTAGAACAACCATAATGGATAATATTCAATCACATACACTCTCTGTAATTCTACGCAAAGGACCCTAAGCGCAAATCATTACTTACATTATCAGGAAGAGGCACAATACACCTAGGGGTATATTTACCAAACTGAAAGTTTTTAGAAGTAGAGACCAATCGGATTCTGCTTAACATTTAACTATTATACATGCTACTTCCTTAATCAGGGACGGAATATTGGGGGGGGGGCGACAGGGGCGGTCGTCCCGGGGCCCCCACACAGCAGCAGCAGCTACACCAGAGCAGGCACCATGTTGTTAATCCTGAACCAAAATGCTGTTTCGCGGGTCAGTCGGTTGGAGGCAGAGCCAAAATGATGCTATTCCATTAAATTTGTGTAATTTGGCCCCTTTTCCAATTGACCCTTGAATCGCTGAATTTTGTCGCGTGGGGCGGAGCTTAATATGGTACCTTCCTACCAGATCCCATCCACAACATGCAGTGCAGATGCTGCAAGGTAATTGTGTGACTTGTGTGTGTGTATATATATATATGTATGTATGTATGTATGTGTGTAATGTATGTGTGACACATGCAGGTGTGGTGTTTATATGTGTTTTTCTGTGTGAATACATGTATGTATGTGTGTGTAAGTATGTATATGCATGTATGGTGTGTATGTACCATATATATATATATATATATATATTAAAAAAAAAAAAAAAAATGGCAAGCACTCCACACACATCTTAAACATGCCCAGGTGCCATCAGAAGTATGAACCACTTAGTATATACAGAGTAATGCTGCGGCACTCACGGGTCTTGTTCTTGTTCTCTCGTTCTCTCTCTCGTTCTCTCTCTCTCTCTCTCTCTCTCTCTCTCTCTCTCTCTCTCTCTCTCTCTCTCTCTCTCTATATATATATATATATATATATAGCCTGCACACCTACCCAAGCAGCTCTACTGCTCAAATATAGTATGTATATATATATATATATTAGGGATGTGCAGGCTCGGATAGGTTCGAGTTTGCACGTGGAGTTCGGATTTTTCCCTCCAAAAAAACGGAACTCAGAACGAGGCAAAACGTCATCTTACATGGACGAACATCATCATTCCTGGTCTTTTGTCCAGGAATGATGATGTTCGTCCATGTAAGATGACGTTTTGCCTCGTTCTGAGTTCCGTTTTTTTGGAGGGAAAAATCCGAACTCCACGTGCAAACTCGAACCTATCCGAGCCTGCACATCCCTAATATATATATATATATATATATATATATATATATATATGTATATATATATATACACACTTTAAATGCAATTATATTAATAGGGGCCCCCACAAGGTTGTTGCCCCAGGGCCCCTACAAACCTTAATCCGGCCATGTCCTTAATTGTAGGTCTATCATGTATATTGTATGTCACACATTATACCAAATTACACCATATAGGAATGTAATTCTACATTTTGGACAGTAATCATTGTTCCTTAATTTTTCCAAATATTACAAGACTTTGGGATGATTTTCTTGCCTTGATTGCCAGTGTTATGAAAGTAAACATACCAAAAGTTCTAAACTATTTTTTGTTTACAATAAATGGATTTATCAGCAATATTCCTACAAGTAAACCTTTCCCCCTCTGGCAGAATAAATTCTGGAAGCCAGGAAGTACTGTATATTTAGGGGTGAATTCAAGAAGGAGCGAGTTTGCAAAAGCAAGTTTGTTTCATGAAACTCGCATAAATTGTGTAAATGTGCTCACACCGAGAAATGTGTGATCCAATTAGAAATGCCAATTTGCGGTACTCACGGCGAGGTTGGTGACTTCTCTACAAAATGCAACCTGGGAAAAGTGCTTGAATAAGTGGGTAAACCATCCCGAACCCCAAAAAAGTGACAACTGAGATAGCAGGACCATATAAAAGTCTGTTAGTGGGCATAAGGAATGTACTGGAGGTTCTTAATAGGTGACAAATGGCAGACTTGTGCACTTTTATTAATGGTTAAAAAATTATAGCAAGCAAGTTTTTTTTCCATAAAATGAAAGTCTTCTGCATTCTGGGGTACAAAAAATGTATGCACCTCAAAAACCTGTCTCTTATCAATACTACACCTCCACTTACCTGTCCCACGTCATATAATCCATTATTGAGCTTTTTTGAGATATTCACCTGAAAACGAACATGTCTTTATTGGCCAAATCATTCTATTTAAACCCAAGTGCATAATTATTCATTGCGAGGGGTGTAACGGAGATTCTGAATTGTGCCTTACATTTTTACATTCAAATAAAGATTTTCCATACCTTTTCACCTGCTCAGGGGGGTATGCACAAAAAGAACGTGAATTTCCTATGAAAAATCAATGCGAGTTTGGAATTGAATTGCAAATGTTATTCGCATTGTAAGTTTGGCTTGCAGGACACATTTTAGAAGGGACTTTATCAATACAGATTTCTTGAGTATACAGAAGATCCACTGGCACAGTGTTTGGTAAGCCTACCAATAGTATAGCACTGCAGAATATGTGGAGTAATAATAATAGGAATAAACAGTCAAAGGGGCTTATTGCTAGGACAAAGTAAATCAGATAAATTAGAAGTGGGAAGTGGGAAATGAGAAGTGGACATAAAACAGACTGTATCCACGTGCAGAATATCACCAGTGATTATGTGGGAAAACATAAAGAATCATGCAGAAAGCTGTAAGATTTATTTTATGTATTTATTTATTAATAGTTACTTATAAAGCGCAAGGATATTCCGCTGCACTTTACAATTGGGAACAAACAGTAGTGGGTGATGCCCCCAAAAAAGTCCTGTAACCATGAATGGGAGTAGGTAGAACATGTGGATGAGAGATGCAGATGTTGAGCAGAGCGAAAAGTTGGCAGATATTTTAAGATAAGAGATGTATGCTGGTGTAGTTTGGTTAATAGCCTTATGTGTAAGTAAAAGTATTTTATATTGAATTTGGTAGGATACAGGTAATCAATGGAGGGCACAGTTGGAGTAGCAGACAATTAAGTTTTATAAGGAAGATCAGCCTCGCAGCTGCATTCAAAATGGATTGTAGTGGTGAGATTCTGTTTTGGGGAACACCAGTAAGGAGACTATTACAGTAATCAATGTGGGACATAATGAGTGCATGAATTTTTTGCATTGTCTTGTGCAAGATATGGGCATATTCTGCTTGTTTTTTAGATGTGTGTACCATCATTTGGAAACAGAAAATGTTGGCTACAAAGGACAGTTCAGAGTCAAGGATGACACCTAATCAGCGAGATTATGGGGTAGGGTTGATTGTCGAGTTATCTACAGTGATAAAGATACCAGGTTGATAACAACTGTTAGCCAGTGGAAATATTATTAATTCTGTTTAGGAACGGTTAAGTTTCAGATGGCAAGATGACATCAAAGACGAAATGGCAGAAAGACATTCAGTAACGCAGACCAAAGCAGATGGTGACAAATTTAGGGAGGACAGGTAGATTTGAGTATCATCCGCAAACAGAGGATACTGAAATACAAAGCAGCTGATAAGTTTGACAAGAGACGTGGTATAGATTGAGAAAAGCAGAGGACCTAAGAATGAGCCTTACAGTACTCCAACTTCTAGAGGTAGCGAAGAGAGGTGGGTGGAGAGAAACGAACATTGAATTAACGATTTGATAGGTAGGAAAAAAAAACAGGATAGGATTTATCCTAAAGACATAGAGATTGTAGTGTTTGTATGAGCAGAGAGTGGTCAAAGTGTAAAAAGCAGCAGAGAGATCGAGAAGAATAAGTGAGTAATGGCCTTTACAATTAGTAAGTGATCAGATCATTACTCGACCATAGTCAGTTCTGTCTCTGTGGTGTGTTGGGGATAAAAACCTGACTGAATTGGGTCCAAAAAGTTGTGCAAGTGAAGAAAGTGTGTGAGGTCGGGTGTAGTAATGTCTCTCAAGTAGCTTAGAGGGGCATGGGAGCTGAGAAATGGAATGGTAATTTGAGAAAGAGTTAGAGTCAGAGTTTAGTTTTTTTCAGAATAGGAGTAATCACTGCATGTCTGAATAATGATGGAATGATCAGAGCCTGCAGGTGCAGCATCACGCTCCAGGGGGAGGGGAGCAATCAGTGCGATTCACCTGTAAAACTTCTCTGCTTACCGGTCCAGGGATGCTGCTGCGGCTGAGCAGCAGAATCTCCTCTCTCTGTCTGATGTGCTGCTGCACTCCTATACAGCGGCCAGTATTAGTGGGGATACAATCATGCCCCCACCTGGAGCGTGTAAGTGGTAACTGCTCCTTTAACTTCTCAGTGACTCTGGGAATGATAATAGCAAATAGAGATTACAGATTTTAGCTAATGTTGGCATGACCACAGAAGACAGAGCTCTGTTGATTTGTAATGGATCCAGAGTAGTAGAGTAGCAAGATACTTCATCTTTATTTGTGGGATCAAATGAAGAGAAGGTGTCAGAGTGTTCAGGGAAGGAATTGAGTAGGTTGCTGGCTGAGGAAAAGCATACCATTTTATTTTGGATACTATCTATCTGGTCCTTGAAATAGCAAGCACTGATAGTAGCTGGTGGGTTGGTTGTGGGAGGGGTAAGAAGTGATTTAAATGTATTAAAAAGTTGCTTGGGGTTAGAACCGTGAGCAGAGATGAAAGGGTGGAAATATGTTTGTTTGGTCGTGTCCAGAACCGTACGATTGCAGTGGTAGATAGTCTTATTTGTGAGGAAGTCCCTTGGAGTACAATACTGTATTTACTGATGTTCTACTTTGCATAACAGTTTTTGCAGGTGTCTTGTTAATTTACAATGCCTTGGTTGATGTCTAAGTCTACGTCAAATGTGATTGGTAGCTGGAGGCACTTCAACGAGGGCTATTTCCACAGTTTATGATGTGATACAGAAATCTCAGGAGAAGTGAATGTAGAAATTGTAGTTGTTGCAGAGAGTTGTTGAAAATTAATAGCGTTAAAATTTCTGCGGGTTTGAGGAGGCTTTGTAGCCTACTGTGACACTGATGGCAGAGAGCGTTGAGGTGATAAGATTGTGATCTGAGAGAGGGAAAGAAGTGTCAATGATTCAGATACTGAGCATACTTTGGTGAATGCAAGATCAAGGCATCCTGATGAGTAGATGAATCAGTCCACTGGGAGAGGCAGAGAAGAATTTCAGAATAAAACAGATACATTATAGCAGATGTTGGAATTTGGACAAATTTGGAACAAGAAAAAAGAAAAGGTAAAGCCTAGCAATGGTCTTGGGATAGGTGTCAGTGAATCAGAAAGGCCCTGTGGAAAAATATTGATTTTCTGTAGTGTCACTTCCTGGGAATAACTACTCACACTTTTTATATTCCTGGGCGAAAGGTGATTTGAGCCATAATTGATGCATAATTTATTACTCTCTACTTTTTGGACACTGCACTTTTTATTCTTTACTTTTTTTTCACTTGGACTGTTGTGGGGTGCAGACCCTGATCGGTACCCCCATGATCTGGGGGGTAGAAGAAAAACCTTGCCCCCGAGAGTAATCTTTTGATTCCAGAGGGTCGGACAAAGGAGCCCTTCCTCTTTAGAGTGCCAGAAGATCGTCCTGTCCATTTTTTGTGTTTTCAATGTTTTGCAGTGGGTGATCGAATGTACCATTCTGAGCTTTCAATAAAAACTGGTAAACAGGTCTGGCAATGGGACCCATTATATCCAATGTCAGCATACCCACCCTTTAATCATATTTTAATCATTGTCCCATACCTGACTTTCTTTTCTGTGTTTTGTATCCATTTACAAATGTGTCCTCTTGTATCTTTGCTGCTTGTGCGGCAACTCGCGCAACGCTGCATTCGCACCCGTGACTCCATAGGAATGCATGGTACGAACGCAGCATAGCAAATGCGGCTGTGGCTAATTGCATGGCGCTATGTGTGTGGACGTTTGAAGCGCAATCGGCAAAGATACAAGAGGACACATCTGTATATAGCATCATCTGACATCCTTTTATATGTGTGCTTCTGCAGTCAATGTTCTCTAGAAGCTGCAGTTTCAAACATCCATTGTTTAAAAAATAAAAAAAAACAGCTATGCCGCAAACTCCCTATTGCACAGTCCAATTGACATTTTCCGAAATAATTGGGTTAATTATTATGCACTTTTTCAATTCACTGATTTTCATCAACAATATTACATAGTTCAGGTGTCCTTTATGCCTAATAAACACGACATTAATAATCCTTTTTGACTGTATTACTTGACGTATGGATGCTGTTTTGACACTGCAGTCTTTATTTTTTTTGCTGGAGGTTATATGTACTATAAATCAATTGGTTGAGATGTTAGTATTGCTGATGTTGCCAAAGCTAAGTGATTAACCCTTCAGACATAACTATACAATGTTACAGGTGATAGTATTTCATCAGGTGACAAGTAAACAACGTGTGCCAGATGTGATAACATAATATGTATTCATTTCTGAGGTGCTGGTACAAATGCAGGTGCATATCATATTGTTGTTTGCAGCCCACTCCTCCCTTGCTTAGCAGTCAATGCAATATTGTCTCAAGGGCATATTGTGTGGATATGAAAAATTAGAGAAAGCATTTACTTACCCGTGTAAAGTTACCTTCAAAACTGTGAATATCCAGTTGTGGCTTCTGAGCATAAACATAAGCATTGATTGAAAAGAGATCCTGCAATAGAGAGTAGCTGCAATTAATAAACAATGCAGCTTGATCACTAAATAAGGGTATGTCATAGAAGGCATGACCAAAACAGCTTGTTCATTTCTAAATATGACACCATTGATTTTCTTTCTTTGTTCATGAAACAAAATCTTCATATTTTATTCCTGGCACGAAATAACACAGGCAGACCAAGAGTATTACCAAACATGTGGATAACTTTTATATTTGATACTTGAAAACAGTTATTCCTAAGGGAAAATTTGGAAAACCTGAGTAAGATAATAGGACATACAAAACAAAAAGAAATATACTTGGATAAGGTCATGATGTTGTATTAAAATATTGCCTTCCACTGCCAGGTCCCCAATGAAAAGTAATTCTCAGAGGGATTTTATTTTTAAATAATCACTTTTATGACCCTGACCAACAGTGAGTTACACCAATACATAAAAAAATGTAGTTCTCTGTGATATAATCCCCGGAATGCGCTCAGAATGCCGACCGCTGGCATTCCGGCAGTCAGAATGCCGACACCAGAATCCTGACATTTGTCAGAATACAGGTGCTAGCATCCTGACCACCGGAAACCCGAAGGTAAGTACTGGGTTTAGGGTAAGGTTTTAGGGTGAGGCACTAGGGAGAGAATTAAGGTTAGGCTGCGAGGAGGGGGGGGGGTGAGGTTTAGGCACTGGGGGGGAAGGTTAGGTTTAGGGGAAGGTTAGGGGTTAGGTTAGGCTTATGTACCTGGGGCATCGTCATTCTAACCTGGTCATCTCGTATCCAATCCGTAATCCCCAACCCGGAAACTAACTCAAGTGTAAAGAGTGTTGCTTGTGTTGGTTGCAGCACCATAGAACTATACAAGACTCACTGACACTTGGCTATGGTCAGTGGGAGAGAGCCAAATTCAAGCTGTAACTGCCAAATATTATGTTACATTAGAAATATCATCTTAGAAATATGGACATGTGAATGCATACTACGGAACATGATTGTGGACAGAATCCACATTAAAAATCAAGGACATTTTTAGGTAGAGAGTTCCTACAATAAAAGATGTCTACTCAGCATTCACATAAGGAATAATTTGTGACCTTACAATAAAAACTGTGTAAACTGTGTTGAGTTTAATGTAATTAATGGAAAAATTAACCCCATTTTTAGCCTTCTTACTATTTAAATCAGCCTTTTCCTCCCATGAGAACCCACTATTTAAAATGAATGATCTTAATGATGGCTCCACTCTTGAAGGTTACTTTTTAGGAAAACGGATTGTGCAGGCTACACACTTTCCAATCAGCGTGATTATGTTGCCTTTTTTATTTTATTTTAAATTGTCTTAGTTCCAGCGAAATTTAAAATGGTAACAAAATGCGTCACACCAACATGAAGGATCTGATATGGGAGTGGTAACATAATTATGCTAGTTACAAGTGAAAAATGGCTTATGATAGCGATGGGCAAACTGTCTGCTTCCCGGGCATTCAACCTTCAAAAGGGGTGCACATTTTTATTTAATAAATTTAATAAATTGTCACTTCACTAATATTCCCCCACATGTTCCTAATTAGCCCGATGTGCCCTCAGACTCCTACTTGCTACATATTGCATCTACATGCACTCAGAACCTACACAAGTACTCCAAGACTCATCCCACATGCCACTCAGACCTCCCATCACTTCTACCCACATGCCCCTCACCTGCACAACGGGCCTCCCACATGATCATCAAACATCCCCCACATTTTATAACAGACCCATTTCACAGTAAATAGCAGCTAGACATGTATTCCTATTTATGTGCTTTATATCTAGTAACTACCTTAAAAATGGTATCCAATAAAGGATCTCAGACTGGTGTGCAACGACAAGTCACAGCACGACCTCATTATTACTTATTAACAGACAGCAATAATATTTATTAAAAGTTATTTATAAAAGTCATGCTGGGACTTGTAGTTCCACATAAGACAGAGCTTTAAAGTTGCCTAGAATATATCTGTATTAGAATCTATATTAGGTTACAAACTAACCACAACTTTTACTGACCCGCAGAGGGAGAGCACATTGCACTCCCTCCTCTGGTACACTGCGTGTGCAGAGGAGGTTATGTGACATGGACGTTCATGTCTCCAGTCTTATTCTACACATTACAACAAAGTAGTAACTAAGGGCCTGATTCAGCAGCGATCGCAGCTGTGATTACACACACAATCGGCTGACTGTTGCGTTCTGCACATGCATTGTAGTGAGCGTGCGCGAACAGTCCACTGCAATCGCATTGCCTACGCAGAGTGATTGTCAGGAAGCACCCTTAGGGGTTGGTGACGGGAGGATGGTCGGCGAAAAGTAGGTGTGCCAGTGCGTTTCAACGCCGTTACAGGGGTGTGCATAAATTAGCCACTGCAATGTCATACGCAGCATGGGCTTCCAATGCGAGCGATGAGGCTAGCTAATGTAATTTAAGTTAGTGCAACATTTCCAATGGCTAAGTAGGGATACAGTACTTGAGATTTGTATAAGCTTATAAAGCCCTTTATTAGGTAATTTATTTATTTATTACCAGTTATTTACATAGCGCACACATATTCCGCAGCGCTTTACAGAGAATATTTGGCCATTCACATCAGTCCCTGCTCCAGTGGACCTTACAATCTATATATTCCCTATCACATGTGCACACACACACACACACACACTAGGGTTAAATTTGTTGGGAGCCAATTAACCTACCAGTATATTTTTGGAGTGTGGGAGGAAACCGGAGAACCCGGAGGAAACCCACACAAGCACAGGGAGAATATACAAACTCCGCACAGTTAGGGCATCGAACCCATGACCTCAGTGCTGTGAGGCAGAAATGCTAACTATTACACCGTTGTTCTGCCCTGTAATTTATGCTACTTCTCACAGGTTATCTACTGTATGTTTATATAGTGATCATTTTTGAGTTTTCAGTGTTTATATACTTTTCAGGACCTCTTGACTATCAATAATTCCAGCAACATTGTAATTACATCTTACTGGAGGAAATATAGAATAGAATTCACTAGTTTTGACAAACACAAGTGGTGGGCCAACGTTGCACTAGCAATTGGATCTGGCTAGCCTGGTGCACATAGGTTTTTCAAAACATCTCATGATTGGCGGCTATAACAAATGGATTTTAATCAGCAATAGTAATTAATACTAAACAAGCCTGAATTAGCATTAATACTTTGACATTTGAAATCCATTGGTCAAAGTCTCCGATCACCAACATATTTAAAAAACCGACGCATTGTGAATCTGCTTCTTAGGATCTGGTCTTTCCAAGGGAAAAGGTATTTCAATGCCATAAATTCAAAAGTTGTGGCCTCAAGGCATAGGCGTACCTGTCATAGGTGCAGGAGGTTCGGCTGCTATGGGGCCCTGGCCGCATGCGGGGCCCGGCCCTCCGCCTGCACCTACTGTCTATGCTGCCAAGCCAGCTATGCGCTCACCTCTTGAGCTCCTGTCATCCTCCATCAGTGTGCTGCTCAGGGCAGGCACATCTGCTCTCCCGGTCGGCTCCGCCTCCGTTTCTCCTCACTAACTGATACTGGTACCGTGATCCTGGGATGTCCCAGCAGGCTCTGCATGGCCACGCTTCCTTCCAGCGTCAGCGAGTAGAGAGCTAAAGGTGGAGCCGGCCGAGAGAGCAGATGTGCCTGCCCTGCGCAGCACACTGCTGAAAGATAAGTCAACCATGGTGCTCAATAGATTAGTGGGCTAGAGGGGGGAGGTGCATAAAAATGTTGCTATGCCACCCCCCCTAGTTCTAGTTACACCCCTTCCACAAGGGGTGCCCTACTAGGCTACAACTGACAAGGGACTGACCAGAGACAACAGGAATACCTCAAGATTTGAGCTAAAGGACACTAGCAGACCAAAATGATGAGGAAACAAGTCTGATCAGAAATGGGAGGTAAGAACAGAATTCATACTGTAGCGTCAGCTAGAACTCTATTACAGGAATGCTCACAGGACATTACTGGGAAGAGAGTAGAAACCCTCTCCCAGGAATGTTGCCCAGATGGCGTTAGCTGCCGAGGCCATACTCCGGAATGCTGCGGTCAGAGATGGAGGGATTTCGGCAGATATGGAGTTTAAAAAAAAAGCAGGTGATTTCCACAGATATGTCGCAAATACTATTTGATAAATAAGCCCCTTAATATGAGTATTTATCAGCTGATTCATTCATTACGTTTGGGATTTTATTTTTTGCATGTTAATTACGGTACTGTATGTGCTGCAGACTGAAACCGGAGTTATAAACAAGTTGAAAGTATGAAGATTGTTTCTTACAGAAAATCATTTTACCAGCTTACATTTTTTTACAAGTTAAATATAAAACCCACATTGAAAACTGAGGTTCTAGTAAGTCACTCTCTAATAATGTAAGTTCACATCAAATCGCTACTTAACCCTTTTGTTAAAATTTCAGATCATGTCTAAGAAGTCTTAATGGGACATGTCAAACCGTAAGGTTTTTGTCTATGGAATTTCATTGCTTTTTTTTATCATTTATTAACCATCAGGGAGGGGAGCAGCTAATCAGGCTACCTGCAGGGGAGAAGGGCAACAAAATGGTACACTAGCACTAGTGGTGGAGGGATCAGCACACAGGAGGTGTTTTGGGGGTGCAGAGGGAGATACAGCTGAGGGGGTAGGCTGCAGGTGTGCAGGGCAGTGCACAGGGGCAGCAGTAGGGGATAGAAAGGCTCACTGGCGCTGATAGTCCCAGCTCTGAACTGCTTCTTAGGCTAGGGCAAGGGAGGGTTAGGCTTTGGCACCCCCGGGGGGAGGTTTAATGTTAGGCACCACCCCAGGACGGTTAGGTTTAGGGTGTGGTAAGGAGGGTTAGGCACCTCCAGGGGGAGGTTAGGGTTAGGCACTAGGGGGGGAGGCTAGGGTTAGGCAGCACTAAGGGAGAGTTAGGGGTGAGGAGAGGGGTAGGGATAGGGTACTTACCTGCCCTGTCGGGATCTTCTCCCTTCGGGGTTCGGGAGCCGGGACTTCATACCCATTCCCATTATTGGACTTCTATGATTCTTTAATGTAGGGGTCATTATCTGGTGATCATCAAAAAATAGCTTCAAATGAGGGCACAACCAACTTTGCAGGTACCAGGATTGTGGAGGTAGAGGACTTACAGCCACCCCCTGTCCTCAGCAATATTATTTGTTTTTAAGTGAAATCAGCGTGCACAGGCACAACAATGTTAATTTCTGGAGACCTTGTCCCCAGCTGGCAACATGCAGGGAAGTTTTGTTTATTTGATCTTTTTACATAGTGCCCTTTGATGTAGAAGACACATGGTGATTTCTATTCATCTTCCATAGTGAAGGGCTTGATGGTAGTGACTGGTACTCACCTTCTTAACATGTTCAAAAATTTCTTAACTGATGGAAAGGTTTTTAAGGATGATAATGGCCCCCCTCCACAGAGGCGGGCTGGGCCGGGGGGCAGGGTGCCATCTGCCCCCCGGGCCGGTATAATCTCAGTATTATGGGGCCGCCAGTTGCCTCCTTAGTTGTTATATATATATATACACTTCTGGCGGCCGGGAGACATGCAGAGGATGCTCCCCGGCCACTCAGTTAGTGTAACAAGGATAATCAGCGCGCCCGTATGCCGCACTGAGTTTCCTTGAAGCTCCAGTAATAAGCAGCCAGGGAGCATCTTGTGAATGTCTCCCGGCCGCCAGAGCCATGGGCAAAACCGAGGGGTGGTCCAGGAGTGCACAGGGCCACCCCTTAGCAGTGCATCTGTGATTACCCTCGGTCCAGATCCACACCGCCACAGTCCGCACGCTCAGCAGCAGGCAATGCAGGCCAGGAGCCGGACTCAGGGGCACATCACTCACTATGAGCGTGAGTCTGAATTAGCTGGGGGCGGGGCGCCACTGGGTGAGGGGAGGGCGCAAGGCACCTCCTCTTCCGTTCCACTGCTCAGCTGTCCCGCACGGTCTGTCTACTGTACTGTTAGCATACAGTGATCCCTCTGGCAGCTGCACTGATACAGATGCCTGGAGACTTCCCAGGTAGCCAGAATCACCTGGACCTTACATGGAGGTAAGAAATCCGGGGGTTCTACTACTAGGCCATTGACTTCCTGTGCATACACTCACCCTGAACCTAGCACTAAACACCACACACTCACCCTGAACCTAGCACTAAACACCACACACTCACCCTGAACCTAGCACTAAACACCACACACTCACCCTGGCCCTAACGCTAAGCACCACACACTCACCCTGAACCTAGCACTAAACACCACACACTCACCCTGGCCCTAACGCTAAGCACCACACACTCACCCTGGCCCTAACGCTAAGCACCACACACTCACCCTGGCCCTAACGCTAAGCACCACACACTCACCCTGGCCCTAACGCTAAGCACCACACACTCACCCTGAACCTAGCACTAAACACCACACACTCACCGTGGCCCTAACGATAAGCACCACACACTCACCCTGGCCCTAACGCTAAGCACCACACACTCACCCTAGCCCTAACGCTAAGCACCACACACTCACCCTGGCCCTAACGCTAAGAACCACACACTCACCCTGGCCCTAACGCTAAGAACCACACACTCACCCTGGCCCTAACGCTAAGCACCACACACTCACCCTGGCCCTAACGCTAAGCACCACACACTCACCCTGGCCCTAACGCTAAGCACCACACACTCAACACACTGCAAAATCACTCTTGATGTTCTCCATCACACAGAACGAGCAGGAAAGAGGGGCAGAAAGGAAACAAAGACAGACAGAGAGGAGCAGGAGAGCAAGAAGGGAAAAAGACCAAGATGAGATTGAAGAGAGAGAGACAAAGTAGTGGGATCGGAGAAAAAAAGAAATAGTGGAGGGAGAAGGGAGATATGGAGAAGAGACAGAACGGGAAGTGAAAGATGGAATAAGAAAGGAAAAGTGGGGAGGAGAAACGGGGGTGGAAGAGAGAGAAGAAAGAGAGTTTATAAGAATTAAAAAGAAAGTCAGGCAACGCCGGACATTATATCTAGTGTGTGTAAATACAGTGTATATATTATGTGCAGTATGTTTTTAAATGTCAATCCTTTTGTGGATATTGTTTTTGCTGTAATGTTGTATTTTTGGAAGATTATAATAGCTGAATCCATTCTAAGTGTACTGAAGGCAGATACACACACATGCAAGATCAACACTAAGGGTACTAAGCCTTAAAGAGAGCTAAAGTGGATGGAGATAAAGTACCAACCAATCGGCTCCTGTCATTTTACAGGCTGTGTTTGAAAATGACAGGAGCTGATTGGTTGGCACTTTATCTTCATTCACTTTAACTCTCTCCAGGGCTTAGTACTGTGCATTGTGATCTGCAGTGATGTAGTCACTGATGCTGCAGTGTGCCGATGCTGCTGCCCGTGGCTGAGGGCAAGGGGGAGACTGGGAGCTCCTCTCTCTATTCCGCTCTTCAGCGCCTGCAAGTTGAAGTGGCGGCAACTGGTAGTACCGCTGTGTGATGTTGACAGGTCAGGTCAGACTTTTGTAGGGCGGCATGGGCAATGAATATGTGTTTATTTATTTTCCTGTGAGGGCCATTGTGTTTGATTTGTTTTTTCCTGTAGGGGACAATGTGTTTCATTTATTTCCTGTGAGGGTTATTGTGTTTTAAATGCAACCTCTAGTCGGGGTTACCAACACCAGGGCCACTTGCTTGTGTTGCCCCCCAGGCTGAAAGTTGCCAGCCAGCCCCTGCCCCTTCACATAGCAAGTGCAGTTGAACATGATACTGATGTTAGCAATATATACAGTAACGGCTTTCTCAGGTCAGAACTCAGGGCCTGATTCAGCTAGGAATGCAGATGCTAATACGCACACAATCAGTCGATGTGTGTGATTTGGGCAAGCGTATGCATCGCAGTGCGCGAACTAGAAATAGCAATTGGAACTGCAATTACAGAGGGTTCCGCAGACCCAGAGCAGAGTGATTGACAGGAAGAGTCGTTTGTGGGTGGTGACGGGGGGAGGGGGTGACTGTGCGAACGCAGGCGTGCGAATGCGTTGTGACGGCATTGCAGGGGCGTGCATAGATTATCCACTGCGTGGCAATATGCAGCCTAAGCACTGATAGCGTGCATGGATTTTAGCAATTTCTAAACAAGATCAGGGCTGCTGCAGGTGTGCATATGGGTCCAATGTTACCAATTGTTTTGCTATGTTCCCCTAGTATACAGATGTGAGTAAGGGGAAGTGGGCGTTCTTATGTGAGAATGCAATCACAATGTGAATGCAAACATTTAAATAGCAGCGCTGACATTAGCAACTGTGGTGCGTGCGTATAAGGAGAATTGACATCCGTAGTGAATCAAGCCCTCAATCATTAATGTGCCATTTACAAATGACACCCAAGACATTTTCTCACACTGACAACCAGATCAGTTAGGTGACTTTCTTGTTGTAGAATTATGCTGCATCCCTCCTGCACATTTTCATATTGTTGTTGCAATTGCCATGACTGCCTGCACGGGGTGGCCCAACAGCATATTATGTCACTTTATATTGGTGTTCCATTTTTTGTTAACTAACTGTATGTCATAAAGCTGGTTGTGCAGTTTAGAAGTGCATCCTCTAATAGTTCTATGCAGGATTAAAATAATTTCACAATAATGTATCCCACTCTTGTGGAGGGCACAAAATCCATTATAAAGGAAAGGAAAACCTCATGTTGCATTAGGATCAGGTTAATTAACAGCATCAACTGCACAGATGACACATCTACACATATCTAAATTATAAATGACAAATTATTTAGTATGGTATAGGCCACGATAGGCCTTTTTCTGTATCTGTTCACATCTTAAACTGTTTGCCATTTGTTGTAATCTTTCACACGCTGGCCATTCATCACATTCTTGTCCTTCCTATTTAGTTTTCATCAAGACCATGAGAAATAATTCATATGAAACTAATACACATGTGGGTGTCCTATATCTTCATCATTCACTTCTTTCCCATCTGTTATCACCTACAATTTAGATAATCCAGCCTATTATGTGCTTTATTGTGAACAGAAAAATAAGAGTCTCTTGGAATAAGGGGTAGAACAGAATCCAATACCACACACATACAATAAAAACGGTTGTCCAGGCTCCCTTTAATAAGTATTTTACCTAAACAGCTCATACAAAAACTAAACATTAATTTAACACACTAAAAAAGCTCATTGCAATTGGCCGAAAGTGAGGGGAAAAATAGGAAATCCTTTCACCAGCTTGTGTAACACTTCCAATTCGGTCCATCTGGTTACAGTAAATTGTAGTATTTCAACAAAAACACTGATCACATTTTATTCAGATTTGAAACCTGTTAAAAAGGAAATGCTTAAAGGGACAAATCTGCATGAATATAGCAATACAAGGTATGCCATTTACAGAAAAGATTGCAGAAATGTAGGGGACATGGGGCCTGATTCAGATATGTACACTATCAGCATAGCAGCGATGATAAAATACACTAATGGCGTAGAAGATGTTTTGTGTAAATAGATGCATCCTGCCGGCTTCATCTGATCCACTGCTGCGTCCAAGGATGCAGAATCAGAACACTGTGCATGACCATCAGTCATATGAGTAACTTTTTCACAGCTGTCAGGTTTATTCACCAATCACAAGTATACAGATCTAATGGGTTTGTGGCCTATTTTACTAAGAAATTGTAACATGTTGCCCTTTTCTTTTGAACCCATTTATGAGTGAAAATATATTAACAGTAATAAACTAATTCTAAAGGCCTGAAAAGATCTATTAGCAGTTTTACTTACTTGCATATACAGAATATAGGTGTCCGGCACTCATGCTATAAATACAGTTTAGTTGCCCGGGTGCCCTCATAAATGATGCATGCAAGCTGAAAATTCACAAAGAATAGGCAGCACTCTAAGGACTTGTACAATAAAAAACTGCTGTCCCTGCATAGCCGCTAATCCAACGTGCAACCTTTTCTTTGTGGATTTCATTGTACACACACATTATATATATATATATATACATACATACATACATATATATATATATATATATATATATATATATAGTAGTCTAATGATCCGGCAGCCCAGAGCCTCCACAAAGTGGTCGCGCTTCAGTATAGTTCCAGAGGTGCGGCACACATATATTTTAGTTGGCAACACACGGTACAAAACAGCTTCCTAAGCACTTTATCATGGGAACAATTTCAACTATATATGTTACACACAGATGAGACATACAATATAAGCCTGATCCTACTTGTATGAGATCAAAGGATATGATAAAAATACACTACACTGTATTGTAGACACTGCCCTGTACACGCATGACACATGAACAGAGGCAGAAAGCGGCATCCTGCATACACAATAAGGAATGTGCTACTGTGCATTTCTAAAATAAAAAAGGAAAATGGGGCGGAATGTGGTGGATGAGTTATTTTTTAGGGAAATCAGAATTCCAGGGACAAATCCAAATAAAGAGAAAAATGAAAAGCTGGTAAATATGTATGCCTTATACAGATTTGTGTACATTCATATACTAACAGGTTTCTGATCACACAAATGCTGTATAAACAAAGGGTTGTAATGTTAGAATGGCCTGCATAGATGCCTGGGTCTTTGCTATAGTGATATGCAAAACTGGTCTCAGTGAGATGGATTTTATTCATCTGCATTAGTCACAAAATGACTAAGAGACGACATGATAATGGGGATGTTTTTCTTTAGACGTCAGTATAATAATACAGAAATGACTGGGAGGTTATCAATAAGACAGGGAAACCTCCTCCATTAGGTCAAGGGCAACATTTGTTCACCCAACTTAAAGATCATTAAAATACATCCTTAATCATAACATGTGGTTCATTACAGATAAAATGGCCCCTCGTTCAATAAAACTAATTAAATGTAAATGGTATTGTTTACTGCTGTATGGATCTTTTGATATAAATCAGCGAGTCACCATTTATTGAAAATTACACTGATCTCACTGCTGCTAATAAATTTACTTGATCACATAAGATGGAAATTAATGTTTCACAACATGAAGGCTGACAGAGGGGAAAAAACCTGCACCACTTATGAGTATGAAACCACAGGAAACCTAACCTGCAGGTTACAGGTATTGCAATGCAGCTATTATTAAAGGATGTGTTGAAAATTTAATTGTCTGATCATTCTAAGTGGTTTGGGAAGACAACAAAATCTGCAGTGATCATCTTTGTTGGTGTCATCTGTTCTTTGCGAAAAGCTCAGAAGAAGGATTATTTGTTCTGGGTGTCACTGAGGATAAGGTTACAGAGCTGTGCCGATGATGGGACTGATGGTTCATGACAATATGTAATACTCATATCTATTATATTAGGTAAACACTGACATAAAAAAAAATGTTACATATGAAATTAAGGTATTACATGCAAAAGAAAAAAAAAGAAAATTTTTTTTCTTTTACATGTAATAAGCTGATTTCATCTTGGAAGGAAAATCATCACTATTATAGGAAAGTACTATTTCTATGTTGTCATTCCAAAGCACCATTTTACTCATAACTATTTTGTTTATATGGTTTTAATTTGGGGTTTGTGGTGGGGCCCCTTGTTTCAGAGTGAATATGCTGCATTACTGTGAGCACCAATAGATACTGTTGTTTTCCTTTGTGTACTGACATAATAGAACGGACAACTGTGGGTAGTATGCAATGACTATTGTAGCTCTAAGTACTCAAACCCCTTAGAAAATTCAAATTACAGACTAGCTGGCCTTCAATACCTATATATCTACACGTGTCAGATTACATGATGAGACAAAATATACCATAGTAACTTTACAGTGTTTTTCCTACTTGTTCTTTACCCAAAACTGCAACCTTATTATTAACATTTATTTATATTATGCCAACATATTTGTTGCACTTTGTAACAAAATACCTCTACACCTATGTATAAAGGCTAACAAAAGCACAAGTACATTTGCATACATATTTTAGAACTACTTTTATGCTACATCCAAGCCATAAAGAATGAAATACATTAAATCTATGCAGAAATAGCAAACATTAAATTCATAAATGGCTATAGTGACTACAGGCCAGCAGGTGGCATTCAAGAATTATAAGAACACAAAATTCCTTTGCTGTGCTTGAGCGTTCTTGTGTGATCATATTAACCCAGCATGTACATAAAGTATATACTAAAAAAAAACCGTCATGGTTTCATATTTAAAAAAGTTATTATAAGTAAAATATATAATTATGTACAGGATAAAATATGCTTTTGCAGACAGTTAAAATGTTGCCAATTAATTTATAAATTGAAAACTAGTAAAGAGAGAGTTGAGCTGAGTGCTATCAATATTCTGTCAATGGCAGGGAAAAGAAATCAGCAGATGGTGAATGACAAGCAAAGGTATCTGACAAATTCTGGGATAAAGGACAATTAAACAATACAGTATGAGCAATTAGAAACTAGTGTTTGGGTGGTTAAAAAATACATATAGTCTGTGCATGTAATTGACAGCATCAAGAAACAGAAATTCTTTCAATGCACATGTGTTAGGTCAAGGAGACTCCATACAGCTCCTGAATTTTGTATCAATGCCACCTTCCCAATGGATCACATTTCACTAACAGCAAAGAATGGGAAAGCCATGAAAGCCAGTATTGGCAGGAAAGCATGGCTACTCATGATTTCCTGAATAGAGATGATAAGAGGGAGTTACATGTCTCATCTTTTGTTCTTTTACGTCTGTTAAAATTAACTAATTATATTGGCATACTCCCAAATATGATGGACCTGGAGTGAACGACTCGCTATTCCAATTTTGATAGATAACTGGATACATCTGAGATAAATCATATGTACTCAGGAAAACCCTCCCCCTTCCCTCATGCTGTTTAAATATAAAAAAAGGGGGAGTGTACATTATAAGAAAATTTTGCTGATAATCAAACTGGATATGGAAATATGCAAGGTTGGATATCCATTTAAATCCGAATCATTCAATATGTTTGTTTGATTAATTATTATTTGGGATCCATACCCAAATCTACCATTTTACTTGTCAAAGTGATATATTTTTAACAATAATTTCCACCATTTGGAGAATTATTTGAGCACTTCGCCTAACATTTGCTTTCTCTCTCTCTCTATATATATATATATATATCTATATATATATATATATATATATATATATATATATATATATATAGGAGAGAGAGAGAGAGCGAGAGAGAGACGAAGCTTCCGCGGAAATATAAAAAACAGCATACAGATGGCGGTGGCAATCCAAATAATTATTCACTAGGACCGGGTCATCAGACCTCAATAATGTTTAATTTCAACATTAAACATTATTGAGGTCTGATAACCCGGTCCTAGTGACTAAGTATTTGGAGTGCCACCGTCATCTGTATGCTGTGTATATATATATATATATATATATATATATAAACTTTCTTTGCATTTGACAAGCCTTTAGGAGTGCCGTCCTGGTTATATGACAGGTGTGTATGTATATATATATATATATATATATATGTATATGTATATATATATATATATATATATATATATCTTTTGTAGTCTTATGTTTATATGTGAATGTTTTTTGTATATGTATTTGTCATTTTAGGGATCAACACATTTTGAGATATTTATTTAAGAGTCAATATATCCCTTATTTTTAATGGGAAAGATCATAAAAAGTTATATCTTATATTTTAATCTTACTTTATATAATTCATAACTATTTTTCAAAACTGTGCCCTAAAAAGGAATATGTTTTGTTTTTAATTAGCCTAGGCTAATTATTATGTTCTAAGTACTTGTTATTTGATTTCAGGGAGCACCTCCAGCGACTACTTATATAATTTTCATTAATCTGATTATTATCATTTTCATTTATTGCTGGTTGTTATATGTATTTGAATATGTATTTGAATATTTGTCTGTTTGTTCCTGTGCAGGATAATATATCTTTCTAGCGCATGCAATAAACCAAATTGCACAATAATAATTAAAATAAAGTGATTCAATACGCTCATAATGCAATGGAAACTGAAGGCACAAGATCTATTCTTCTTACTTTTACATAAATGTCCAGTCTGCTGACCCAAATCAAAAGCAAATTACTCATTGGTGGGGAATTCAATTGTCTAAAGCAGGCATGGGGAACCTACCCACAAGATTATTTCATCAGGCCCAGCTGGATGTGGCTCTCTCCCCCCTCAGTGGCAGCAGGCAGCGCAGTGGAGGGTGTGTACAGGCAGGGCTGTCATCAGGCTCGTTAGGTTACATAAGCGCTGGACTGAGAGGCAGGGCTGACATCAGGCTGGTTAGGTTACATTGGGCTGGTTAGGTTACACCAGCGCTGGACTGAGAGGCGGGGCTGACATCAGGCTTGGTAGGCCACATCGGGCTGGTTAGGTTACATCAGCGCTGGACTGAGAGGACCCCAGGGCTAACTTATCAACTTGCCTGTCACATGACCATAGGGACTGACCCTCCAGACTCTGCCTGGCGACACACAGACCCCCCCCCCCCCCTCTGCATGGCTGCCGAAGCCCACAAAGAAGTGAGTGTGATGGTGGCCCATTTGCCTGTGTATTCAGTGTATTGAGGTTCCAGCCATCGCATTAAGGGTGAGTTAATACAATTTTTTGCCAAATATAGAAGGCTAATTTTTAAGTTGATAAATTTGTATGGCCCGCAAATGATTTTATAATAATCCAAATGGCCCATGGCAGAAAAAAAGGTTCCCCACCCCTGGTCTAAAGTGACGGAAGGTTGTGGGGCGATATTCAATTGTTTTTGGTTCCCACGCCTTTTTTCGCATGTCTCGCCCAAAACCACTGGGTTTAGATGTGTACTAGACTCTTCGCATATTACTTCTTGCCACCTTAGGAGGGCAAGGGCAAAAGCAATTGAATTCCCCCCATTGTACAATGCCTTTCAAGTTTGGTCACATTGACCTAATCAAAATCCTATTCTGTGCGAGGCAATATTTTCATTAAGTGAAGCATAACAGTATTTACTAATATTTGTATTTAAGCAGGTTGAGACATAACAGCCCTAACACTGCTTGCCACAGAAAATGTTATTTACTCAATAGCTACCATTTAACTATGAAAGTAGTACTGAATTTGCTACGATTATTTTTATGTACAAAGTCTTTATAAATCAACTTTATTTAGCTATCATGTTCAAAGTCTTTTTCTGATACAAAGCAATTATTAGCTTTCCAGTATCAAATAAAAAAAAAAAAAAATAATCACCAGCAAATCCGTACATCAGGGTACATCAAATTGTGTTACCTTTAGCAAACTTTTCTATGAATAATCTCAAAATGTAAGAGCACGATTTTAAATGATGTTAACATTTGTAAAGTAACTCATTCAGTTACCATATAAATTAATAGAAAAAAGTAAAGTATATATAAAAATATTACCATATGTTTACAACATACACAGGTGAAAGATTGTGAAGGCAACACTAACAAAGAAGAAAAATATTAATTTGCTAATTTGTTAGTTAATGTTATTATATTTCAAACAAAAACCTATTTCATGCTAAAATCACAATCATTAAACAAATAAATAACACCTTATGAACAAAATGTAAGTCTTGTTAACTGTCTCAGATGCTATTGTTGGACTTTCCTTAACAAGATACATTCAATTAATACTCTGAAATATTGTAAGTTTAATACATCTAGAACACAATGGGCACAAAAATCCATCAAAGCATCTCCCTATAGATTTTGGAATCCCGATATATGAATATTTCATCATTGTCAATGAGTTTTCAAGTAATTTGTCATCAAGTTTTGTATTAACCTACAATTGTTGAAAAACAAAAACAATATCTCACTAAACACAAAAGGCCTAATAAATCATAATTTATAATTTCCAAAAGTACAGAGTGCACACCTACTAGAAGTGCAAAAATGACATTTAATGTTGTGCTACAAAATTGTTGAAATTAAAGAAAGGGTAAGAGAAGCTGCATTTTTTGGTATGTTTTTGTTAATGCAGGCGTAAACAGCGGGAGTGTTTTTTTAACATCCACTTTTAATGCCTAGAAACAAATACAAAAAGAACTTCAAAGGCACGAAAATAACATGACATTATTATCATTATTAATGTTGACTTGTAAGATGCCACCGTGCTCTAATAAAAGACAGTCTTCATATCTCCTAATCACATCTTTAATTTAAGCCATAAATGAGGCTAAGTGAAAAACAAACTGCACTGAGCAGTGTATTTATCATTGAATTTTATTCCATCACCATATTATGCAGCACTGTACAGAGAATACTTAAAGGAAATCTACGTCTGAGAGCATAAAAGCCTCTATGCTGTTATATCAATCAAATACCCCTCAAACAATTAACCCTAAATATGCCATTCGTTACAACACTCTTGATGGCATGAGTGTAAAGCTGGGTACACACTATACGATGCGGATTGGAAGAATATATCGCACACATAGTATAGTGTGTAAGCCCAATCTGTCGTTCAATGCATCATCCCACCTGGTATGTTGCACAACAGCTGGGACCAGTGGCGGGCTGGGCCGGGGGGCAGGGTGCCATCTGCCCCCCGGGCCGGTATAATTTCAGTGTTATGGGGCCGCCAGTTGCCTTATGTTCCATGCACGTCTGGCACCCAGGAGACATGCAGAGGATGCTCCCCGGCCACTCAGTTTGTGTAACAAGGATAATCAGTGCGGCCGTCCTTGAAGCCCTTTTAACAAACTAAGCAGCCTGGGAGCGTCCTCTGCATGTCTCCCGGCCAGGGGCAGATTGCCTGTTGACCTCAGCGGGAGTTTGGGGCCGTTGTTTTATTTTATTCTTCTTAAACGTGCCCTCTCTGCCCTGGCCAGCGCTGATCGGGAGCTGGCCCTCAATGATGACAACTAGAGGGAGAGAGCTGGAGGGAGGCCCCGCCTCCAGCCCTCACTCTCCAGTCTCCTCAGCTCTGCCTCTGAAGGCTGGTGGCTAGCTGCACGCCTGGGCTGGCTGGGCACAACTAAGCCTCTAGTCCTCTCTTCCAACCAAGCCAGCCAGACACACCACCCCCGCGCCCCACGCCCCCCCCCGGCCCCCCCTGCAGCCGCAACCCCCCCTCCCCCGCTCCTACAGAAAAGTGTGGCAGCGCTAACTCTTCCAGCAGCCGCAGCAGGGAGATGGAGACTAAGCAGGGGCTGCTCAGGATGCAGCTGTCAGCGTGTGAAGTGTGCAGCGTGTGCAGGACCAGGCATGTCGTCTACAGGAACAGCAGCAATCCCAGGTCAGTGCTCCCATTCCCCCAGCCCAGTGCCCACCCAGTATCTTCCCCTTGTCCAGCCCAGTGTCCCTTATCATCTATAACTGATCCCCCAAATGCCAGTGTATACCACCTAACCAGCCCAGTGTCTCCCCCCTTCCCAACAAGTCCACATATCACCTAGGACCCCCAGCCATAGTGTCCACCTTTCTTCAGCCTTTTGTTCCCCCCCCCATCGCACTGTCCCACACAGGGGCATTTCTAGAGAGGAGGGGGCCCGTGTGCAGTCTCCGACACGGGCCCCCTCCTCTCTGCCTGGTAGCCGGCAGTGCACTGAGCTGTGCACGGCGAGCGCCAGAGTTATAGACTCTGGGCACTAGAGTGCACCCAGAGTCTATAGAGTATGCGCAGGTCACCGGGAAAATGGCTGTGGCGGCCATTTTCCCTGTACTGCGCATGAGCAAACGATGGGAAAATGGCCGTGATGGCCATTTTCCAGTCGTTTTTACAGCGCCGGACACTTGCACCGACGTGGGACTCCGTAGAGGTAAGTCAAACTATGGGTGCAGGGTGAGCGGTACGGGGCCCCCCTGGACCCAGGGGCCCGTGTGCCCCGCACACCCTGCACCCATTACAGATACAACCCTGGTCCCACATCCAGCCCAGTGTCACCCTCATATCGCTTCATTTCAATCTCCTTTATTGGAAAGTTTCCTCAAGGACTCTAAATAATTAATAAATAGGGGAGATTCAAACTTTGGCATTAAGACGACCTATTGTTTGCTGATATTGCACGATGAGAGTACTTCACAGGTTGATTTATTTTATTTTTTTTGAGAAAGCCGCGGCCACTTGCTTGTGTTGTCCCCCAGGCTGAAAGATGCCAGCCAGCCCCTGGCTGGGACAATGCAAAGAATGATGTGATGCTCATCGTGTAGTGTATACACACAACCGCACATAGTGTACAGGAGAAACGATTAATTGGATATAATCCCCCGACACAATATTTTGTGCCATCGTACGGAAAACTGCAGTGCGCACGGCTATATCGTGTGTTCTGGGATTTAGTAAAAATGGAATGACCATCACATTGTTTGTTACATTGTATAGTGTGTACACAAACTATCTCAGTTTATGGCACCTTTAGTGTCCCAGTTTTTGCGGTACACCTAGGTTCCAGAGGGGCAAAAACTCGTACATAGGGGGTCGCACTGTAGTCCTCATTGATAATACTGGGGACTGCTGGCTGCTGCGCTAATTAGCCTTCTGCAGGAGATTTCTGTGAAATCTCTTGCATTAGGATAGTAGCGTATATATGCAGTTCCACAGCCTCTATTCCAGAGCACACACACACGGTTCTGGTTGGGCATCATGAGCAGCCTGGATACGTTACACAGTGATCGCTACACACAATATATATCATATGGATGTAGGTATAGAAGGAACACAAAATGCCTAGTTGGTGATCCCAATGATAGTATGTGAGGCAAGCACCTGCCCTAGAGCTGCAGGCAGCAGAGGAATGTGGGAGACTGAGATCTGGCCAGTTATTGTTGTACCATGGTGATGTCAGGCAGGTCTCCTGCATCTACAACAAGTCACAGTAATAGCCGCAGTTATGGTGGCACTGCTAGCTGTACAGAAAGTACACCGAGCAGGGATGTACTGATGGAAAAGCAGCGATGGGCAACATGTGACATGCCAACTACTGGAGAACTATAAGCACAATGGGACCATAAATAGCTGATTAGCCTATATTTGTATGTATGTATGTGCTGGGGGGAAACTGCTATCATGTGATAGGTGCCGAGTATGATACTATACAGTAGCCATATGCAGCAATGAGATGATGCAGACTGGGCTGTTACTGTGAGCAGGAGTAGCACTTTAGAACTGGTGCGCCTGTCTACTGCCAGCTGCATATGCCACTATATACCACGAGAGAACGAACTGTGGGCCGAAAGCTGATCGTCACACTCGCAGCACTAACATGGTCGCTCCAGTTGCCCTCGCCCACTTCCTGATCGGCAACCAATATTCGCTGTGTATAGCGATGAAATGGCTCATTTTAGGGCTGCTCTGCCTTTCCCTCCCAGGGACCTACCTCCACTTGTCTGTCAAGATACAGCAAGTTTCCCAACCCTTGCTTATAGTATGCGTCTTACCTAGTTTGATGATTTATTACTTTGTGCTGTTCCAAAGATATGTAAACTTACAGTTACTGTACCATTAAAATGTTGTGTTTTACTTTGTATATACCCCGTATGGTGCTGTAGAATCTGTGTGGCATCTTAAAAATAAATTATTATAATTTTACCTGACGGTGATTATTTTCTGTTTAGTACAAATACTGGCTCATCCAGGTCCTCAAGTAGGCTACCTAAGCTTATGTGTGTGCTGATGCCACATTTTCAGGGCAAGAGTGGGCACTGAACAGATAAGTCTGCATTCAATACACGTGATAACTCGGTTACTGGTGCAGATTTAGTTCACCGCAGTAATACTGCTATTAATAGAGAATTTGCAGAAAGATATAGCACAATTTAGAATAAGGCAATTTTGTTGACAGTGATAGAGGAGGGTAAGAAAGGTCTAGAGGCTGCCAAGGCATCGGAAAGGAGGCATATCATTGTTATAATAACTGGCTTAGCAATATGCTGATTTTTGCTGTATGCTATTTGGAGATGTGGCCTGCTGAGATTATGAATGTGGTCAAGTACATGAATCTTATTTATGGCTTGTACTGTATATGAAATGGTGCTCTAACTGGCATGAGGAATATTGTAAAAAGCAGGATGGCCAGTTGGTGAAATAATTTGGATTAAAGAAGTAGAGGTCTGGCTCAAAGTTACCAAGCAGCGTAAAGTTCCTAGAGAGGGTTCTCCAGATTAAGAAGACATCGATTCCTGGCATGGGTCATAGTGTCCCCTTTCAAAAAGGCAAGTGTTTTCCATTAATAGAGCCCAGTTTGATCGCAATTTTGCCGCTCCTGCAAAGTCTGTGGGAGTAAGCATGAGGAAAAACATGGCCAGCGGGGAGCATGTTCAATAGCCAGTGAAAGAGGGGAGACTCATAAAGTGTCTTGGTAAAGCACCTTCCCCAGTTTGTTTTTCCGCTTTGGAAAAATGGTTGGGGTTGTATACTAGCCGTGCCAATTAAGAATTTTTACTTTAACTTCTTTTATTGGTTTTCAGCTTCTGATTGATGGCGTCTTTTAAGCCTCACAATCTTAAATCAGCTAGGGATTTCCCTTTGGTTGTAAGTGGTAAGGTAGCAGAGGAGTTTTGGATGTGGCGCATGTATGGTCCTTTCTCTGTTCCTTCCATATCTAATATGTGTGTTTTCCTCTTCACTTATATCACCTGGTACTCAGCTGTCTTGGGCTAATATACGTTTTCAATTGGCATGTTCAGGTGTTGACAACTATTTGGCTAATGGACTATCATGATTTCAGTGGGTTTGCTCTATCAAGCACCAGAACTGTGTCCTGTGAGCTTACCATGTCCTCAAATCTAGCATATTATCAAGATGGAATAGAGAGTTTGGGAAAAAAGGCCTCAGCTGTGTTGGAATTGCGGTCCTATTTAGCAGCATGGAAGAACTGGGAGGTGCCCCAAGTGTATTGTCATCCATTTAGGAAGTAGTGATCTTGGCATCTCATTCTTCCGCATTAATGACTGTTCCCATCCGGACAGCGCACCCTTGCTTTTATTCAGGGGGAGGGATATCTGCCCTCCAGCCTGCTGCCCTGCACTGTGACGCGGTCAAAAGTTGAACTGCACCGATGTCACAGTTCCATCTTCAATCCCCTCGGAAGCTCCGTCCGGCATCTGTCCAGTGTGTGCCGGCAATATCTGACCGCAGGCAACAAGGAATCTATGGTGATGGTGCCGGCCAGCAGGGGATGCGACGCACTGGTGAGAGTGCCGGACAAGTGCCAAGAAGAAGCAGGGGGTTCTTGCCAGATGGACCACCAGGAAAAAACAGCCTGGGTTGAACACGGAGTACAGTATGTTTTTGGACTATTGGAGGAAACTCACATGGACACAAGGAATACATACTACCTAAATACAGATAGGAACTTTGGTTGAAATTGAACATATCACCACAGTGCATTTTGATTTTCTTTTTTCAGGTTAAGTCCTGAAGAAGAAAATGAAAAATAAAGCTGGAGTTCTGCTTTAAGAAACCCTTTGCCAGCAGTTTTTTGATATAACAAAGATTTTATACATCAAAATATATTGACTAGTTATTCTACCACTCTGCACAAAACAAGATTTCAATAAATTGGATGTGCTGCTGTATGGTACACATGCTTTCCACTGCACAGATTTTGGAAAATATAATTTTTTTCTATATCAACAGGTCATATGCTCAAAATTATAATCTGAACAATCTTTTTAAATCTGAAACATACCAGTGTAAATAATGCTTAAAATTACAGAAAGGACAAGTACTTAAAAGTATGCAAACTTTGCCCTTTGTCCTGCTTTCCTCATATACATCCATTCATTCCCTCTTCCCATTTTTAAATTAATACGAGTCCCTGTTTGCATTTATTATGATACAGGTCTTAGATTTACACCATATTAGTATCGTTACTTGAGATCTGTAAGCTGTGAAACCTGTAATGTGCTGGCAAAAGTAAATTAATTGTAAATTCATCTAATTAACAATGAGTTCAGTTGTTGTAGTAGAAGGAATCAGAAAATAACTTGAGACCGATGCAGGAAAAAGTGGAGCTTAAGCAAATCAAAGTTAGCACATGGGTAGACAAGAACAAGCCATTCAGGTAACACTGTAACACATAATGCATGGTTTAAGAATCCAGCAAGTATAGTCTCGACACTGCTTCCCCTTCTGAAATGAACTGTCAGATTCTGTGTTTGTTGTGGGCACAGGACTGGGCCCACTGGCAAGTCTGGTAAAAACTAGAGTGTGGAACAGGAGACGTGTCAGTGACATGACAGTATCAGTCTATGAGTTACACACTAGATGTATGTGCAATCTGTAAAGAGTGTGGACTGCTGGTAGATACAGGCACTGTGGACAGTAGGAGGAATAACTTGGGAACCACTGCTTGTAAATGGAGTAGCACTAGATGCAGGACTAGTAGCAGTGGGTAACTAGAGATGAAGCACACTGCTTGCAATGGAGTAGCACTGATCAATAGTATAAACTGCCCCACACTTAGGGACCTATTTACTACAATCCGCATTAAAATGCAGATTGTAGGGAATTGGTATGAAATACCGTCAGCCGCATGGCCGGCGGTTCGATTCCCGTCAGCGGCAGCCCGACAGAAGCAGAGTGCGACGCAGCGGAAGCCCGACAGCGCTGGAAATCCCGATCGTGGATAGGTAAGTATCCACTAACCTAACCCCCCTGTGCCTAACCCTAACTTCCCCACCAAGTGCCTAACCCTAATCCCCCCTCTAAGTGCCTAACCCTAACCACCCCCTTCCCCGCTGCCTAAACCTAAGTCCCCCGGGGGGGTGCCTAACCCTAAGTCCCCCCCGGGGGTGCCTAACCCTAACCCTCCCTCCCCCTAGCCTAACCCTAACCCTCCCGGGGGGGTGCCTAACCCTAAGTCCCCCCCGGGAGCCCTAAACCAAACCCTCCCCCCCCGCGGCTGTCCGCTCGCGGCGCCCGGCATCAGTACGATCGTGATGCCGGGCGCCGGTCTCCCTGCGTCGGGGAAATGCGGGCGTCTATATCTAGACGCCCGGCTTTTCACCCATGCCGGGATAAGACAGTCGGGAAGCCGGCTGCCGGTATTTAGGCAGTCGGCTATCCCGATTGCCTCCCGATTGTAGTGTGATATTACCAACGTAATTCGCATTGCGAATTCAGGCAATATTATAGGGATTTATTAAAAATCTCTTGCAGGGACAGAGCTTGCGATAAAGCTCTGTCCGTGCAAATCCCCTCCGCAGCCCTATCACTGTATTTTTTGCAAAAAATACAGTGACGAGGTCCTGCGCATGCGCCGACCAGCCGACGTTAACCCCCCACGCGCGCGATCGCGACCCCCCCACCCCCTTCCCTTAATTTGACTTACCTCTGGTGATCAGGGCTCTGGTAATGTCCTCCGTGTCTCTGTTCAGCTGGTCTCCCATCCTTCACTGTGACCCGGTCAGCTGATGACCGGGTCACAGTGCAGGATGGGAGACCGGCTGACCGGAGGGAGGAAATCACCGGAGCCCCGATCTCCGTTCCCTGGACATTTTTTGTGTTTTTTTTTTTTTTAGCAGTGATCAGCTTGTGGTCTGTTTAGACCACACAGCTGAATACTGGGGTTGGCTCCGGGCTCTGCCTTGCCTGTTAGAGCAGAGCAGGAATCCGGTAACCGGGGGAGACCCTGGATAACGCCACCTCCAGGACTTTCCCCGGTATTTTTTCACAATTTATTTTTAGTAACTACCAGACAGATCACTTTTCCCGTTACAATTAGGGGAAATGTGATCTCATTACTAAAAATATGTGATAATTAGGGCTTGGAGTAGAATTTTACGACTTCTACTACAATTTCCCTTTAGTAAATTTAGGTAATACTAAAATAATGGGAAAAGGTGTGAAAACACCCTTTTTCACTTTATTTTAGTAACAATAATGTTAATAAATAGAGCCCATAAAGAGTGTAACTGGTAGTGCAATGTGCACTAGGAAGCTGTAGTTGAGACTGCACACTGATAATAATGTGCCCCTGGTAAGCTGTAGCAGGGAAGCGCTGATTCAGGCTTGCAATTTATAGCTGGCTGCTGGCTCTGAGGTAGCAATGTGAGAATTGTCCTGGTTGCAGATTGGAGCAGCAGCTGCTTTGCAGAGTGGAGCTGTGGATGCTCGCAGTGTGAAAACTACAAGAGACTGCAGATTGGAGCTGCAGATACAAATACAGGAGTAGCTTGAAGACAAATAAAACTGTCAAAGAACAGGTGCCTGGGAAATGTTTATATAGGACACTGGATCAGGATTTGATCCTGGAATCAGTAGGTTTCTGAGAATGGCTGCAATAGTGTCAGCTGTCCTCAGGCAAGTTGGTGGAGCTGGAATCGGTATGAGATGCCGGCAGCTGAATAGGTTCAAACACCGACGCTGGAAGCCCGAATGCTATAAAATCTTGACAGGGGCAGGTAAGTACCCGCAGGTTTGATAAGCTAAAGTTGATGAAATTTCTGAACCACACTTTTTACCTGGAAATGTAGCTTCTCTATCATTACTAGAACACATGCAGTATTTGAGTCTCAAGAAAATTGTTTCTTTTGGAGTTTAAACATCAGAAGTGAAAAACAAGATGTAACTTTATGCTATTAGCTAAATTTAATCTGCTTTTGCGCTGAGTTCTGAAAAATTCCAACAAAGTTTCCCCAATTTTGAAGAGGTAGGGCCAAATGTAATATAGGGTGAGGTTTAGAAAATGTGAGAGTTTAGCAGTAAACTCTCACATTGGTAGAATTTTATTTTTAAATGGGAAAACATCTGATTTTAAATTGTGAGTTTTTTGAGTCTAAAAAACATGCGAGTTTGCTTTGTTGATATGTTCTCGGACTATATTACAATGGCCAAGTTTTAAAAAATGTGAGAAAACTCTCACATTTTCTGAACTCTCACTAATGATAGCACAAGCCCGGAGCTGTCATTAGCGTTACTGTATCAACATGCTGATGCGTGTTGATACAGTGTGGCCGGGGCCCTAGTTGGATTACTGAGGAGAACATCGTGGGACAAAAGGTGAGTTTTGGATCTTTTTTTACAGGTACTTTCATTGAATACTTTACATTGAGAAGGAGACGTGAACATCTGGGAGCAGGTGAGTATGTATGTGTATGCTATGTATGTAATAAAATTTTATTTTCACGGTGCCCTGCATGCTGGTACTTGTGGTTCTTCAAGTACCAGCATGCGGGGGAGGCTTGCTGGTACCTGTAGTTCCACTGTAAAGACAATGTGAAATATTCAAATTTTTACACACTACACCTACACTATCAACCCGCCACCCACTGCCCCATGGGTGGCGGGGATAACCCCAGGCTATTAGCCTAGGCCAGGGGTGCTCTGGAGAGGGGGACCCCTTTATTGGAGGGGTCCCCAACTTCCTAGGGATCCCCGGCCTGCGTTGAATAGCGGTCAGGGCTGATGCTGCGGCTGAGGGACCTGGTGAAAGGGCTCCCCTGCCTGTGGCATCAGTCCCCCGCTAGAAAGGGTCCAGAGCTGGTTTTAAAGATATGGTGAACCTCACGCAAATATTTTATCCATATATTTAAAACCAGGTCTGGCCCTACTGCCTGGTGCTGGTTCTTAAATTACAGTGGAACTCTACACATTTATTTCCCTGTAATTTTAAGAACCAGGACAGGCTGGCAAGTCCGGGGCTGGTTAGTCTTCTTGAGGGGACCTCACATCATTTTTGTTTTAAATAATTAAAAATAATTTAACAAGTTAAAAAAAAAAACCATACACAAATCACAATGATTTGTGTATGTTTCAGCCAAACTCGCAGATCTGGAGGTGAGTGTTTAAAACGTCAATTTGGCAATTTGCAGGCATCTCACCTGAGATTCTCATCTCGATTCTTGGAAAATTTGTGAGATGTATCTTTTAGGTGAAAAGTACTTCAGAGTTTGGCTGATGGTGAGAAGATTCGAGCTTGCTAGCTCTCACGAGTTTTGCGAGGGAGATGAGAGAAATCTCTCTGTAACTCACCCGACTTTGCCTTTAATAAATTTGCGAGTTGAAAAACATGCCTAAACTCACCCGAGATTGTCATCGTGACCAAACTCGATTCTTAGTAAATTTACCCCTAAGTCTTATTCTGTGCATTTTTTCTCCATATTTTTTTCAGCACTTTCTGCATATTTTGCACCCAAATCAGGTATTTTCACATATTTTTCGAGTATCTGCTGTTTTAATGTTTTTAACTATTTTGTTTATTTATTTTCTTTGTACCTTCATCAAGTACCATCTAATGATACCATCTTCCAGTGACAAGTACTGCGATTAAAACCACAGTGTGTGTGTACTTTGTACCTTCATCAAGTACCATCTTATGATACCATCTTCCAGTGGCAAGTACTGCGATTATAACCACAGTGTGTGGAGTTTGTACACTCATCAAGTTCACTCACCAGCGTCTGTGTTCCCTGCACAGCTATTTGTATCCTGAACCTATTAGCAGTGTAACATGTTCATTCACCAGCATCTGCATTCCCATTATCGCAGTGACATTTTCTAGTCTCCTCGTCTCTCCCAGGTACCTAGCCTGCTCACTCGGTGCGACAAAACCCATATCCCAGTTAGAGGGGTCACTGGTGAAGACCACCGAGTGGGTAAGACTCCGCGCCACTGGCTAGCTCTAGCCAACACCTGGGACTGACCTTGATTAAGGACACTAGCACTGTCAGTCCCCTCGCTGCCTACTAGCCATCCTAACCCCCCGGCTCGCTGTCCTCCTCAGATGAATTCCCACCTGCAGATCGTGACATCTAGGTTTTCTGTATCTTGATCATTTTTTATTGAACTTCCAGTTGCTGGAACGCATGGCGGCCATCTTGTTTCCTGTTTGCAGAGATCAGCGGTGATGCATTGTGGGAAGAATGCTAATTACCGGCGAGCGGGGTCACCTATGAGAGGTTCCATAGAGGATTTAAATAGTGTCACTTTAGAGCCTACTCCACGCTTCTGACGAAGGACAACAAGTGTCTGAAACGCATTAAGTGCGGCTCTAACCGCGTGTTTTGGACTCTCGTTGTGTAGTAGCACCTGTGTTGTGGAGGTTTACCTTGGACTTGACTGAGGAAACCGGAGCTCTGATCAGGTCGTGTCCTTATACCATCTAGGACTACTGGGACTCCTATCCAGACTGCTGCTCCTGCCATTTCGGGGTCATTTGTTATGCTTTTATTTCTACTGTTTTGTTGAAGTGCAACTTGTATTTTAAACCTATGGTCTTAAAAGGTTTTTTGCACTATGTTTTCTATTATGTCTGTGTTTTACTAAGCACAGTGGAATGGTAGACATATTTTAAAGATTTTAGAATACTGAGGAAGAAATCCACCCTGAATTATAATCGGCAACGCAGAGAGGAATAAAACTTGTACTTGCAACTTTGCCATTGACATATATTCCAGGGGTGATTATTGTCTTTTATTTATTTGTACTCTTTTGGAACTTGTTACTTAAAAGAGCACCCCCTTGTTGGTGTATTTGCATGCTTTTATCAGAATATTTTACATAGAAATCAGAGAAATTGCTGTGGTTTGTTTGACTGTTGCATTAATAAGCTTTTGGTTCTGTTGTTAAGCTGCTTTCCAATAACAGACAAGTATAATGCTGAGGCAAGGAACAAAAACTGTATGAAACATGTACTGTAACATGTAAAATAGGGCTTTGAGATTAGCATTATTATAAGATAACTCTCCTCTAGATAACTAATTGCAGACATTAGATTTAAGCTCATCTCATTGCTGAGCAAAAACTTCTTAACACTGATGTACATTGAACACTTTAATCAAAAACCACTGTTCAGCAGTAGGGAGAGAGCTAGTAGGAATGAAGTGAGTCATTTTAAAAAGATGGTCTACAAACCACTAGTATACAGGTAGTGGTATGTCCTTTAAGAAGATGCTTCCATTTAGAGAAGGTATATTTTTATTAATAATTCCGTGTCTTCTCAATTTTTCCACTTATAACATCTAGCAGTAAGATTAGGCATAAGCATGTCACATATTTCCTCAGGCAAAGGACTGCTACCACAGTAGAATAAGAATCCACTTATGCATTAGGATGCATAGGTAAATTTAGTTTTCAAAGGCAGAACTGCAGTTTTGGAGACCAGTCCAACAATATGTTCTTCTGATGGAAGAAATGAAATAATTCCAAACATTTTAAAACATTTTCTGTACAAGATTGCAAACCTTATAAATGTCTACATTACTTTATCATTTTTTGTACATATTTAGACCTTCCAAAGAGCTGGCTTTTCTGGGAAATTGGATATGTGTCTTCTGAAATTGATGCTTGTCTAATTTCAAATATAATTGATATTGGTAGAGAAACTCTTAAATAATGTTTGATTGCTTCTGGTGTTCTTATACATTGACAGTGAAAATCAAAACGTCATCAAGTCAGGACGCATCCAAACAGGATGCGGTAATAATACGACCATGGGGATTCTGGCGCTCAGAATGCAGTCACTGGCATCCTGATACCTGTCAGAATCCCAGCGCCGCCATCCCGAAGGTAAGTTAGGAGGAAGGTTAGGGGTAGGCACTAGGAGAAAGGGTTAGGTTTAGGGATCGGGGAGGTTAGATTTAGTCCCTAGGGGACAAGGTTAGGTTTAGGCACCAGGAAGGGAGGGTTAAGGAAGGGAGAGGGGGAGGGTTAGGATACCGACCGACAGGTGTCAGTATCCTAACCCTGCCCGGGATCCCAAGCTCCGGCATCCCCTACCCAACCCCTCCGAACAGGTAAATTAAGAAGGACATCATTAATAAAGTCCTGAATACTGCAGGAACCACTTACTTCATTGCGTACTAAGTGCCTGATTCATTACGGATCGCTATAGCGATCTCAGCTGCGAATATGCATGCAGTTCTGCTGTGAAAATATGCTAATGTTTGCAACAACTCAGTCAGCATAGAGACGCCCACTATCGCTTTCTCACATCCGTAAGACCTCGCAGTCCTGCATAAACATCGGTCATAACGGACACTCAGACAGATTTACATCAAGTCTGACCTGTCTCAGAAAATGCAAGTCTCGTCGCACGCAGTGAGTGCTCAAGCTGTGTATGCCGTCAGAGTGGCTAATTTATGCACGCCCATACAACAGCATTCAAAAAGACAGACACGCCTGCTTTTCTCCGACTACACCCCCAAATGCTGCCGACCCATCACTCATTCTGCGATGGCTTTCTATCTGCGTAAATGATCGTAGTGCTATTGCAATGCTGACCTGCGCATGTACACATACTCATGCGCAATACGCACCATCGGCTGATCTGCATGCGCTGTTGAAATTGCGATCTGTGATGAATCAGGCCCTAAGTTCCCTGTAGAGAAAACAGGAATAAAATGTTCAATTTTTCTTTCTCCACAAATACTATGGCCTGATTCAGAGATGGACGGAATTGCAGAGCCTCAAACAAACAGCTTTGCAATCATGTTCATCTTAATGCAAATGCAGAAGGAGGTGTCAGACACCTGCTTGCTGCATTTGCGAGCACCATCGCAACCGGCAGTCACAATGGTTGCTCCTTTGGCCAGGATGCAGGAGCTGAAGCTTCCTGCAGCCTGACCGGGTACTGGTCACTTCAGAGGCCAGGAATCTGCATCCACTGACGCAGACCCTGGACTAGTCCCTCACGGAAAATGGGGACGTCCCGTTCTGGTTTCTGGTAATGGTGACCAGCCTTGCCCCTGTTCCACCTCCCAAACGCTGCAGCATGTCAATCACGCTGCGGCTTGAGGGAGGGACTGCGAGCATAATCGCAGGAACCATTCTGCATATGCGCAGAACAGGTTCTGTGCAGATGCAGACCCCTAGGCATCGGAGATGTACGTTCATCATCGGATGAACATACATCTCTGAATCAGGCCCTGAGTCTATTTCAGAAGTTCAAAGGGCCTTCTATTGCGATCGCAACTGCGATTACACATGCAGTGTCACTGCAAAAATATGATTGCAATCGCAATGCCGTCGCAGCAAAACATAAGGACGCCCACTCTACCTTACACACATCCGTAATACGTTGCAAGTCTACGAAACCATCAGTAACCGAGTACAATCGGAGCCTCATGCACACTTGCACAAGGCCTGACCTTACTCTGGAATAGCTAACCTCATTGCACGCAGTGAAAGCCCAAGCTGCGTATGGCATTGCAATGGCTCATTTATGCACACCCCTGTAACGGTGTTCAAATGTACTTGCATGCCTGTGTAGTCGCTGCCCACCCCCCCCAAACGCTCACTTTCTGTCAATCACTCTGTGATGGATCTGCGTAGTCACTGCAATCCGATCGCAGTTTATTGTTCGCGCATGTGCAGAATGCAACAATCGTCCCATTGCGTGCATAATCACAGATGCAATCGGCAATGGATCAGGCCCTAAGTCCCGTACAAAACCCCCTTAGAATTCTTCTACTAATCCTTTGAGAAGTTTTAAATTGTGGTTTTGACTCACTAGTAAGGTCTGCAGTTTAAAGGTTCAATTAGCAATATTATTAGATCATTTGGATCTGTAAAGGATGTAATTGTCTCTTGTAAACTTTATGTTCATAAATTACCTCCAGCAACAGATGTAGTAGTAATCATAAGTGTAATGTCCTTAATTATTATTACCAGCAATAGATAGGGAGATGATGTGATATACCAAATACCGACGAAATGTACTGTAAGGGGTATATTTACTATAGTGCAAGTTTTTAGAAGTGGAGATGTTGCCCATAGCAACCAGATTCTAGAAGGTTCTAGATATAGTGCATCCGGAAAGTATTCACAACGCTTCACTTTTTCCACAATTTGTTTTGTTACAGCCTTATTCCAAAATGGAATAAATTAATTGTTGTCCTCAAAATTCTACACACAATACCCCATAATGACAACGTGTGAAAAAATGTTTTCAGACTTTTACAAATTTAATTAAAAAATAAAACACTAAGAAATCACATGTACATAAGTATTCACGGCCTTTGCCATGAAGCTCAAAATTGCGCTCAGGTGCATCCTGTTTCCACTGATCATGCTTGAGATGTCCCTACAGCTTAATTGGGGTCCACCTGTGGTAAATTCAGTTGATTGGACATGATTTTGAAAGGCATACACCTGTCTATATAATGTCCCACACTTGACAATGCATGTCAGAGCACAAACCAGGCATGAAGTCCAAGGAATTGTCTTTAGACCTCCGAGACAGGATTGTCTCGGGGCACAAATCTGGGGAAGGGTACAGAAAAATATCTGCTGCTTTGAAGGTCCCAATGAGCACAGTGGCCTCCATCACCCATAAATGGAAGAAGTTTGGAACCACCAGGACTCATCCTAGAGTTGGCCGTAAGTCTAAACTGAGTGACCGGGGGAGAAGGGCCCTAGTCAGGGAGGTGACCAAGAACTCGATGTCACTCTGTCAGAGCAACAGCATTCCTCTGTGGAGAGAGGAGAACCTTCCAGAAGGACAACCATCTCTGCAGTAATCCACCAATCAGGCCTGTGTATTAAGAGTGGCCAGACGGAAGAAACTCCTTAGCAAAAAGCACATGGCAGGCCACCTGGAGTTTGCCAAAATGCACCTGAAGGACTCTCTGGTCTGATGAGACATAGATTGAACTCTTTGGCGTGAATGCCGGGCGTTATGTTTGGAGCAAACCAAGAACCGCTCATCACCAGGCCAAACAATCCCTATAGTGAAGCATGGTGGTGGCAGCATTATGCTGTGGGGATGTTTTCAGCTGCAGGAACTGCGAGCCTAGTCAGGATAGAGGGAAAGATGAATGCAGCAATGTACAGAGACATCCAGGATGAAAACCTGCTCCAGAGAGCTCTTGACCTCAGACTGGGGCAACGGTTCATCTTTCAGCAGGACAACAACCCTAAGCACACAGCCAAGATATAAAAGGAGTGGCTTCAGGACAACTCTGTGAATGTTCTTGAGTGGCCCAGCCAGATCCAAGACTTAAATCCCTTTGAACATCTCTGGAGAGATCTGAAAATGGCTGTGCACCGACGCTTCCCATTCAACCTGATGGAGCTTGAGAAGTGCTGCAAAGAGGAATGGGCGAAACTGCCCAAAGATAGGTGTGCCAAGCTTGTGGCATCATATTCAAAAAGACTTGAGGCTGTAATTGCTGCCAAAGGTGCATCAACAAAGATTGAGCAAAGGTTGTGAATACTTATGTACATGTCATTTCCTAGTTTTTTTTTATTTTTTATTAAATTTGCAAATATCGCAAAAAAACTTTTTACACGTTGTCATTATGGGGTATTGTGTGTAGAATTTTGAGGACAAAAAATAATTTATTCCATTTTGGAATAAGGCTGTAACATAATAAAATGTGGGAAAAGTGAAGCGTTGTGAATACTTTCCGGATGCACTGTACATGTTAAGAAGAATCTGATTGGTTACTATGTGAAACATCTACACTTCTAAAACCTGCACTTAGTAAATATATCCAAAAGTATCCAGAAGTGGTTATTCTTCTGCAATATGATGTCACTTTTGTGCAGGGTTGCATAAAAATTGGATTTTTTTTTTTTTAAATCGGATTTATTTGATTTAAATCAGATTTTTTTTTATTTAAATTGGATTTTTTTAAATTAATTTAAGTAAACGATTTCATTGTAGATGTTTACACCTTGTTGTAGTAATACATGAACAATTTTTGAAGTGAGAACAGTAACAAAATGAACATAGTAATAGAATAAATACACACTAAACAGTTGCATAAGAAGTACAATTAGGCTCTGAATTTCACTCAATCAGTTGTTTTAGTCTGAGTTAAACATGTACATGTCTTTGTCCACGTCCTTACATTTGTCCTCAATAGAAAAGGCGCTATAGCATGTAACCAGCTTAGCTGCTTTTTCATTTCCCAATCTGTTGCGTGTTTTGGATTGTACAAAACCATACGTTGACAAAATCCTTTCAATGCCTGCACTTGATAAAGTCTGCCATAGTATTCCAGCGTACGTCACTTGGTAGTATAAGCCTTTTCCCACCAGCTTCTTTGTATGTAGCTGCTGAAAAATGGACATTTCTGAAGTGCTTAATAATAGCAATGATACTCTTAACTCTTTACTTAACTCTTGGAATGTTGAGGTCATGTGCTTGTTCAGACTTCAAAAGTGAAAGTGAAACTGAAGAGCTATGAGAATCCCAAAAGTGAAAGTGAAACTGAAGAGTTATGGGGAATCTCCTATACACCATCCATTATTCTCCCCAGCTGAGCTTAAAAAAAAAAAAAAAAGGACTGCCCCACCTACACGTCTATCTCCTTTTCTAAGCAAAAGTTGTAGTTTTTTTTTAACGTTTTGATTTAAATCATGATTTAATAATTTGATTTAAATTGTTTGATTTAAATTGTGCAACCCTGCTTTTGTGGACTTTTCAATGACACCTTTCACAAGTAAGACCCCCAGGCCTAACCCTACCCCTAGCCCAACTACTTACCTTTGGCCTTTGGGATTCCAGCGCTTAGAATATGGCGCGTAATCCCGACACCTGTCAGATTACCGGCATCAGCATCCAGATCGCCGACATCCCGAAGGTAAGTAGCGGGGTTAGGGGTTACAGTCAGGATGTTGACTGTATCCCCTAAATTACACCAGTCTTGTTCAAATTGGCTAGATGCACAACCAACAGCTACAGAAATGTATAATATATCTAATCTACTTTTAGAGTGAAAGTGGGTAGTTAGAAATGTATTATTCACTGGTTTAGGAATCTCTAATAATGAAAGAGAGATATATGTTCTTTCTTAAGAGTTACAGGAAAGAAAGGATGCACATGGAATTTTTTAATCTACCCATGGAAATAGGAGATTTGTTCTTTATAGTTGCTCGTTAGTTTAGTTGCTTGTCTTGGCCTGTCCTCCGTTTGAGGAACTTCTATAATGTTGGCATCAGAGTGCATGTTTGGGTCACGCTGGGTCGGTACAAAACAGAATCTGCTCTGGCAATTGCTATGGTTGAGGCCTGATTGTAAATGATCTGGTATTAGAGAAGGAATTTAGCTACAGAGTGAAAGGAATCATCAACAAGCCATGATCAGTGTAGGCAAATGTGGAGTGACTGTTGTTAAACAAGCTAGAACATGAATAATCAAGCAGAGACGTAGTCAAGAACAAGCCAGTTAAGTACACAGGTAACATTAGCAAAGTAGAATTAGCAAAGCGAGATCTCGGGTACAAATCAGGTAAGGAAAACAAGAAGTTTCTGGGTTAAAATAGATAGCCCAGGGCTTCTTCCGATTGGCTACTTATTAGGAACAAGTTAAGCACCTTCAGTAATTAAACATAACTGCGGCTCAAAGAAAAATAAGCAACACAGGAAAAAGGATTTTAGGTCCCCGAACAGGTACTGGGGTGTATGTACTAAACCTTGGAGTGAGATAAAGTGGACGAAGATATAGCACCAACCAATCAGCTCCTGTCACTTTACAGGCTATGGGCCAAATTCAATTAGCCTCGAAAAGTGCCGTCTGGCAAAAAGCGCTTTACCGCTTTTTTTGCCACAATTTACCGCTTTCGCCTGTTTTGCCACAATGTTTTCTCCATGCGTGTCACCGCTTTTCGCCCTATCCAATTGTAAAACACACGACAACGTGGATGGGCGAATGTTCTCCAAAGCAAAACTAGCGAAAAGTACTTTTTCTTTGGAAATCAGTCTGTACCCCATAAAAGCTTCACTGACCCTGGGAATCAATATAGAATAGTAGTAGTCCTAATAAAGGTATTTAGTGAACTTATTTTGTTGCAAAGGGCTGTTATATGCATATTTGCATATGTGTGGAAAAATTATAGAAAGTAATTATTTTTTCGGAAAAATAAGTACCAAGGTTAAATTTGGGGTACCTAGTATATTTTGGTGTCTCTAAAATGAAGATTTAAAAAATCTCAAAAATACACCTGCTGCAGCCTGTGCAATCCCAAAAACACGTGTCCCAACCATATATCCCCCCAAAGTACAAGCCCCCCCCCACTTTTTTTCTATTTTCCAACACTTTTTTAATTTTCTCCCCAAAAATAACATGTCTTTTTGGAGGTGAATTACGTTAGTTTTTTTTGCCCTATTAGTCATTAGGGGGATGTCCAAAGGGTTCTGAACCAAGTCCCCATATTTGTACCCCAAAAAATGGATTTTGGACTTCTTTTCTCCTGCCTTTTGCTGGAGAAACTTTTTCGCCTGTTTTTGCCTATGGAGTTTTCGCGTAGGGAATTGAATATGGAGATACTTTTAAAACAGGCGAAATTTGCAAATCAATGCAAACTTTTCTCCAAATGACACTTTTCACGGCTAATTGAATACGGCCCTATGTTTGAAAAAAAAATGACAGTTAAAGTGCCAATCAATCAGCCTCTATCTCTATTTAATTCATATCTCTCAAAGCTTAGTACATAGACCCCTTAATTCCTTACAGTTCCATAGTCCGACTGCTATACTTAGTTTATGTTACTGACTCTGACACACAATTCATTGCTCTGGATCTTATTAAGCAGAATATTTTGAGATGACTTCAAGCAGACTTTTCTCTGACAAAACCAAAAGGTATTCAAATATAAATGTGCCCTGGTGTTATACTGTGTATATAATATTGGCATATTTTAATCCAATAGTGACTTTTAAAAAAGGTTTTACTATTCCAGGCATTCCATGAAAAAAATGTTGATAGATCTGGCCGTCACGTATGTTACTTATTTATTTCAACACACTGTAAGATGTGGTTAAAGTTTAAATTTGAGCACACAGTTTTTTACAATGAAACTTCATTGCAGCCACAGATTGCACAGTAGCACCCAGTAAACCGTTTGTTGGAATCTACAGCCTGAATCCAGTCCATCAAATACAAAACCAGTGAAGAACAAAACTGAACAGCAAATATTAAAATCCAAGATTCGACAAAGACTCATCAAAAATAAATTAATAAATGTCTAGTGCTTAAAGATTTAGGAGGGAATTCCACTAGCCGCAATAATGCGTTAATTTAACACACGTTAAGTAATCGGACCCTTCGCAGGTTATTTTCGCTTATCACGGCTATGCGGGTTTGCGTTTTTTTGTGCAATCCGCAATAATTATATGGAAAAATTGAGAAATCAGCCTGTACCCCCAAAAAAAGCTAAACTGAAATAGGTTAACAATATAAGAGTGTATTTATTAGTAGCCCTATTAAAAGTATTTGGGGCTCTTAAAGTGTGTCTAAGGCTGTTACATGGATAATTCTAAAACAGCTAACTAATGATAGAAAGCGTATTTTTGCCAGCTTTTCACCTACTCAGGAGGTAGTGAAAACTTTTCACAGCAAATGGTATGGAGAGTTCGCACCTGCGAAAAGTTGCAGCTAATAGGATTGTGTGATGAGTGAAAATTCGCACGATAAACGTTTTTGAGTGGAAAAAAACACTTAATGAGGCAAATTGAATTCCTTACTTAGTACTCTACTTCATTGTCAAACTACCCTACAAGAATGTATAGAAATAGAAATGTGAAATACAGTCAGTGCTTACTCCTAAAGCTGGCAATCTTTGAGTACAGCTCACAGCAATTTTCAACTTCCAGTCTGTCTCGCCATCGAGTTGGTCAGTCCGAATGAAGCATGAGCCTACAAAAAGAAACACAATATTGTAAATATGTATACACAAGTAGACATTCATTTAATTGAGAAGAGGTTTTTCTAGTTGATTATATATTTAAGAGCATTTATGAAAATAATTCTACAGCAAAAAGGGGTGTGACCAATGACAACAAATCAGATTCTTGAATTTTTTATAATATAGTTTAGTACAGTGATGGGCAACAGATGCGGCCCCGGCTTGTTCCTTCTTTATCAGTCTATTTGTTTCTGGTTGGACTCTGCCCTTTTTCTCTAATTTGTGGTCTGTCAAATTAAACATACGGTTTCCGCTCTTATGGAAAACTGCAGGTCATAAAATACATGTCCCACACATGGGCCTCAAGTTCCTGTGGGGGGGGGGGGGGGTGTTGAGAGACGCCCTTGCACCAGTTGCATACGTGCAGCTTCTAATCACAGTAGAGAGGGGCTTGGGGCATGCCCCTTTGTGGTGAAAACACGGGGTATGACTTATGGGTACCACGTTTCCCATAAGGCCAGACCCCCTGGTTTGAAGGTCGATAGTTGCCCATGTCCCTGAAGTGCATCACATTTCCTACAGTTACGAGGTGAAGGCAAATATTTAATTGGTTGTTATGGACAACACCACCACCCCATTTTACCTGGAGAGTTTTATTATTTATTACGAGGGCTGTGAAAAGTAATGAGACTGCCTTTGTTTTTCTGTCCCATAGATAGATGTGACAATGCTATGCTGGTCATTGTGAAGCTCATACATCGATGTGTCCGAACCTGCGGTTGGACTGCCGTAGTATACTTTGTTTGGTCACAGCGAGTGGAAGACCTTCGTATGTTTCGTCATGGCGGATGAGTAAGACGTGTCTGTGAAATTATGTCAAAGTTGTGTGATTGAATGTTGTATTAAACTTGGAAAAGCGGAAATTAAGCTCATGAAATGTTATGGATGCATACAGTGGAGAAACAATTAGCCGTGCTGCAGTATTTTGGTGGTGGAAGCACTTCAAAGAGGACATTTTTAGGTCCTTTGTCACAATATGCTGAACCAGTTCAAATGAGATGCCAAGAGAAGCCGAAAGTTTGTGTAAAGTTAACCTTCTGTAATTTTGCAACATCTCCGCAGCTTTGGCAATGTTAACATCTGTAACCATGGTGGATGGTCTCCCAGAACGCGTATTACGGTCCTTGGTGAAAAGGAGGCACCTCCCATGGAAGTTAGAGCTTTTCACAGACAGAGGCACAACAGGGAGAAAGCTCAACAGAAAGCTCAGGAAATACAGGGCACATTGTGCAAAGAGGATATTGCTCATCGCCATGTTCAGCAGCTGAGGAGTGGTGCGCATGGAGGCTGCGGAAATATTCACAGGTGCCCCATCCACAAGGACATGCTGCTGATAATGCTTACGGTAGCTGCAACAGACATCTCTCATCCATGATCCTCCTGCCCTTCTGAGCACATCCCAGTGGCCGGGCCTCAGCCAGCTGCAGGGCAGCAACAGTGGGGGTTGTGGTGACACTGGTGTGATGCAGGGGGCAGGAGTGAGATGCAGGAGGTTGTGGTGAGATGCAGGGGGCTGTGGTGCCATGGTGTAGGTTGTTATGAGATGCAGGGGGCTGTGGCGAGATGAAATTGCTCCCGTGAGAAGCTAGGGCAGGTCGCTAGTATATATACAGTATATCATTGTATACTAGTATGCCCGTAGCGAACATTTTGCCAATTTGAACCTAGAACATACGCTTTGCTAGATAATTGCTAGATCATATGTTAATATGACGGAATCGGGTAATAAAAGATGTGTGTGAAACATAACCGACTAAGCCACGCCATTTTATGGTTTTTGGGGAATTTTTTATTGTAACAATTCGCCAATTTGTAAGTGCGATTATATATTTGTCCATGGACTCTGAAGCAAAATGGTCAGTTTCCAGTGTATTGCAAGCTGGCCCCTATAAATGCAAATGATAATGCACTTACTCACCGTCTCCCAGCCTCCTGCCTATCAGCGGCTGCCGGCAGCTCTCGTAGAAAGCAGATAAGAGGTGTTGCTTTCGAGGTGCAAAAACGGTGCTGATTGGCTGTGAGTTGCGAGCCAGGAATCAACGTGTTGATATATTTGAACATGGACTCTGAAGCCAAATGTACCGTTTCTAGGGGGTATTGCAAGCTGAGCCCCTACAGATGCAAATGATAATGCACTGTTACTCCGCCTTACCGTCTCCCATCCTCCTGCCTATCAGTGGCTGCCGGCAGCTCTCATGGATAGCAGAGAAAAGAAGCGTTGCTTTCAAGGCGCAAACCTGGTGCTGATTGGCTGAGAGTTGCGAGTCTGAAATCAACGTGTTATAGAAAGTAGGTAAGGGAAGAGTGCCCCATATGGCAGCAGCATCACATGTTGTGCCGCCCGCACGCCCTTCCTAATCATGTAATAGCTATGTTACGCAGCCAGGCGGCCAATCAGGAGCCGAACTTGGCAGAACGTAAATAGTGTCCGCACATGGCTAGGGCGCCAGGTCCAGTTAGAGCAAAGACCACCAGGAGTACGTGAGAACAGCAGCCAGCGGCGGTCACCCCTATCCTGCTTCCCCAGGTCACTGTGCCAGCTCTGTGTTCTGGTAATTTTAAGGTTAGCTATACCAGAGCATTTATTATGGTATTTGTATATAAAAAAAAAAAAAAATTAATCAAATTTTATACAGTTTTAGTCCAAATTCTGTAATTTCTTGCTGATTGAACTCCGTCGCAAAAGAATCACCTTAATATTTTAATGTCTTTGAGATATTCAAATTCAAAGAGCTTTCCGGACAAAGGGACTAAGTGACAGGGTTCAGCCTAGGATTGGCCATCTCTTACCTATGTGCTGGCTTCCCCTGACTTCTTGTGCGGTCAGATGTCTGGTGCGTCGGCGGGTAATGCGCTGAGTATTCTGCCTTCGGCACTTGCGGACTTCCATGGTCGGCCTTGTGTGTAGGGGATGTGACAGTATCTCCAACCAATGGTAGCATGGTCTCGGTCAGCTGACGCTGCGCTCCTATAAACTGCTACCCCTGGGTATATATCCGGCTCCAGAACTCCAGGAAGTTTCCTGAACAACGTTTGTCGCTTCTAGTGTAACTAGTTGCGTCCTTCCAGGTTCCCTTGCTTCTTATGTTACTTTCCAGTGTCTCTTTGGAGCTACAGTGTGATCAACATCTTTGCCTGTGTGTGTAATTGCCAGTATCATCTTGAGCAGCAGTGCGACTAACATCTCTGCTTGTATACCATTGGTCAGTGTCACTTCGAGCTGCAGTGCGATCAACATCTCTGCCTGTGTGCAAATAACTAGCATCACCTCGAGCAACAGTGCGGCTACATCTCTGCCTGTGTGCGCTACCAGTGCCATTCTCAAGCACAAAAGTGCCTCAGTACACCACTGCTGGTGTACTACTTCAAGCGTCAACTTCCAGCGCAGAAGTGCATCAATACACCACTGCTGGAGTACACTTCAAGTACCAGCTTTTGGCACAAAAGTGCGTCAGTACACCACTGCCGGTGTACCACCTCTGGTGCCATCTTCTTGTGCAATTGTACGTCAGTGTACCCCCACTTGGGTACAATCTTCTGGTGAATCCCCTCTGTAATATTGTGCCTTTGGTTAGACATTTCCCCATGGCCATTGATATCGTGAGTCTCTATTCCCACGGGTCTTGGATACCTGGTCAAAGGACCGCTACCTGCCTACGGGGTGCAGCTAAACCCATATCCCGCTTGGAGGGCTCACTGGTGAACACCTCCCTGTGGGTTAGACTGCGCACCATTGACCAGGTCTCGCCAACGTCCAAGACCTGTGAATGAGGATATCATATATCCAGGCCCCACACCTCCGATCCCTCCCACAACCCCGGACCTCAGCTTTCAAAATCCCAGTGGCAAGCGTGACACTAAGCAAATTATATATATAACAATATAATCCAATAAATATAATGAAAAAGGTCCTTTTTTTCTTAATAACTGACACAGATAAAACTTATTTAACATAACATGACATTAAAAATGTTAGCCTCATTTAAGTTTCTAGTTCTATATGAAATAATGTAACAGCAGGATGTACATTTGCATTCATGCCTGTAATTTATAAGATTAAAGTTATTCACATTATTACTGCTACAAAACAGAGAACACTACTATAGACATCAAATCTGTCCTGATATCTTCTCTAAACAAGATCTGTCATTTCATCCCTTATGTCAGTGAGCTAGGTTGGCATATTAAATTCACTTCATTAAGGTTGTTATGCATCCTACTGAAAGGATGATTAGAGTTTCCATTGACAGGCACTAGTCTGTTTCTTTAATATTTCAAATGCATTACTTGTAAAACCTACATCCCTTTATGTTTCACTTTTCATGACTAGAATAATCTTATGCAAAACTCAAATACACAAGAATACCATTTCATTAGGTAGTCTACCCAAATTAATTTATATTTGTTCTCCAGTCAAAAAGTTGATTGTTTTGGTAACATGTCTATATTCATTTTATTTGCAGTATATTGTGAAAAATTAGAAACAACAGGTAGTGGTATCACAAAATATTTTTATCTAAGATTTGAATATTTTCTTAGGGTATGGTACAGCATGTATGTTTTTTCTCCTATGACATAAAACATAATATATAAATAAATAAATCCATTAGTGTGTTCCAGATTATGGTGAGATCCAGGGGTAAAAACTCTGGTAAGCAGCATATAGCTACTTATATGTATCACAATTATAGATAAGGTGGTTATTACAAACTCTATTTAGAGTTAATATATAGATCTAAGGAGCTCATTCAGACCCGCTCGCAAGATGCAATCGCTCGCTGGTCCGGATATTTAAATTAAGTGCTCGCACTGCGTCGCGTAAGGACACCCACTGTGTGTTAGCGAGCTACGGCAAAGTGCGCTCGCAAGTGTCTGAAGATGCCCCCTTGCCTCTCGCAACACACGTCATCTCCGGGAAATGTATGATTAATCGGGACCATCGTGAACCATCGGAGCTGCTCGCAGCCCTTGGGGTTGCCTTAGCCTCCCGCAAGCATTACGATCAGTGCGGGCTGAAATACATGCAGGTGACGTGTACATTGACGCTACCTTGCTAATTATGCACGGCCTTTAAACAGTGTTTTGGCAGCCTGGCACGCCTGTGTTCGCAGCACCACTCTCCCGTTCACATGCACCTTCCCCTGTTACCACCCACAAACGGCACTGTCACTCAAAGTAGCGACCTGATAGTGGCTTACGAGCAACCAAAATCAGATCGCGAAGACTGGCTTGCGCACGCGCACTGCGAAATATAGGCATGCGCAGATGGGCGAAAATCGCTCACAGCGAGCGGGTCTGAATCCGGTCTTAAGTGAGTTCTTAAAACATTCCAGAGGGTTGGGCACACACAATGCCGGCAGTCAGAATCCCGATGCCGCTATACCGCCAGTTGAAATTCTGATGCCTGCAGGTAAGTAATTTAACCCTACCACTAATTCACCTTTCCCGCAGCCCTAACCCTTCACCCTAGTGACTAACTCTAACCCTAATATTTACCGTCGGGATTGCAGCCACCAGGATTCTGACCCGTCGGGAATCCGGTGTCCCGGGATTGTACCGAGATGCCAACTACATCCCATTCCAGACGGTGGGCTAAGACAACCAAAGATAAGCAAAGGGTCATAAAATAGTCTGCTTACCCACATTAGGGCTCATTAGTAGGTGGACACATTAATCTCCCGCTGCTCTCTCCCTGTACAGAGTTGCCAGTTATTGCCGTTGCAACTTGCTAATCTCGAGAAGCAAGGGGAACATTGTCAGGAAGTGAATATGCTTGAGGACTATTGCTGGTGCCTCAAGAGAGATGTTCCAGATGCAAAATACACACAAAAGTCTTTGATAAGGTATTTTCTTCCAGAATAACTCTATTTGGAACAATAAACATTATAATTTCCAAATTATTATAAAATTTATTTACGAAATATTAACTTTTTTTAAACTTGATAAAGCAAAAAAAAAAAACTGACCTGATTGAGCTAAATGAAATATATGCAAGCCGGGCGCGGACAGCCGCGCGGGGGGGGTGGTTAGGTTTAGGGTTCCCGGGGTGGACTTAGGGTTAGGCACCCCCCCTGGGAGTTTAGGGTTAGGCTAGGGGAAGGGGGAGTTAGGGTTAGGCACCCCCGGGGGGTGGTTAGGGTTAGGCACCGCCCAGGGAGACTTAGGTTTAGGCTGCGGGGAAGGGGGAGTTATGTTTAGGCACTTAGGTAGGGGGGGGGTTTAGGCTAGGTACTTGGGGGGAGGTTAGGGTTAGGTACTTGGGGGGGAGGTTAGGGTTAGGTACCACTAAGGGAGAGTTAGGGGTAGAATTAGGTTAGCGATACTTACCTTAGGGACGATCAGGATCTTCACCCTTGCCGGGCTGCCGCTGTCGGGATTTGAACCGCAGGCCATGCCATACCTACTACACACTAATATTCTTATGTACAGTACAAGCTGTGGGTAATTTGTAAAAAATGTGAGCATGTCTTAGACTTGCGCCCATTTACACTTGGGAGCCTATGCAACAAAGTGAATATGTCCAAAATACGGGATCGGTATGATTTACCACCGGCCATCAAATCCCGACAGCGGATGCCTCCCTCAGGAGCCTCTAACCTAACCCTCCCTCGCTGCGGCTGTCCGCGCCCGGTGCTCGGCTTACTTTTGATCGGGATGCCGGGCTCCTGGCGTAGGCAAAATGACAGGCATCGGGATTTCGACGCCTGTCATTAGACCCTTGACGGGATTAGACAGTCGAGATGCCGGGCGGGATTTAGCGCATACCCCAAAATACAATACATGCAGAAACAGTAGTATCTGCATGTTTTAAGTAATGGACCCATTCTTCTTTATTTAGAAGACATCTCACAAGACAGTCCCAATGTGACATCCCACCCCTATGCACTAGTATGGAGACATACATTTATCAAGCTCCAAAAGCTGTGGAAACTAACATTATCTTTAGATGGCATTAGCCTACTGAGCTCCCGCTCCATCCAATGGGAAGGAGGTTTGGATTGCATAGAGAGGACCTTTAGGAACCCTTTGCCTCCACAAACACTCTCTCTGCATGCGTAACATGAATCAAGCATGCACAGTTACGCTGCCCAGAAGTGTAAACATTTAGTAGCTAGTATTAGTGGTGAAAATAGTAATGTTAGTTAGTTTTTCATTAATAATGACTCTTGGAGAGGTGAAAAGGGAGTAGGCAAGTCTAATACAGTAGAGGCATCTACACGTAAGTGCAGCAAACCCCCTGGAGATGCAACTCATTCCTATACATACTAAAGAGTCATTCTTTTGTGGGTACTGGAGGCATGGTATAAAAATATGTGATAATGATTATACCAGCAGCAATATCATGAGACCACAGGCTGCATGCTGCCCGCCGAGCCTTCACATGCAGCCCTAGCTCATTTTTACTGTATTCGCTGATGGTAACTTTATCTGCTGCATGAATTGTAGGTCCCCACTTTTAGTCCCACCAAAACTTACCTGTGACTCAGCTCTTATTTAATAAAGCATACGATAAGACTGACCTTGACAATGATTCCTGATTACTTCATTAAAGTTAAAACATTTTTAATTAAGCACTGTTATGCTACAGTGTGCTACAAAGTTGTCTATTTTCAGAGTCACTAAATCTGGGTACACACCATACGATGTAACAAACGATGCATCGGTCGTCTCAATTTCACTAAATCCCAGAACACACAATATAGAGCATACACATATGCAATCTTTCAAACGACTAAGAAATATTTTATGTCAAGGGATCGTATCCAATAATCTTTTCTCCTGGACACACTACAGTGTTCACTCCAGAAAAGTTTGCCAGCTGGGTGGCATCAACTAGCAGCCGGGTGGGGGCCTTCATGCTATGTCCCTTTCACATGGAGGGAGCATGACCACACAATAGTACCAATTCACATAATGCACAGTATGGCCCATTATGTACACAGTATGCCCCCTTATTGCACACTATGACCACACAGTATAGCCCCTTATTGTCCTTTGCAGCATTTACATGCCCACACAGATGTGATCACACTTATCAGTAAATCACAGAAAGACTGATTGGTGTCTAAACAGTATAACCAGGTTAAGCCACCTGTAGCTGACCAGGAAGCACCATGTCTGCAAGCTTCTGGCCTGGCTGACATGCTGGGATTTGTGGTGCCATAGATTGCACTACAGTGAGTATGTGTGAATGGAAGGCTAACAGCACTTTTGTGTACACATATCACTTGCATAAGCCTGGCGATGTAGTACAGAACCGGCAGTGTATGCTTGTCTAAGCCTTTATGTTTGGCAGGGTCTGGCTGTGAGCATACTGGTGATACAGACAGACAGCCTCCGGATCTAGTGCACAGATGGAAAGCCAGCCCCCGGATCCCACCTTAGGCTGGACGGCCCCCTGTCCACCTAGGTCAGAATCTCTGTGAGGCCTCAGTACACGCTGCCTGCTCTCTGGCACCAGCGCTATGTCCCGCCCCCATCTATCACCTGATAGGAGCCTAAAGACTCCATTTGCAGATATTAGCTGCTCAGACCTATCAGCCACGTCTTTCCTCTCCTCTAATCCCAGCTCCTGTCTTCCCACAATGAGCCTGGCTACTCCCACAGCGGTGCCGTGTGGGTGACAGGTGACTGGGGCGGTGAGTAACTCAAGTCTGGACCAATCACAACGTAAAAGTGCCACCCAATAAATAAAGCATGGGGAGAACACTTATGCAATCATCGTGTAATTCACTGGCAGTTCAGGTGATGTTTTCATAGGAAAGATTAGACCAATAGATCTTATTGGTTGCGCGTTTGTGCATAGACATTACATGCACCACATCATTCATTGCATCGTCCCATGTGACGTGCAGCACAGCAGATGTGATGAAAAAAATGACAGTGAACGAATGATTGGGCACACACACTATATGATGTGTACAATATATTGCTCCGATCCACATCAGAACGATAGATCGTATAATGTTGTACCCAGCTTTTCATATGAAGATTATGGGGCAGATGAAAAAGAACAAGTGCAACAGATAGAAACCTCTCTAAAGACATGAGTTGTGTATGTTCAGGACTTAAATCTAACATTCAAAAACTGGAGAATAAACTGGTCACCAAGAAGTCACACTGAACTGGCATATTTGCTACAGCTTGTAAAACATATTTATTAAAAGGCATATGGTTTTAGCTTTCACACAGAACCTGTGTCAGCCCTGCCAAATGTGTGAGTTATTAGAAGTGGACATTTGTTACAGGCTCACAAAGATGAGTGGGTGTCAGTGCTCCTGAACCACCAATGAGATACTTATACTGTAACCCAGGTTTCATCCTTTCAGACCGCAGGCAACCCGGGTTGGACTCGGGAATAACCCTGGTAGTACCCAGGGTCGAGACCCCGGCAATTTGGCGGTGGGTAGATCCTTTCACATAGAGAAAGGTCCCAGTTTGACCTGGCTTAGCCTGGCAATATCCCGAATACAAATCTCTGTGTGAAAGGGGTATGAGCCACTTCTGATTGGTTGTCTGCATACTGATATATCTAGCTGATTAAACTTAATTAATTAACTTTGCAGTTATATTAAGTTGAACATGGTAAATGACAGATCGTCTTATCTAAAAAGTTTTGTTTTGTATTTAATTGCATTTTAAAAGAAAACATTTATTAATATATATAGTATGTCATTGGGTAAAAATAAATGCATTTAAATGCCTGATACAGAAATACTGTTAATTCTTCGATTTGTACATATTTTGACTTTAGTGCAACTCAATGTACAAACACAAGTCAGTTATTTTTAAAACAGAATTTTATAAGTATATACAGTTGATATGCAATCTTTTTTTGACCCATTAGCAGACAGCAATGATCATGTGTACCCTGAGAACCCTGATAAAAAACAAATATTATGTAGTTATTCCATGACATTTTTTAATATACTCAATGGCATCACTGATCTACGCTCTTTGACATTTACAATAGCAATGTTGTCTATTTATCTAAAAAAAAAATGTTTTTTGTATGCCACAGTGGGACACTCTTGCAGGATGGTTTATAAGTTATTTCTTTTGTTACTTTGATAATATTCAATGTTTTACACGTGTATATATATATATATATATATATATATATAGAGAGAGAGAGAGAGAGAGAGAGAGAGAGAGAGAGAGCGTTCCCGCTAGGCTGTTTAAGTGAGGCGCTGCGCCCTGCCCTCACCGCGCAGCGCCCAGCTAAGACAGCCTGCGGGTGCCGTCTTCATCCGCGGGTCGCAGTGTCCCACGGGTGGGGACATGTGCGGTGAGCGGATCACCGCCGGTGGATAGACGCCGGGCTTCCGTAAGTGCCGGGCACGCCCCCAAGAGTGGTCGAAAAGGGGATGCGTGTTATAGACATGCCCCCTTTTCAATGGCCACACCCTGCCTGCCGCCGCTAGAGTGAACACTATATATACATATATATATATATATATATATATATAAAAATATATGTGTGTATATATATATATATATATATATATATATTGTGGTGAGAGGGGTAATCTCTCACCTGATTTGCCCACATTCTGGTGGAATCAGCTCCCTCCCTCTGGAGTAAAACCTGTGCGTTCTGCATTAGCTGGAATAATCACTGGAGCACAGGAAGGGTTTAATACTCCCACACACCTGATGCTCCTTGCTCCTGATGCTGGACAAACTGGCCAGGCGATAGGCATGGGGTGGTGGTTAGCATTAGGGTTCCCAGGACCTGGAGGGTCCACAGACATTAGCACAAGGAGTGCTGGGACATTTACTTTTATATTTATTTGCTTATTTTCTGTTATGTGCCTGTGTGTATCCAGGCCTAACCTCACATTTGCAAAGGTGCAGTGTCTGCTACCATTAAAAAACACTTCTTTACCAAGTACCTGCCTGTCTGGCTGGAGTCCTCATTTCTATACCCCGTGTTACATGTATATTATATATACAATACAATATATATATATATATATATATATTTATTTTTTATATATATATATATATATATATATATATATTTATATATTAGGGATGTGCAGGCTCGGTTCTCCTCGGTTCCGTTCGGTTTTTTTTCCCGAATCTTATTGGGTTTCAGCTGTCACGAGTTTTGGATAGCCAATAAGATTCGGTAAAATATACCGAACGGAACAGAGTAGAACCGAGCCTGCACATCCCTAATATATATATATATATATATATATATATATATATATACTTGGTGTACAATCATAACAAGTGTAAATTTAATATTCAATAATATTGAAAAATCTGCAAGTTATTCATGGTTGAACTGAATAGGGAGCATTGAAATATTGCATTTAAACCAAGCTAGAGCTTTTGATTACTGTGCCATTCCAAAAGTCAACTAAATAATCTCCCAAGCGCATACAATTACAGTGACACAGTTTTGCTCTCACAGATCTCTTTCAATGAGAAATTGTAACAATTACATGATCCACTTGTACAGCGACGACCTTTATTGAATACAAAGACTTTGAGAAAGTAGCAGCTCTAAGAGGCTGTTAAGCTGAATGAATAGATACTAGGAGATGTAAAACAAAAATAAAGTCTGTATTAAACTAAGACATCTAACTAATTGCCAATAAGTATTTGTTTGAATGTTCAGTTCAGACCTGACAGCTCATAGTCTCACTCAGAGCTCCGTTAGTGGAAGGGAAAAAAACAGTACTTTCCACAGTTAAACGGTGCGTCATGTTTAGAGATAAGGATTGGGCATGCAACAGCAGCTGAAAGTGGTTCATGGTAGGGATGGACATTGATAGTCGATGATTTACAACCATTCATACTTTTTTGATGGTTGCTTTCCAATGTTTACCACCATCCAATAGTGTGGAAGTAATGGTCTTCTATGAAAAAATAAAGCTGAATAAAAATCTGTCCTGTTCTACTATCAAATGGTTTTTATGCAATGGATAGAGAATCGGTATGTATTACTGCCGGACCTAAGCCCGGCGGATGAAATCCCGAATCCGGAAGGCCGGCATAGTAACATCCCGACTAAGGTAAGTAAGTACCCTAACCCTCCCATCTCCCCCCCCCATCCTTAACTATAACCCTCCTATAGGGGTGCCTAACCCTAACCTTCCCCTCTAGTGCCTCACCCTAACCTCCCCCAGGGGTGCCTAAACCTAACCCCCCTCTCCGCGCCCTAAACATAACCCTGCTGGCGGGGTGCCTAACCCTAACCTCCCCACAGTGGTGCCTGACCTTTAACCCCCCTCCCCCTAGCCTAACCCTAACCCTCCCGTGGGGGTTGCCTAACCCTAAGTCCCCCCGTGGAAACTCCCTAAACCTAACCCTCTTCCCCCCACCACGGCTATGAGCTCCCGATGCCCGGCGTCGGGATTTCGTCGTGGGGCTAATGATAGGCATCGGTATTTAGACGCCTATCATTAGTCCCATGCCGGGCTTTCACTGTCGAGAAGCCGGTGGTCGGCATTTTGACTGCCGGCTTCCTGACCACATCCCATGGATAGTTACCATTGCATCGCAAGAATCGATGTCGAAAGCCCGTCCACCATTAAATGATGGGCTATCAATGTCTATCCCTAGTTCATGGCTCTGTTCACTCACTCTAATCATTTCTAATAACAATACCCCTTTTACACCAAAATCCCAGGTCCGACCCTGGAATTTGAACACTGGTCAATCCCGGGTCGAACTCGGCTTCAGACCCCGTTTACACTGCAACTTGACCCGGGTTATTCCCGGGTTTGCCCCATTCACACTGAACCCGGGTAATCCCTGCTTTTCTCTATAGAAGTCATTAAAAATGGTCTGTTTTAAGGTCTGACAAAGATGGTCACAAAAGGCAACAAAAGAGAGTGGTGGGGACTGCTTACAGCATTGCTACAGGTTGCAGTTCTGGCTCTGGCAGGCTGTGTATCAGCCTGCATTTGTGGCTGCTGGTCAGGCTGTGGTGTAGGCTGCAGTTCTGGCTATGGCAGGCTGTGTATCAGCCTGCATTTGTGGCTGCTGGTCAGGCTGCTGTGGTGCAGGAGGTTAGGCAGGCAAGCGATGGCTTCATGTGTAACTCTCTGCAGGGCACTGACAAATTACATCATCTGCCAGTGCCCCAGAAGCTCCAATCAGCATCTTTCAGAGCTAGCCGGGTCAAATAAGCAGGGTAGCACCCGTTCACACTGCCGCATGACACAGGAACAACCCGTGTTCAACCCTGCTCTCAACCCGAGAAAGATTCCCAGGTAAATCAACCCGGGAAATTTTTCTGGGAGCCGTTCACACAGAGCATCGACCCGGGACGACCCGGCAATAACTCGGGTTATTCGGTTGGTGTAAAAGGGGTATTAGTCTTTCCCACAAACATTATAGAGCAAAGAGAGATTGTACAGTAAACGAAGAATTAACAATTGTCAGATGGGAACGTGTGTGGAAAATGCTTGGTAAAATAATATATTTTAAAATTTGGAACTTAAAAAAGGATTTCGCATTTTTAAAGCACAGTAGGCTATATGTTATGCAGAATAATTTATTATTTAAATTAGTTGTTACTATGAAATGCCACACCAACTGTTTCAAGTTTAAGTTTGAAGTCAGCCTGGATAAGACAATTTTCAGTGGCCTGAGTAAAGTAATTTCAACAAGCAGGTAAGGGTACAATGATCATAACATAAAATGCAATTGGAGTGATAAATAAAGCTGGCCACACACTACATCAGTGGTTCTCAACTCCAGTCCTCAAGGGTATCTGGACTACAGATGGATAGTAAAAAGGTCGACAATGCCTAGATAGACACCGGATGTTAGACAGACAATAGGTCAACAGGGACAAAGGGTAGACACAGTAAAGGTCGCGACATGGAAGGTCGACAGGTAAAAATTGGTTGTCAGCGTCAAAAGGTCAACACAAAAATGGTCGACACAATTTTATTTTTTTATGGGTTAGGCACTTACCCCCGACAGTTAGGGTTAGGCTCTTACACCGACGGTTATGGGCAGGCACCAGGAGGGAGGGTTAGGCACTAGAAGGGCCAGTTAGGACCAGGCACCTATCACGATGGTTAGGCACCAGGAGGGATGGTTAGGGTGAAGATTAGGGTTAGAAAAAAAAGAAGTGTCGACCATTTGTGTAAAGACCATTCTCGTATCGACCTTTTGAAAATGTTGACCATTTGCACCTATTGACCTTCTTCGATGTCGACCTTTATTGTGTCAACCTTTTGTCCCTGTTGACCTATTGCCTGTCTAACATCTGGTGTCTCCCTAGACATTGTCAACCTTTTTCCTGTCTATCTTTTATATCACAACCGTCCTCAAGTACACCAAAAGATCATGTTTACAGGATTTCTGACTGGAAATGGTTGGGATAATTACTGAGCCAGCAATATACAGTAGTTCAACTCACTTGCACATGATTGAATAATTTCAGAAAAATTTACCTGTTCGGGGTACATGAGGACTGGAGTTGCGATCCACTGCACTACTAACAGGGATATGGTAGGGAACAACTGCAATATATAGTTGGATCACGTCCGTACACTACACAAAGTATGGAGGCGATCTCAATTCACAGCCTGAAGTTGGCTGATCAATGGATTGGACAGGTTTTTAAACCAAACCGAATGATCCAGAATCATTTTAATGATTTAGTACCATACACTGAACGATAATTGGGGCTGGCTACTTTTCATGATTATCATACAGTGTTTGGCCAGCTTAACAAAGGGTGCATAGGAGGTGCAAACATGGCATGCTGTGGACACCCCATCCAAAGAAGCATTGTGGAGGCAGCCATACAATCCACAAATTGCTTCATTACCTGGGACAAAGAGGATACCCAAGATGTCCAGAGACAGGTAAACCGGACTGGTGAGGTGGCTCTTTCTAAAAACCAACACACAAACCATCCTGTACACATCCTGAGAGGACACATAGGCCATACATGATTTACAAGAAACCAGCACAGGGGAGCTCCCCCTCCTGTTTCCCTCTATCTTTAGACATGTTCATAAAGGTAATAAATGCAATGCTATGTGACAGCCTTCACTAAATCTCAAATTAATGCGAAGTACTCAAAGAAAAAACTCCACCCCAAAGGATGGAGAGAAAAAATAGTGATAGTTATAATTGACAGACAGAAATAAAAGACAGTGGACCTCATTCAGAGCCGCTCGCAAAATGCGAGCGCTCGCTCTGAATGACAGCGGTCACATCTAAAAAATGATCCGGCCTCCTGGCCGCTTGCTAGGCTGTGGGTTACCACCCACAGCCTTAATGAGCGGCCAGGATGATGGTCGCGATTGTCAAGACCATCGCAACCATCGGGGCTTGCGACGAGACCTTTGAGGTAGGGTCTCGTCTACCGCAAGCCCCAGAAAGCTTTCGGCCCTAATAGAGCCGGAAGCTCTCCCACTGACATCACTGGTGATGTCAGTGGGGCCGCCCACAAACGGCAGGCATTCGCTTGGGAACGCCTCCGTTTGTGAAGACACCCCCCCGCCACGCCTACAAAACGGGTAGCTCAACATCGACAGCTGCCTCTTTTATAGTGAGAATTTCTCACTCGCCCTAGGGCTTGCGCACGAGCAGTGTGGCCGCTGCACAGCCAAACATCGACCCGCTTGCGAGTGCTAAGGCACTTGTGAGCGGGTCTGAATGAGACCCAGTGTCAATAGCAGCTAGCAAACCATCACATACAATGCATATGTAATATAATTACAATGGACTCTAAATCAACTACACAAACACCAGAAATGGTAGGATATAGAGCCCTGTATACCTTAACCACGGGAGAGATATACACGGAGACTGACCCAAACCCTCATGAGAACAACAGCTACAGCAGCGTACTTGTGCGTCTCATATACATGTGGAAGGTATGTGGAGCAACTCAGAGGCGCGAAAACCCTTCGTAGGAACTGCGTCTGGGTCATGAGAGGAGCTGCCGGGGGAGCACCTACCTCCTCTAATCAGCGTTAACCAGCCGGGTACGCTGGCCTCGTGGCAGTAGAATCATCTGCTGCCGATCCCCGGCATCAGACGATAAGGCTCAGGTGGTGTATTGAGCACGTGGACAATGCCTGGGCCTCACTGCAGTGGCTTCTGGTGCAGCTCTGACATCAGAGCAAAGACTGCCGCGCGCGATTCCCCGAAAGCGAGGAGCCGTCTTACCTGACATCTCTGTGCATCCGGTTGCAATCCAGGTCGCAGCATTGCTGCTAGCAAGCTCAGCCGCGACCCGCCGAAATCACCATCCCAGTTACTGGTGTTGTGGCCCGGCGGAGGTAGATGGAGTCGCAGTATATGCGTCTTAATTCAGATGTTTGGTACTGCCAACCCAAAAACATAAAATGAAATAAAACAAAATAAAAGCTTAGGACTGCCTGAGCAGTCCCCTGTTACAAAGATGCATCTTGATCCTGCCGCACCAAACATAAAACTGAAGGCCTATGGCGAGGTATATATGGAGGAGGACCCGAGGCATCCTGGGAGCTGAAGCTTTAACTGTTTGGTGTCTGGATCTCTCCATCCATAATATCCCCATGGTATCCCTGTGGATCCCTATGGACCCTGAAGAAAAAAATGAAAAGTTTTATGCTCAATTTTGGGTTTGAGAATTTAATAAATGAAATCATAGTAAAAGAGAATGTTATCTAATTTTCAGAAATTTTCTGAAGCTGGATTAATATACAGTAGAGTCAATGTATGAACCCACAATTTTAATAAGAATGCAATTTGTTTGCAGTCAGATAAATGAGCAAATGTTCCTAACATGGAATTAAATATGTTTAGATTACTCATACTGAATTAGGGTCAATCTAGCTTTTCACATTGTAGTACAATGGTATGTATTATTTTTTGGTTATCTGGTTGGAGTAAAGTTGGCACTGTTTAGAAAATCAACCATGTCCAGACAAATATTCATATCTCCTATATGCTAACTGTGTGGTATGGCAGGACATTACAGTACCTTGAAATTGGGACTGTTGAAACTAGAGAAAGTAAACAAGTAAAATCTATTTAGCACATAAAATACCAAAAGGTGCTACCTTAGGTACAATAAATTGAAGAAACACCACCTTCAATAAAATCTAAATGGATACAAATGGTAATGTTACCTAATTGGCGCTCCTTGAGATAAGGAATATTGATTAAATAGCATAAAAACTTAGAATGCATTTAAGTGCTCTATGGCACTAGAATTATTCCAAAGTACTTGATGCTTTGTTAATTACCCCACAAAATAGGGCTAAAATTTTATTCAAACAAGCACAAGTAACAAACAATTCACATAAAAAAATTATGAAATACAATAATAGGTAGGGTTGAATTCTGAATCAGCTTTTCACCGTCTAAGGGTGCTGCGGCGGGCTAATGCTTAAATAAGCATCAAGTACTTTGGAATAATTCTAGTGCCATAGAGCATTTAAATGCATTCTAAGTTTTTATGCTATTTAATCAATATTCCTTATCTCAAGGAGCGCCAATTAGGTAACATTACCAACTGTAACTAGTACTTGCATTCCTGGGGTATTTTAGTTGAGAGAATATAGGGTGGGGACTGCCTGCACAAGCCAGTTCCCTAAGTGCGTGACTATGAACCTTTTGATGGAGCATGCAATGTTCCACCAACTGTACAAAACTAAATATTGGGAGGTATGCACCTGGGCGTGCTGTATGCTTATGCTGCCCATCCACTAGGCGATTAAACCTTGCGATGGAGCGATAATGACGGTCGTTATCGCTCCATAGCGCTCCGATGGTCGTTTTTAACATCAATCATCACCCGAACTTGACGGTCAACCCGACGACTGACGTCAGGTTGCCATGTTCGGGGATGATTGATCTGCATACACTGAACGTCTGAACGTTCAGTGAATGCATTTCACCCCGCAGGAGACGACGTCGTCCCAGCATCGTGTAATGAAAGGGCAGCATAACTGCAGTGCAGACATGCAGCATATCCGGCATGTGTCCAGATTTACATGACAAATCTGATATTTGGGGCTGCTTGATTTTAATACAGGTTGAGTCTCCCATATACAAAATGCTTGGGACTAGGGTTATTTTGGATATTGGAATATTCCGTATTTTGGAATATATGCATACCATAATGAGATATCTTGGGAATGGGACCCAAATATTATTATACACACAGCCTGCAGGTCATTTTAGACAATATTTTTTATAATTTTGTGCCTTAAACAAAGTTTGTGCACGTCGAACCATCAAAAATGAAAGGTTTCACAATCTCATTCATGCCAAAAAAATTCTGTATTTCGGAATATTTGGATAAGGGAGACTCAACCTGTACATTCATAATATGATTCCGTGTAAAAGAAAACAAAAATAGCAAGGCTTCTTATAATCCTAGCTGCATTATCATTATATATATTTTTTTTAAAATGTGCCAACTACGGTCATAGCACAAGAATCAAAATGATTTGCAAAGAAATGCTTTTTTTATGAACTGTGGGCCCGATTCAGACCCGGACGCTAAGCCGCGAATGCTCGCTTTGGGCGATTGTCGCCCGTCTGCGCATGCGTATGCATCACAGTGCGCGTGCACGAACCAGTCACTGCGATCAGGAATCGTGCGCTTGTAGCACAAAGACTAAGCGCTACTTTGAGTGACAGATTTGTGGGTGGTAACAGGAGAAGGTGCTTGAGAACGGGGGGAGGGATGCTGCGAACGCATAATTAGCATGAAAGCGTCATTTTACACGTCACTTGGTTGTATTTCAGAATGCAGTGCTTGCGGTGGGGGTAGGGTCTACCTCAAGCGCTGCGTGCAGCTCTGATGGTTCTCGATGGTTCTGATTAATCATACACTTCCTGCAGATGACGTGTGCTAAGAAAGAAAAGTGGGTGTCTTTATACCGGCGTGCGCTCATTATGCCGTCGCTCTCTGAGACATAGAGGGCGTCCTTACACCAGACAGTGCTATCAAGGAACTTACATACCCGGCCCCTTTTGGTAGCGAGAGAGCGCAGCTTAGCGTCCGGGTCTGAATCGCCCCCTATATGATGAGCAGTGAATTCACAGGTGCTGATGCTTAGTGCCTGCTTTGCGTGCACAAAACTAAGGGTATGATTCAGAGGTTAATGAGAGCCGCAACTGTCTTTTTACATAGCGTCACGGTGTCTGTAAGCTAATATTGCAGTTGATGGGATTTGTACAAAGACGACCACAACCTGCAACTCAAATTTGCCACTTTGCATAATAAATCAGCACCATCAGACGCACAATCGGACACTAGAGCAGCTCCATGGTTGCTCAGAATGTCCGTTAGAACATAGCCGTCGGTACTAGCACAAATATGGAAAAAGAGGCAGTCACTGGCCGTGACACGATCAAGTTTAGAATCCCCTGGCAGTTACCATTTGGACGCATGCGTAGTGCGACTAAAAACAATGGGCGCTTGCAACACCGCATCAGTCCCTAAATGTGTATATACCCTCGCATGCCGAGTATGCAACTCTACAGCCATAATGCCCCCATCCTTATGAAGGGGCCAGCCCTTACAGTCATATATCATGTGAGTATGCATCGGGCAGCACAGACGGTGTAATGGTTAGCGTTACTGCCTCACAACACTGAGGTTGTGGGTTCAATGCCCACCATGGCTCTAACTGTGTGGAGTTTGTATATTCTCCCTGTGCTTGCGTGGGTTTCCTCCCACACTCCAAAAATATACTGGTAGGTTAATTGGCTCCCAACAAAAAATAACTGTAATGCGTATGTGTGTCTGCATGTGATAGGGAACATTGGGCCTGATTCAGAGCCGTTCGCTATTTGCGGTCTTTCGTTCAAAAACAAGGGGTGGCTATTCAAATGATCCGTTCGCAAATTGCAGTCTGTTCACACCTCTAAGTCTGAACGAGCGAGCAAAACATACGCTCGTTTATTTGTTAAAAACGCCCCCTGGCCGCTCGCACCATACGTCATGTCCGCTATTTATTAGATTAATCGAGTACATCGACCAGCGTATGAACTGCTCGCTATTCTTGTGGTTGGTTTTTGCTACCACAATTTTGCGAACAGTTCTGGCTTAAAAAAAACCCAGTGACGTGGTCAATGACGCTGCTGTTTTAAATATGCACACCCATAAAACGCCCGTTTTGACCTTTAAGCACGCCTGCGTTCTGATTTCCACTCCCCGTTTTCAAGCACCTTCCCCTGTTACCACCCACATACGCCTCATCCTGTCACTCAAATTATCAGGCATTCGCTATTTTGCGAGCACATGAATTTCGGCCGCACTGACTGGTTCGCGCATGCGTATAACGATCCGTACGCATGCGCAGATGTGCGAACATCGCTCGGAACGAGCGTACTGCCGCTAGCGAGTGGCTCTGAATGAGGGCCATAGATTGTAAGCTTCACTGGGGCAGGGGCTGATGTGAATGTGTGCATGTGATAGGGAACATAGATTGTAAGCTTCACTGGGGCAGGGGCTGATGTGAATGTGTGCATGTGAATAACCAAATATTCTCCCTGTAAAGCGCTGCAGAATATGTGTGCGCTATATACAGTGCATCCGGAAAGTATTCACAACGCTTCACTTTTTCCACAGTTTGTTATGTTACAGCCTTATTCCAAAATGGAATAAATTCATTTTTGTCCTCAAAATTCTACACACAATACCCCATAATGACAACGTGTTAAAAAATGTTTTGAGATTTTTACAAATTTAATAAAGAAAAAAACACTAAGAAATCACATGTACATAAGTATTCACGGCCTTTGCCATTAAGCTCAAAATTGAGCTCAGGTGCATCCTGTTTCCACTGATCATCCTTGAGATGTCCCTACAGCTTAATTGGAGTCCACCTGTAGCAAATTCAGTTGATTGGACATGATTTTGAAAGGCATGCACCTGTCTATATAAAGGTCCCACACTTGACAGTGCATGTCAGAGCACAAACAAAGCATGAAGTCCAAGGAATTGTCTGTAGACCTCCGAGACAGGATTGTCTCGAGGCACAAATCTGGGGAAGGGTACAGAAAAATATCTGCTGCTTTGAAGGTCCCAATGAGCATAGTGGCCTCCATCATCCATAAATGGAAGAAGTTCGGAACCACCATGACTCATCCTAGAGTTGGCCGGACGTCTAAACTGAGCGATCAGGGGAGAAGGGCCCTAGTCAGGGAGGTGACCAAGAACCTGATGGTCACTCTGTCAGAGCTACAGCAATCCTCTGTGGAGAGAGAAGAACCTTCCAGAAGGACAACTATCTCTGCAGTAATCCACCAATCAGGCCTGTATATTAGAGTGGATAGACGGAAGCCACTCCTTAGTAAAAAGCACATGGCAGCCCACCTGGAGTTTGCCAAAATGCACCTGAAGGACTCTCTGGTCTGATGAGACATAGACTGAACTCTTTGGTGTGAATGCCAGGAGTTATGTTTTGAGTAAACCAGGAACCGCTCATCACCTGGCCAATACCATCCCTACAGTGAAGCATGGTGGTGGCAGCATCATGCTGTGGGGATGTTTTTCAGCGGCAGGAACTGGGAGACTAGTCAGGCTAGAGGGAAATAGAATGCAGCAATGTACAGAGACATCCAGGATGAAAACCTGCTCCAGAGCGCTCTTAACCTCAGACTGGGGCAACGGTTCAACTTTCAGCAGAACAACGACCCTAAGCACACAGCCAAGATATCAAAGGAGTGGCTTCAGGGCAACTCTGTGAATGTCCTTGAGTGGCCCAGCCAGAGCCCAGACTTGAATCCAATTGAACATCTCTGAAGAGAGCTGAAAATAGCTGTGCACAGACGCTTCCCATCAACCTGATGGAGCTTGAGAGGTGCTGCAAAGAAGAATGGGCAAAACTGCCCAAAGATAGGTGTGCCAAGCTTGTGACATCATATTCAAAAAGACTTGAGGCTGTAATTGCTGCCAAATGTGCATCACCAAAGTATTGAGCAAAGGTTAATACTTATGTACATGTGATTTCTTTGTTTTTTTATTAAAATTTGCAAATATCGCAAAAAAACTTTTTACACTTTGGGCCTGATTCAGACCCACTCGCGAGCGGCTGTCCGCTCGCAAGTGGGTCGATGTTCTGGACTGAGCATGCGCACGACGGAGGGAGCTCCGTCGTGCGCATGCGCCAGACGCGACGAGCGAAGGAAAGTCCTTCGCTCGTTGTGTCTGATCAAAGGGGGCGTGCTGTCGATGTTGATTGACAGCACGCCCCCTTTGGTGGGCGTGCCTCCCTGACGGGGGCGTTCCCACGGGAACGCCTCCCGTCAGAAGCCGGCCCACTGACATCACTAGTGATGTCAGTGGGAGTGATTTTGGCTCTGATAGAGCCAAAATCACTCCGGAGCTTGCGGTTGAAAACCTCAACCGCAGGCTCCGGCTCGCAATTTCGATGGTCGCGATGGTCACGACCATCGCGGCCATCAAAATGCACGCTCGTATAGCCTGTGGGTGGTGACCCACAGCTATACGAGCGTCCAGGAGGACGCTCCATTTTCATGGAGCCCGGCCCTCATTCAGAGCGTGCGCTCTGCTCAGAGCGTACGGCTCTGAATGAGGGCCTTTGTCAGTATGGGGTATTGTGTGTAGAATTCTGAGGACAAAAATTAATTTATTCCATTTTGGAATAAGGCTGTAACACAACAAAATGTGGAAAAAGTGAAGCGTTGTGAATACTTTCCGGATGCACTGTAAATAAATGGTAATAATAATAATAGCAATCTCTCTCACAAGCACCTTTATCATCAATAAACACCTTACGATTTTTCAAATACACTGTATTTACTACTGGCGTGTCACCAAGTAAGCCTGTAGCTCATTCTCAGTCTTCAAATCTGCCCAACATCAGCAGCTGCCTAATAGAGTATGTCTGGGGGCCACTACCTGTGGAAGCCTCGACACCTCCTTTGTGTGCTCCTGAACTATTAATAACCACTAGCAACACAGCAGTGAGACTAGGGGGTACATTTACCAAAGTGAGAGTTTTTAGAAGTGAGTTTTGGAAGAGATGTTGCCCATAGCAACATGATAACACTGGAGAGGTGGATACGTTTAACTACACTCAGGCTGTGATGGTAAATCACTGGTGAAATAGATAGTATACTGAACACAGGTGACGGTGATAACGCACTGGTGAAATGGAGGCATACTGCACACAGGCGAGGTGGTAACGCACTGATGAGATGGACGATATAGCTGCACACAGGCTGAGGTGGTAAAGCACTGGTGAGATGGACGATATAGCTGCACACAGGCTGAGGTGATAAAGCACTGGTGAGATGGACGATATAGCTGTACACAGGCTGAGGTGATAAAGCACTGGTGAGATGGACGATATAGCTGCACACAGGCTGAGGTGGTAAAGCACTGGTGAGATAAACGATATAGCTGCACACAGGCTGAGGTGATAAAGCACTGGTGAGATAGACGATATAGCTGCACACAGGCTGAGATGGTAAAGCACTGGTGAGATGGACGATATAGCTGCACACAGGCTGAGGTGATAAAGCACTGGTGAGATAGACGATATAGCTGTACACAGGCTGAGGTGGTAAAGCACTGGTGAGATGGACGATATAGCTGCACACAGGCTGAGGTGATAAAGCACTGGTGAGATGGACGATATAGCTGCACACAGGCTGAGGTGGTAAAGCAGTGGTGAGATGGACAATATAGCTGCACACAGGCTGAGGTGGTAAAGCAGTGGTGAGATGGACGATATAGCTGCACACAGGCTGAGGTGGTAACGCACTGGTGAGATGGACAATATGGCTGCACACAGGCTGAGGTGGTAAAGCATTGGTGAGATGGACGATATAGCTGCACACAGGCTGAGGTGGTAAAGCACTGGTGAGATGGACGATATAGCTGCACACAGGCTGAGGTGGTAAAGCACTGGTGAGATGGACGATATAGCTGCACACACTGGGATAGCTCACTGAAAGCAAGGGAACCTGGAACGAGAGACCACTAGTAACACTAGCAGCAACAATGGTTGTTCAGGCAACTACCTGATACACAGGAGCCGGATGTATACCCCTGGAAGCCCGCTGATTGGTCCACAGTGTCAGCTGACCGGCCAGACTGTCAGGGAAGGAAGGCAAGTCAGAGGAGGAAGTATCATGGCGGCGCCCATGACGGAGACTCCGATACCCGCGCACCAGGCCGCCCGACACACCAGCATCAGGGAGAATGCTCAGCATCTCCCACGTCGCAGCACCAGCAGCCCGGGAAGTCAGATTTGGCTTAATCACCTGTGCTCAACCATGGATATTTCTAAAACCTGAACTGTTGGAGTAGCTTGAGGACTGCGTTTGGGATCCTCTGTCATAGGGCTTAGGTTTTGGAATAAAAATTTTTAAAAATTGTATTGACAAATGAAGACATTTTAGACACCCGCAGTCCACAAAAAACAGAGCGTTTAAAAAGTAATATACAGTAAATTTACAGATAACGGTGTCCGGAACTTCATTATTGCAGGTCAAAGAGTAAAAAAAACCTCAGAACTCTGGGCCCGGACGCTCTGACCAGAGTGCTCGCTCTGAATCAGGGCCCTCCTACCTAAAATTGGAGCGGCCTCTTGGCTGCTCGCATAGCTGTGGGTGACCACCCACAGCTTATGCGAGCGGCCAAAATGATGGTCCAAGACCATCGCGATCATCGGGCTTGCGACGAGACCCTGAAGTAGGGTCTCGCTGCCGCAAGCCCAGGAGTGCTTTTGGCTCTATCAGAGCCAAAAGCACTCCCACTGACATCACTCGTGATGTCAGTGGGGCCGGCCCCAGACGGTAGGCGTTCCCATGGGAACGCCTCCATCTGGGCAGCAACGCCCCCGGCACGCCCACCAAAGGGGGCGTGCTGTCACTCACCATCGACAGCACGCTCAGCGCTCGCGAGCGGGTCTGAATCAGGCCCTCAAAGCGCTTCCAGTACTTAAAGCTCTGCATGTCTGCCATCACAAGACTGCAGGATCCAACTAAGCAGAGGGGAGCTAGGAAAGTAATACCTTGAGAATCATGTACAGTAAGTGTAAACACATGTAGATTGTCACTTTGCCTTGGTTTCTTCTGATATTTCAGCTTTTAAGAACATTTTTATTTGACTATTGTAAATATTTTTGCATTGATGAGCATGACAATATATTTATCATTTAAAGTCACATCATATTACTTTTACATTAAATGCTGCGCTTTCTTCTCTTTATGCAACTTGTCAATGGTTCCCTCCATCCATCAATTTAATTTAGAATTATAACATAGATCAATATGGTTCAAGACCAATGTGGCTCGTGTGAACGGCTGACTGCACAGTATGACATGTATTGGCCTGCTGCATTTCCTCTCCACTTCAGCAGTTCATTTCATCAATAACGTATCTCATAGCTCGCTTCCCTCTTATCCAGTAGAGACAGATAGTGCTGTGCCAAGTTAGCTCTCAATAACAGAGAAAACAAAGACTATTAATAAAATGAAACTCCAAAAAGAGGCTAATATGTTTTGCATACAATGACAGATGAAATAGTGACAATCGCCTGAGTTTTCCAACAATAAAAATCTTCTTGTAGATTATTGAAGAATAAATTAAACAGTAGTTACTGGAAAGTAAAAATGACAGAGTATGATATTTTCACATGACAAACTGATCTTCCATACCAATCAACTTTGCTATATATACACACACATATATATAACAGGATTTCAGGAGTTTGCATTACACCAGCAAAAAAAAATTATTTGTTGTGTCCTGACTTCTAGACAACAAGCTTTTATTCTTTACTGTCCATGGGGCTAAGTTTTATTGCATTTACATGAGTGCTCTTTTTCTAATGCAATGAGGAGATACGCTATTATTCTTACCCGGTCGTTCATTATATTAAACTATGATTTTTACCTACCGTACCGGATGACAGATTTCTTTCTTTTTTCTTTAGACTTAATTTAGTGACAATGGGCCTGATTCAGACCCACTCGCGAGCGGCTGTCCGCTCGCAAGTGGGTCGATGTTATGGACTGAGCATGCGCACGACGGAGGGAGCTCCGTCGTGCGCATGCGCCAGACGCGACGAGCGAAGGAAAGTCCTTCGCTCGTTGTGTCCGATCAAAGGGGGCGTGCTGTCAATGTTGATTGACAGCACGCCCCCTTTGGTGGGCGTGCCGGGGGCGTTCCCACGGGAACGCCTCCCGTCAGAAGCCGGCCCACTGACATCACTAGTGATGTCAGTGGGAGTGATTTTGGCTCTGATAGAGCCAAAATCACTCCGGAGCTTGCGGTTGAAAACCTCAACCGCAGGCTCCGGCTCGCAAATTCGATGGTCGCGATGGTCTCGACCATCGCGACCATCACAATGCACGCTCGTATAGCCTGTGGGTGGTGACCCACAGCTATACGAGCGTCCAGGAGGACGCTCCATGAAAATGGAGCCCGGCCCTCATTCAGAGCGTGCGCTCTGCTCAGAGCGTACGGCTCTGAATGAGGGCCAATGTTGCTATTATGCTGCCCATCCACTAGGCCAGTGTTGGCTAACCTTGACACTCCAGCTGTTATGGAACTACATAACCCAGCATGCACTGCTACAGTTTTGCTATTAGGGCATGCTAAAACTGTGGCAGGGCATGCTGAGATATATAGTTCCACAACAGCTGGAGTGTCAAGGTTAGCCAACACTGCACTAGGCGATTAAACCTAGCGATGGAGCGATAACGACCGTCGTTATCGTTCAATTGCTTTGTAATCGCCCACAAATCGGGCAGTAAAATGTTAAAAACGACCAGCGATGCGCACTCCCGCTGATCGTTTTTCACAACAATCATCGCCCGAACATGACGGTCAACCTGACGACTGACGTCAGGTTGCCATGTTCGGGAATGATTGATCTGCATACACTGAACGTCTGAACATTCAGTGTATGCACTTCACCCCGCGGGAGACGATGGCGTCGTAATCGTGCCGTCGTCCCCGCATCTAGTAGTGAATGGGCAGCTTTACTCATCTGCTCACCAATCAGGGGAGGATTGGGACGCCGGGCTGGTTCCTGCTGGGCCGGTCACTTAGCTGCCTTTAGGGGCCGGCGGCTCCACTTCCCTCACCCTACAGGCTTTCTGCGGCCAGCCTCCGTCTAGGATTAGTATAACTATCTACGTGCACGCTGGCTGCTACAACAAGCAGCTGTGCACACACAGAATGCCGGGCACGGCAGCAGCCTGTAAATTCTGAGTGTGACAGCTGACAGTAAGTAACCTGTTTTATCATATCTGCCTGCCATTCCATTTGAGATATAGATATATTATATATATATACTAGGGGTGTGCACCGGCCACTTTTCGTGTTTTGTGTTTTGGTTTTGGATCTGGATCTTTCTTCGTGTTTTGGATCTGGATTGGTTTTGCCAAAACCACCCTTCCGTGTTTTGGGTTCTGGGTTTTGTGTTTTGGATCTGTATTTTTTTGAAAAAAAGCATAAAAACAGCTAAAATCACAGAATTTGTAGGTTTTTCTGCTCCTATGCTATTATTAACCTCAATAACCTTAATTTCCACTCATTTCCAGTCTATTCTGAACACCTCACACCTCACAATAGTGTTTTTATGTCCAAAAGGTTGCACCGAGGTAGCTGGATGACTATGCTAAGCGACACGAGTGGGCGGCACAAACACGTGACCCATCTAGGAGTGACACTGCAGTGGCAGGCAGGATGGCAGTTAGAAAAACTAGGCCCCAAACTGTACATAATGCAAAGAAAAAAAGAGGTGCAAGATGGAATTGTCCTTGGGCCCTCCCACCCACCCTTATGTTGTATAAACAGGACATGCACACTTTAACAAATCAATCATTTCAGCGCCAGGGTCTGCCACACAACTGTGGCTGAAATGATTGGTTCGTTTGGGCCCCCACAAAACAAGCTGGCAATTAATGTGTCCCTGCACAAACTGGCTCTACGGAGGCAAGATGTCATCCTCATCCTCCTCATCCACCGATTCCTCACCCTCTTCAGTGTGTACATCCTCATCCTCACAAAGTATTAACTCGTCCCCACTTGAATCCACCACCACAGGTCCCTCTGTACCTTCTGGAGGCTGGTCTCCCTGGAAGAGCTGATAATTCATTTTGATGAACATCATCTTCTCCACATTCTGTGGAAGCAACCTCCTACGCCTTTCGCTGACAAGGTTCCCGGCTGCACTAAACACTCTTTCGGAGTACACACTGGAGGGGGGGCAACTCAGGTAAAATAGAGCCAGTTTGTACAGGGGCCTCCAAATTGCCTCTTTTTCCTGCCAGTACAGGTATGGACTGTCTGACATGCCTACTTGGATGCTGTCACCGATGTAATCCTCCACCATTCTGTCAATGGTGACAGTATCATATGCAGTGACAGTAGACATGTCAGAAATTGTTGCCAGGTCCTTCAGTCCGGACCAGATGTCCAAACTTGGTCCTGCCTGCCCTGCATCACCGCCAGCGGGTTGCTTAGGATACCTAAGTTTTTTCCTGGCAGCCCCAGTTGCGGGAGAAAATGAAGAAGGAGCCGTTGACGTGTCACGTTCCGCTTCAGCTGACAGTGTGTTCACCAGCAGGTCTTTGCACCTCTGCAGGCTTGTGTCGGCCGGAAAGAGAGACACCACATAGGCTTTAAACCTAGGATCGAGCACGGTGGCCAAAATGTAGTGGTCTGATTTCAACAGATTGACCACCCTGGAATCCTGGCAAAGCGAATGAAGGGCTTCATCCACAAGTCCCACATGCCGAGCGGAATCGCTCCGTCTTAGCTCCTCCTTCACTTTCTCCAGCTGCTTCTGCAAAAGCCTGATGAGGGGAATGACCTGACTCAAGCTGGCAGTGTCTGAACTGACTTCACGTGTGGCAAGTTCGAAGGGCTGAAGAACCTTGCACAACACGGAAATCATTCTCCACTGCGCTTGAGTCAGGTGCATACCCCCTCCTTTGCCTATGTCATAGGTGGATGTATAGGCTTGTATGGCCTTTTGCTGCTCCTCCATCCTCTGAAGCATATAGAGGGTTGAGTTCCACCGCGTCACAACCTCTTGCTTCAGGTGATGGCGGGGCAGGTTCAAGAGTGTTTGCTGGCGCTCCAGTCTTCGGCACGCAGTCGCTGAATGGCGAAAGTGGCCAGAAATTTTTCGGGCCACCCAAAGCGTCTCCTGCACGCCCCTGTCGCTTTTCAGAAAATTCTGCACCACCAAGTTTATTGTGTGAGCAAAACATGGGACGTGCTGGAATTTGCCCAGATGTAATGCCCGCACAATATTGGTGGCGTTGTCAGATATCACAAATCCCCAGGAGAGTCTAAGTGGGGTAAGCCACTGGGCGATGATTTCCCTCAGTTTCTCTAAGAGGTTGTCGGCGGTGTGCCTCTTACTGAAACCGGTGATACACAGCGTAGCCTGCCTTGTAACGAGCTGGCGTTTCTGAGATGCTGCTACTGGTGACGCTGCTGCTGTTGCTGCGTAAGGTGATACATCTACCCAGTGGGCTGTCACAGTCATATAGTCCTTAGTCTGCCCTGTTCCACTTGTCCACATGTCCGTGGTTAAGTGGACATTGTGTACAACGGCATTTTTCAGGACACTGAGGACACTTTTTCTGACGTTTCTGTACAGTCTCGGTATCGCCTGCCTAGTGAAGTGGAATCTAGACGGGATTTGGAACCGGGGACACACTACCTCCATCAATTGTCTAAATCCCACTGCACTAATGGCGGATACCGGACGCACGTCTAACACCAACATAGCAGTCAAGGCCTCAGTTATACGTTTTGCTTCAGGATGACTGCTGTCGTACTTCATCCTCCTCGCTAAGGACTGTTGGAGGGTCAATTGTTTAGTAAAAGTAGTGGTGTTCCTACTTCCTCTCTGGGATGATGAACGACTCCCAGCAGCAGCAGCAACAGCAGCAGCGGCAGCAGTAGGCGTAGCAATGCAGGATCCTCCGGAGGAATCCCGGATAGGAGAGTCAGTCATGCCAGTGATATGGCCTGCAGGACTACTTCCGATCCTGACTAAGGAGGAAATTGACGAGGAGGGAGTTGACGGTGTGGTTTGCAGGCGCTTGGATACAACAGGACAACGGGATTTAGGTGTCCCTGGACTGCTTACGGTCTGAGCCAAAGTTTCTGAACTTGACAGTAACTTTTTATGAACGCGCTGCAGGTGCCGTATAAGGGAGGATGTTCCTAGGTGGTTGACGTCCCTACCCCTACTTATTTCACTTTTACATATGGTACATATGGCAAGACAGTTGTTGTCCGGATTTGGATAGAAATATTGCCAGACCAAAGAGGTGGAATGTTTGGTCTTCTGCCCAGGCATGACCGTGATGGGCTTTTTCATCCCACGGACAACTGTCTCCCCCGGAGCCTGATTTAAACAAACCACATCACCATCAGAATCCTCCTCGCCAACTTCCTCCTCAGCGCCAGCTACACCAGTATCCTCATCCTGTTGTACTTCAACAGTGACATCTTCAATTTGCATATCAGCAAGTGGACTGTGGGTGCTCCTTTCAGCACTTGCAGGGGGCGTGCAAATGGTGGAAAGAGCCACCTCTTCCCGTCCAGTGCTGGGAAGGTCAGGCATCGCAACCACCACCACACTTGGACTCTCTTTGGGGATTTGTGATATCTTCTTAGAAAGCACAGTTCTTCGCTGTGCTTTTGCCAGCTTAACTCTTTTGATTTTTTTAGTGGGAGGAGTGCTTCCATCGTCATGTGAAGCTGAACCACTAGTCATGAACATACTAGGGATCGACCTTAGCCGTTCCTTGCCACTCCGTGTCGTAAATGGCATATTGGCAAGTTTACGTTTCTCTTCAGCTGATTTAAATGTCTTTTTCAAGGTCATTTTCCTGAACTTTGCCATTTGGGATTGTATGTGCCCTCTACTATGACATTGGGCATCGGCCTTGGCAGACGACGTTGATGGCATGTTATCGTCTATGTCATGACTAGTGGCAGCAGCTTCAGCACTAGGAGGAAGTGGTTCTTGATCTTTCTCTATTTTATTTTTATCGGAGAAAGTTTGGTCCTCCATTTATGTTATATCGATTTGATATATACGTGCGGCTAAACACAGAAAATAAATTTTTTTTTGGTTCGGACTGGAGTGTACTTTGTGGGTTACAGCACCCTTTAACGGTCAAGCCAGCCGGCCCTTTACTTATGACACAGGCGCACTCTTGGCACTACTTTGTTGATGCACGTGCGGCTACTGCGCACACAATTCACAAACACAGAAAATAATTTTTTTTTTGGTTTGGACTGGAGTGTACTTTCGGGAGTTACAGCACCCTTAACGGTCAAGCCAGCCGGCCCTTTACTTATGACACAGGCGCACGCTTGGCACTACTTTGTTGATGCACGTGCGGCTACTGCGCACACAATTCACAAACACAGAAAATAATTTTTTTTTGGTTTGGACTGGAGTGTACTTTCAGGGGTTACAGCACCCTTTAACGGTCAAGCCAGCCGGCCCTTTACTTATGACACAGGCGCACGCTTGGCACTACTTTGTTGATGCACGTGCGGCTACTGCGCACACAATTCACAAACACAGAAAATAATTTTTTTTTGGTTTGGACTGGAGTGTACTTTCGGGGGTTACAGCACCCTTTAACGGTCAAGCCAGCCGGCCCTTTACTTATGACACAGGCGCACTCTTGGCACTACTTTGTTGATGCACGTGCGGCTACTGCGCACACAATTCACAAACACAGAAAATAATTTTTTTTTAGGTTTGGACTGGAGTGTACTTTCGGGGGTTACAGCACCCTTAACGGTCAAGCCAGCCGGCCCTTTACTTATGACACAGGCGCACGCTTGGCACTACTTTGTTGATGCACGTGCGGCTACTGCGCACACAATTCACAAACACAGAAAATAATTTTTTTTTGGTTTGGACTGGAGTGTACTTTCGGGGGTTACAGCACCCTTTAACGGTCAAGCCAGCCGGCCCTTTACTTATGACACAGGCGCACGCTTGGCACTACTTTGTTGATGCACGTGCGGCTACTGCGCACACAATTCACAAACACAGAAAATAATTTTTTTTTAGGTTTGGACTGGAGTGTACTTTCGGGGGTTACAGCACCCTTAACGGTCAAGCCAGCCGGCCCTTTACTTATGACACAGGCGCACGCTTGGCACTACTTTGTTGATGCACGTGCGGCTACTGCGCACACAATTCACAAACACAGAAAATAATTTTTTTTTTGGTTTGGACTGGAGTGTACTTTCGGGGGTTACAGCACCCTTAACGGTCAAGCCAGCCGGCCCTTTACTTATGACACAGGCGCACGCTTGGCACTACTTTGTTGATGCACGTGCGGCTACTGCGCACACAATTCACAAACACAGAAAATAATTTTTTTTTTGGTTTGGACTGGAGTGT
>JAUIMM010000178.1:17570000-17770000 GCA_031769625.1 Taudactylus pleione
GCTGTAGGGGTATGCTCATGCAAATAATATTTACAGGGGTTGCCCTGCCTGCTGTAGGGGTATGCTCATACAAATAATTTTTACAGGGGCTGCCCTGTTTGATGTAGGGGTACGCTCATACAAATAATATTTACAGGGGTTGCCCTGCCTGTTGTAGGGGTATGCTCATACAAATAATTTTTACAGGGGCTGCCCTGTTTGCTGTAGGGGTACGCTCATATAAATAATTTTTACAGAAGCTACCCTGTCTGCTGTAGGGGTATGCTCATACAAATAATTTTTACAGGGGCTGCCCTGTCTGCTGTAGGGGTACGCTCGTACAAATAATTTTTACAGGGGCTGTCCTGTGTGTTGTATGCTGCCCTTCATCAAAGTAATTTTTACAGGGGTTTTACGCTGCCCTTCATCAAACTAATTTTTACAGGGGCTGTCCTGTGTGTTGTATGCTGCCCTTCATCAAAGTAATTTTTACAGGGGATTTATGCTGCCCTTCATCAAAATAATTTTTAGATGGGCTGTCCTGGACAAAAGTCCATGAAAGATGATGTTTGTCCATGAAAGATAACATTCTCTTTCTGAGACCTGATTTTTGGCGGGAAAAATCCGAACTGGTTTGAAAATCTAAACTAATCCAAGCCTGCACATCCCTAGTCTCCGCTACTTTAGTAACTCTCCTTTTTATAAGGATGAGAGCTATGGCTTCTACTGGATCAGTGGCTGGAAGAGGAATCATATCTGTGTGGGGAAGAATGATCGGATCCGTAACTGTACCAACATTGGTGAGGCAGATACTGTGATGGCGAGTAACTGGGTTGGGCCATCATTGCTGTGCTGGATCCATGAGGGGTTTTCGACCTATAGAAGTTACTCATCATTGCTTGTTTTTGAAGATTGTCCGGAGAAGAGTAAGATCTCTGATAGTTTGGAACATGAGGTGAAAGTTCAGAGTATTTCGTGAACTCCCCATTGCCATCATGCCTGCGGTCATGTGTTGATGGACTGTTACCAGTAAAACTGCCATTTCCTTATGGAGAGTAAGCTGCACTATTTGCTTCTGCAGAACCATGGCTGCTTCCTGATCTGAACTGAATTTTCAGCGGCCTCCCAAATAGTTTGATTCCATTTAACAAACTCATTCCATAGGGAACAGACTCCTCATGTTTGAAATTGACAAAAGCAAATTGTTTAGAATTTCCATTATTGTCCTTTGGAATTTTAATGTTAATTGCAGGGCCAGCCTGCAGAAACCACTCAAACAGGATCTCCTCGGTGACCCTGGGATCTAAGTTCCCCACGAACAGCGTCCTATGAGCCTTGGCAGCGCCCATCTCTCTCCCGAGTCCCATCCTGTGTGCCCAGCAGCAGCAGTCAATGGGTGACGCTATAAGTCACCGTACAGTGCCTTTTGGGGCCTAGTTTTTCAAACTGCCATCCTGTCTGCCACTGCAGTGCCACTACTAGATGAGCCATGTGTTTGCGCCACCCACTTGTGCCGCTTAGGATAGTCATCCAGCTACCTCGGTGCAACATTTTGGCCTAAAAACAATATTGTGATGTGTTCAGAATATACTGGAAATGAGTGGAAATTAATGTTATTGAGGTTAATAATAGCGTAGGAACAAAATAAAAACTAAAATTTTGTGATTTTAGCTGTTTTTATGCTTTTTTCCAAAAAATACATATCCAAAACATGGAAGGGTGGTTTTGGCAAAACCAATACAGATCCACAACACGAAGAAAGATCCAGATACAAAACACAAAAAGTGGTCGGTGCACATCCCTAGTTCCATACAGCTTGCCAGCTGGTGACTGTATGCTGCAAATGGTTAGTTGTTCAGGGATGCTGGAACAGCTTTAAATGCTGTATTTACCAGGTCTATCATAGGAGCTAAGTAGGAGACTTCTGTCTTCCACCATGTCACTCTTACATAGTACAGGCAAGATGGCTTCAGTCATAAGTGCATTAACATATCAGGTTGGAAGACAAACCTTCCTGTAGACTCTTGGGGGTATATTTACTAAAGTGAGAGTTTTTAGAAGTGGAGATGTTGCCCATAGCAACCAATCAGATTCTACTTAACATTTAGCAAGCACCTTCTAGATGATAATAGCTAGAATCTGATTGGTTGCCATGGGTAACATCTCGAATTCTAAAAACTCTCACTTTATTAAATTTACCCCTGGGTGTTAGTGCCCCAAATACTTCTTACCTCCATGTGCTACAAGTCGTGTTAAACATAACGCGTGAGCACCGTGCGACTCAGTAGTGCTGAGCATCTTTTTGTGCGACTTTTTACCATCAAATGCGTCTTATTCGCAAAATGATGCGAGTAAGATGCACAAGCAGCTTCTACTGAATAAAATGATATGCAGCATGCTTATATTCTGTGTGCAACTGTGGGTGCATTTACATGCAAAATACTACATTACAGTGTCAGAGGCTGTGACATTTTAACATCCTACTCACATTGCTTTGTGAATAAGACGCATGGATGGTAAAAAGTCACACAAAAAGACACTAGGTGCTATCGAGTCATGCCACAACTAGAAGGGCTTTTTATCAGGCGAGGAAGTAAGATGTATGATGTAGGCACATCTGTATGCAAAGTGAGGAGACAGTGTATTATAAATGTAATGTGCTTTCCTTGGTGGTAACGAGGAGGTGTCATGCATGGAGATGGTCTGTTTTATGGGAGTGTCGCAGGCATGGCAGAGAAAATGGTTGCATGCACAGATGTTCAACCACTTACATAGGAGGCCATACTCAAACGGGGAAAGTGCACCTGCCATAGGGCAGGTGCAATGTTCAATGGTGGCATCTAAGGATGTAGCAATCTACATTACAGTGTACAGATGCTGAAAGTGGGTGTCTCAGTCCTTGCACATTTGGATGCAGGAATGTACACAAGGGAAGGACTTTGTAGTGGCATTTGCATAAAATCGTAGACAGGCAACCTCCAATAGATGCAGCTTAGGGTTCTGCTGCATCCACCTCTGAAGGTGAATATAAGAGTGTAGATATAAGACATGAGAGAAGACAAGTTATAGGGGATGTACAGTTGGGGACAGACTTATGGCATGGGAGAAAGAAAAGACATAGAGGGGCACAAAAAGGATAGCACTATGCTTAATGGAAAGGATAACTTGACATAAAGCTGGAAAGAGGGACGTAACCATCATATTGCCAAGGCGGGACTTGAAGGAAAATATCTGGCAAAGTTATCTGATATGTGTTAACTTTTTGTGAGTGTTTTATGTGTATCTTAATTATGTATTTGATATGAGTTTTGTAGGTTTTAGGAATTTGTGACTTTTTTCTATTCTACACACTTTATTATCCATTATTAGACAATTATAGATTATCTATAATCTTTACTTCCATCTACTTCTTACCCCCCACCAGGGCACCTAACACTTGGTTGCTTACGCCCTGTTGCATATCTAGGTGTTATGGTCACTTATGTAGCAATGTATACCATTCATGTCCTTGTCCTATATTGTATTGTACTATAAGTCGCTTATCAAATTATTTGTTTATGCACTTTGTAAGGCGCTGCGGAACACTTGTGGCGCCATATAAATAAAGGATAATAATAATTAATAAAAATTAATTTAATATGCACTGGCACTGGCAGTGTGAGCTTATTATCAGGCTTATGGGGAGATGTATCAAGCATTTCTGAAAAAAAATTAAGAGCCATAATTGTCTAATTAGTAATCATAATTTGTAACTGAAAATGTGTGTTCATAAAAAAAATATTATGGTGGGGATGGCTATGCACAAGTATAGAATTTTGCCGCAAAATACGAAGCAATCATTTAATTGTATAGCATCTATGAGGATGCCTGGAGTCAGCATTACCTGTTTTATAGCTATTAAACTTTGTGTATTTAATAGCTTGTTTTATTAAAGATGCAGATCTCCCAGTGGAGAAAGATGATGGGACAGAAATAAACAATATATGGCTGTTCAGCTATTATAGGAATGAAAAAATAATAATGTTCTGCCAGTTTTTAGAAGATTAGACGGGGCATGGTTGGACTTGTAGTTACATGACAGTAGGACAGCTACAGGTTGCCCCAGTCAAGTAGAGAACAAGCACAAGACAAGAGGTGGCAAAAGATCAGCATAAACAATGAGCAGTGGACAAAAGGAGGAAACAACAAGCAAGCAATATAGGAGAGACAACGGGCATGTCTTGTTTATTCTAAACAACTATAAAATTATTATTATTATTAATATATTATTATTATTATTATTAATAATAACAATGACTAACTCATCCCTTAAAAAACCATTAACCACAAGACTAATTTTGATAAATAGGATGAAATTAATAAACAGACAAGTTTCAAATATGATCACATAATGTAGAATTTAGATAAGTACATTTATAATGTTTTCTAACAGAAAACACAGCATAAATAAATAAAAAAGATATATACTGTTGAAAGAAACAATATGAAGTTGCTGTTTAAAATATTTAGTTATCAGAGAGCAATAGTCTAATATTAGCAATCTTGATTCTATTATGAATTTTCTGTATCATGCTGTCAAACACCACCGCTATGCTATACACTTTACATTGTGATGATTATAATTATAATAATGGTTGCAGTTATTATATATAATAATAACTGCAATTCAAGATAATATTAAGAATACTGTAATAAGCATAATAATAATAATAATAATAATTACATTTAAGTTATACTTGATCTTTTACAGTTTACATACTTTCTATTCTTTCTTACAATAGCTTACTAACGTACCATTGACAACAACACCCAAGTCTCCAGAGTCGGTCATTTGACTAATTATTATTACACTAATTTAAGTGAATTACTCAGAAAAGTAATGTAAAATAGTCGTGATTGTCTCACCTTTGTGAAACGATGAACCTGAATAGAATACTTGCAGTTATAATCACTTTATATATTCTACAAGCTAAATCAGCCTGCTTGTCAATAGTGACAAATGGTAGTAAGCTAACTCTATGGGCAATTGCATAACTTAAAGTTTGGTTATTGACAAAGAAGAATATGGGGACTGATATATGCTAGAGATGAGCGGGTCCGGTTCTCTGAGAACCGGACCCACCCGAACTTCCAGATCCGAGGCGAGAACTGAGCTAGGCTCAGGTTTTCTCGTGTGACTCGGATCTCAAAACAAGGCAAAACGTCATCCTCCCACTGTCGGATTCTCGTGGGATTTGGATTATATAAAGGTCCCCGCGATCTGCGCCATTTTCACTCCGGCTGTAGAGAGAGAAGCTAGCAGACATAGTCAGTCACTGTCAGTCACTCAGTGTTTGTGACCAGTTGGGGTCTTGGCCTGAAGGCTGCTGCTGTGTTGTCCATAATAGGGCTTAGGCTGCAGTATATAAAGGGGGGCTTCCTTCAGTGGGTGCTGCAGCTGCTGTGTCACTTGTCATTTCAATTAACTGTGGCTGGTGCTGGGTTTTTGTCATGTCCATCAGGCTAGGGCTGCAGTCCATAAAGGGATGCTGTGTTGTCCAGGGGGGTGCTCTGTTAATTAGGGGTGCTCTTCCCCAGTTGAAAAAAAGTAAAAGTGCTTTTTTTTGTGTGTGTGCGTTAGCAACTTAGCTGCGCTATTATTGTATAGTGACACTGCCGCAGTTTATCGTTCACGTATTTGTGACTCTGCAGGTGTTGTTCATCAAGGGGCTGCTGCCTCATTTAGGGATGCTCTTCCCCAGGGTAAAAAAAAATAAAAGTGAAATTAAATTATTAATATCATTATATCAATGCACAAAAATATATATATATATTTTTTGAGTGTGTGCATTAGCAACCTAGCTGCGCTATTATTGTATGGTGACACTGCCGCAGTTTATCGTCCATGTGTTTGTGACTCTACGGATGGTCTGTCCGTCCTCGACAGGGGTGCTTTGATGTCCATCAAAAGGGAAGCTGTCTGTGTTGTTCATCAAGGAGCTGCTGCCTCATTCTGGGGTGATCTTCCCCAGTGTGAAAAAAATAAAAGTGAAATTAAATTAATAATATTAATATCAATCCACAAAAAAAATATATAATTTTTTTTTGTGTGTGTGCGTTAGCAACTTAGCCGCGCTATTATTGTTTGGTGTCACTGCTGGCCAGACCGTAATTTATCATCCACGTATTGTGACACTATAAGTCGTAGCACAGTGTGTTATTCTTATTCATAAATAATTAATCTTATGACACTATAAGTGGTAGCGCAGTGTGTTATTCTTACTCATAAATAATTAATCTTGTGACACTAAGTGGTAGCGCAGTGTGTTATTCTTATTTATAAATAATTAATCTTGTGACACTATGTGGTAACGGAGTGTGTTATTCTTTTCTTATCCATAAAAAAATCTTGTGACACTGTAGGTCATTGATACTGCAGTGTAATATTTAAAATTGGTACAAATTGACATGTGTGCTGTACCTTACTTCATTCGTGTTTGTTGATAAGGAGAACAATCAGTTGAGACTTGAGAGGAGAGCAGGAACCACATACTAGTGCTGGAGCTGCTGCCAGTGCCACCAGTCATGACAATACTAGTCCATCTACATCATTTACTAAAGCCAATGCCCAAGGGCATACAGGGCTTAAGTCAGGGCATCTAAAATCAAGAACCAATCTTTTACAGTGGTAAAGATGAAAACATCAAAGGAAAACTAAGCTGCAGAAAGACATACAATTGGCAATATGCCAGTTTCACCTCATGAAGTGGCAAGGAAAGGCTAAGGCCTTGGACTTTATTTATGACTGGTAGTTCTGCCTCTTCTGATGATGTAAACACAAGTGAACATGCTGACATAGAAATCGAGGATGCTTCTGTGGAAGTGCACCAGGATGAGCAGGATATTTGTGTAGCTGATGCTGATAAGGATGTTGATGATGAAGATGTTGTTGATGAGGATGCTGTTTGTGTGAATTAGGCACCAGTGAATGAAACAGTTGTTGCCCATGATAAGGAAAAGCCCATTGTCATGTCTAGGCACAAGACAAAATAACTTGGTTGTGGTGACTCATCTGCATCACCAGTGGATTTTTTTGGGAAAGTTTAGTTAATAAGATACACTGACATTGGAAATCATTACAGATGTGTATTATTAGCCCTAATAAATATACTTTGTGTCCTTAAGTTGTGTTAAAAGCTTTCTAGAAGCTTTTTTGTAAAAGTGGAGAAGAATTATATAAAACAGTATTTTTTGCTTAAAATAAATAGTCCAGTCAAATTTGGGGTATTTGAAAATGGGTGCTAGCATATTTTTGTGTCTCTAAAGTGCACGTTTAAAAAAAGTGAAGAATCCACCTGCTGTAAGCACCTGCAATCCTAAACAGCCCCCCAAGAAATCTATTTTGCTTGTCCCCTCACTTTTTCATTTTTTTTCAAAAATGACATGTCTTTATTGGTGTTTTCTGAGGTAATTTTTTTTGGCTGATTTGTCCTTTGGGGGTGTTCTGAATCATTTCCCCACATTTACATCCCAAAATAGAGATTTTGCACTTTTTTCCGCCTGCCATTCATTGGAGAAAATTTTCTGCCTGTTTCAGTGCATTGAGTTTCCACTTAGGTGAAAACATCCTTGAAATGAATTTGGAGATAAGATGCAAACAGGCGAAAAGCGCCAATAGGAGAAATTGTTCGCGGATTACGCGTCTAATTGAATCCGGCCCTTAGTGTTCTTTTTGTGCACTGATATGCCTATTTTAATGGTTACACATCTAGATTCAGAGTGAGAAGGTGTTGCATGCGAGGTCACAGAAGATGCCTGACTGTGTGTGGCCCAAGCTTCCTCAATATATATTCTAGTGCATGAAGCAACAGTAGCAGGACCACCACTTTCAAAGAAAGGCCATGGTCTGAGCCTTTCCTTGCTACTGCGTGTGTTGTATGGTATGTTGCCAATTTTGTTTTTTAGCAGTACATTTTTTTTTTTTTTACGATTGTGAAATACTGTTTACATTTGAGATCCTCTTCTTTCACCTTTAACCAGCTTTAGTAGATGTTGAAGAAGTACTATGACTGGCATCAGCCGCAGAACAAGTACTGGGTTGCTTCTGCTCTTCTATCAACCGATCTGTGATATTTTTTTCTTATTCCAGGGCAGGAGTAAAGCTACTGAACTGCCACCACAAAAAGTGAATAAACAATGAGATATGGAAAGGAGGGACTGCTACCTTTACCGTGCAGTTTCATTATAAGACTGGAGATTTGTTCTGACACCAGCAAAAAATTTTTTTTCCACTTATGATTTTTAGGGGTCACATGATGGGGATACCACTGTACACAGTAGCTGCCATTGAAAAACACACTATGCACATTTTTGTATTCTTTCCAAAACACTGGAATTTTATTTGACACACCAGGAACAGAACAAGTATTCTTTGCAAGAATTGTTTTGGGGTGCAGATGATGGGGGCATACCACTGCACATAGTAGCTACCACTGAAAAACACTTTGCAAATTTTTTAAATTCCTTTAAAAAACAGTGGCAATTTATTGTACGCACCAGGATCATATCAGGTGTCCATTGCAAGAATTGTTTTGGGATGCAGCTATTAATAATAATAAATAATAATGACTAGATATTTTGGAACGTTTCCAGTGACTTTATAACATGCTGACATCCTGTGCTATGAAACATCTTGAGGGTGTGTTATGTTATGTGGCGAGAATGCTTGTGCTGAGATTCTGTCAAGTTTGGGTGTAGTAACATTCATTTACATAGAGTGACTTAAAACTCACAGGAAACATGGCAACATCTTGCCACTTTGCAAAACTCGCACCTATTACCCCCACATTTTTTTGAGCCTGTGCTTTCTGTTCTTTAAGTCGCAAGGCAGTACCAAATTTTTTCTATGGAAAATTATTTAAGAGAAAATACAGGATAGCCTGTCTAACTCTTTTGGACATCAAAAGATAAATATTTAATCACCAATGCCTAGGAGAGGCCAAAAAGGAACCACAATCCCATTGGAAAAGAATGGGACATGGGAGAATATTAGCCTTATCAACCTATTGTAAGATCCACTTATCGGTAAGGGCTAAAACTATTTGCAAACTTGTGAATGTGTGAAAAATAATAAACAAGTCATACTCACATACAGTAGTACTTATGTAAATGTATGGGAGGGATCAATGGAATGGGGCATTTTATAAGCCATGATAAAGTTAGATCTATCTTTTACTAAGTGTTGGATTTGCCGTTGATTTAAATCTGATGGATAGAGCAGGACTGACACCAGCATAGTTTGAAAAGAAAGCACAAAACTGTTTTTTTTTTGTAAAAAAAATACGTTTTGAAAAAAAAAATTATACATGGTTATTCCTTTCACAGAATCCACACAAAAAAGAGATGGTAGGCTTGAATCCAGCTCAACAAGCAAAAGAACCAGCTGCTTCGCCCACCCCTGCTCCACAAGCAAGGCCTCACAGAGATCCAGCATTGCACTTAATGGATTTCTCAGCTGCCTTTGAGAGAAACCAGGTTGAATTTATGTCTACACCACGGGTTCTCAAACTCGGTCCTCAAGACAACAAAACAGTGCATGTTTTCCAAGTCTCCTCACAGAATCACAAGTGTAATAATTATCTCCACCTGTGGATCTTTTAAAATGTGTTGGTGAGTAATGAGTACACCTGTGCACCTGCTGGATGACTGGGAAAATGTGAGTGGGGTCCTGAGGACTGAGTTTGTGAACCACTAGTCTACACAATTAAGTCAAAATGCACACATCTAGGTAAATTAGGTAAAATCATATGCTGGCCAATCTTAATAACAACTTGAATAGGTAGCACAGTCACAGAGTCCCAAACATTCACAATTACAGATGGGCCCAGCAACTTTGTTGCTTCATATGCCATGCAGTGCACCCTGCATCAAGCACTATACGATACAACTTAAGTCGCGCCTTTTACTATTGATCGCAACAGAACGTATTGTGGCGCTGGAAAAAGTCAGTGTGTAATACAACTTTTTGTCCACCAGGTGCCGCTTTTCTGAAACTACACTGTGCATGTGTTAGATAGCCAATACATTTTCTGTATCACCACCCAATGATTGGCTGGCAGAACCTGTGATTTGGTACACTATAGTACAGCATTTTTGTCATGGAATCAGAGCTGTAGAAGAATGTGTAATAATGTTTTCAATCATTACAGTATGTCTGTGAGTCCTGTACTTTTAAAAAAATATTATCTTTATACAGTAGTTGTAGTTCAGCCGCCAATTACTGTCCGGAAATAACTACAATAAAGTATGTATTGTATGAGGTTCTGAGACAGGTTGGGATTTTTAGTTTCACTGAAAACAGACACTGCAGTATCAACCCCATGCAACTACTGTATACAGTAATAAGATGCAAGTCTGCGTCTTGTGCAAAACAGCCAGATGCATTGATCAATGTGATTTTGTAATCAATATCAATGATTATTATTTTATCTACAATAAACTGTACTGTATATTTTATGTAAGTCTTGCACTGCACTGCCATGTTTAACTTGTGTAAAAGCTTTTGTGTATAGTGTCCATGTTTTACTGGTTTGGGTGTTTGCTTCATATAAGCTTCACCTTGGGTTTGAATCCTGTTAAGGGTGGATTGCGTTATTACATTTTTTTATCAATAGTATTTTATCTTCCATGGATACATTATTTATTATTTACAGTTTAGTTTCATCCTTCAAGTCTATGCAAGTTCACATAAATTTAGCTTGGCCGCTATAGACATGCTCAATACATTTGCTTTCAGAGATGCACCCACAGCTTTCAATAAGACAAGATGAATTCCTGTTCACTAATGGTGGAGTACTGTATTGAAGGCACTACATTGCTCTGCAACTACCCCCCACCCTGCAATGACACACACCCATACAGTTATGGGGTCCAGGCACATGTGTCGTGTTTCAGATGCACCCAAAGCATGGTGGGGTTAAGGTGCTCAGATGCACCCACAGCTAGGTGGGGTTCAGAGGCTCAGAGAGGGCTCAGATGCACGCACAGCTTTCAATGAGACTAGATTAATTCCTGTTCACTAATGGTGGGGTACTGTGTTTACATGTACTAGTATAATATTGTGAAAGGAAGACACATTTTTATTATTATTATCTTTATTAATACAATAAAACCAATAAACCAATTTCAATAAAAGGAGATGAATTATTCATGATCACCAGTCTTCATAGCAGCTTTTGAAAGGGATAGAAATTGTTAAATAAAAGTAGGTCACTTTTTTTACCTTCCCTCACCCTCCCCCCAGCACCCTCCTGGATGCATCTGAGCCCTGTCTGAGACCCTGAACTCCACCATGCTCTGGGTACGTCTGAAACCTGACACGTGCGCCTGGACCTACACCACCACTGTACTTTAAAGTATGTGTGTGTGTCATTGCAAGAGTAAACTTTAAAAAATATATATTGGAATGAATCTAAAATAATCAGGATTACTAAATAACATCAGCCTGTGGTCAGAATTGAACTCTGTACCACTCCTATAATCAATCGCTCTAACCACCAGACCATAAGGAATTTTACAAATTTTGTCAGTACTGTAAGCTGTATCTAGTGAATCCTTGTGGAGGAAGTGCAGAGCCAACCGTGAAGTTACAAGTTACATAGACTGTTGTCAGCTGCACTGACTGTGAACAGAAGATCACTCGGTAGGGTAAGACAGGGAAAGTTTTTCAGTACATATTGTGCCAGAACCCGAGAGGTTAATCACCACATTCATACAAAAAGGGTTATAAACATAATTTCATTGTGCATTTTATGTGTGTCCTATTAACTGATTACACTCTGTGGATCCATTTTATTGTACATTTATTATATATATTTTACTTTATTTATATATATATATTTTGATATTTTTATATTTTTTAAAAAATAAACTTTTTTTTTTCTTAAGGCATATTTATTGTATTTATTACACTTAATTTATAGCGCTTTCTGGTACCACACATACAAATATATATTGTAATAGAAGCACTATAGAAGTATAGAGTGGCTTCTATATCTGTCCAAGATTCCTGTCCTACGTGTTTTAAAACCCCCAGGAGAAGTCTGTTGGACAAAGCAGACTAGAAATATCAGCTTTTGTGAAAAGCTGGAATGGGTCCTGGGGGTGTGGATGTGAGAAGGGCTTCATCCACAGGCCACTCCAGGTGTTGGGCCATTCAGCCTTGTAGCAGGTCATTAGGGCTTGAAATGGCTGTGATAAGCTAGGTTTACTTGTGGCTGAGTGTCTCATACCTGGGAGAGCAGGCCCACAGGTTAGCTTGCTCTGAGACACTGTTTGCTACAAACCAGAAGGTACTGTGGATGTGAACTTATTTTGGTGTTCGGTTAGTGAGGGAACTTACTGTCTAGTTAGAGCCCAGATGGGCTACGGTTTATTTTATGTTTATTTATATGATTTTTATTGTTGCACAATAAAAACTGGTGCCAACCAGCTTGCACAAAAATCCACAACTGGAGTGCTATTTCCTGGCTGCTGTGTGTAAGGAGGTGTCCATCTACCCCAGGAGAAGGACCCCCGACCCCGATCATATCACAAGTGGTGGAGAATACGGGCAAGCACACACTGAAGTCGCAGCAAGGAAAAATTTGTCCTTTAAAATTTAAATGGACAGGCACGAATTGTGGAATCCATGAAGGTGGCGTTAGCAGATGCTCCGAGAGGCCAGGTTCTGCTTCCAACCTACCCTAAGGACAACATGGAGGACATTGTAAAGTCCTTGCTTCAGGCTACATCCGCTCAGCAAGAAGCTACCAGAGCTCTGCAGGAATCCACCCAGGTGCATCTATTAGCCTTGGAGGCAGCACAGAGGCAACAACAAGTTACCATCTAGGAAACCCGCCAGGCCTTAGCGGAGAACAGCCAGGCCATAAAAGAGGTGGTACAACACCTAGTAGCCCGGACTGGAGATGCTTCCACTGACCCTCCAACCCACACTCGCTCCATACGCGCAAGTCATTTTTTGCAGAAGATGACCCTGAGTGATGACGTGGAGGCATATCTTATGGCCTTTGAGAGAACTGCAGAAATGGAGAGTTGGCCCAAGGAACAGTGGGCAAGTCTTGTGGCACCCTTCCTATCTGGAGAACCACAAAAGGCATACTATGATTTGTGCCTAGCTGATGCTAAGGACTATGCAAAGCTAAAACAGGAGATCCTAACTCGCTTGGGAGTCAACTCATTTTGTTCGGGCCCAATGAGTCCACCGCTGGGAGTTCAAAATGGTAAAGCCTCCACGCTCACAGATGCATGACCTCGTCCATCTAACCACAAAATGGCTACAGCCCAAGACATTGACAGGACCGCAGTTCATGGAAAGAGTCGTGATGACCGGTATCTGCAATTGCTACCTGCATCTCTGCTCTAGTTGGTGAGCCATGCAGACCCTAAGTCCACAGACAGTTAGTCGAACTGGTGGAGAGGTACATGGCGGCTGAGGATATGGGCCAGAAAGGATTGAGAATCAAAATTTGATACCAGAGTTTTTGACACTCAAGGATACCCTGGTTTTTAATATCATTGTAGTAGGATCTATCCTTCTTGTAAGCAATCTTGTCTCTTAAAGTAACCAGTTCAGCATGTAAGGAATAAGGAGAGGTGAATAAGTCACTGTGGGCAGACACAAATTCATTACATTTATTTTCCAGGTGATCTGTATGATCTCCCTGATCTTGTACATCATGTTTCAGGTCAGTTAGGGTAGACTTTTTTCTTTATTTATGTGGAAATATCATTCTTGAAATCACTTACAATTTGCAGAAATTTATGATTTGTGACTGGTTCATCAAGCATGGGATCCACACGTGACTTGTCAGAAGATCCACTCTCCTGAATAGGATATAAAACTGCAGCCAGTGGTGGAACAGGACTATTGCAGGGGGAGGTTGGTAGCTTTGGCTTGGATGACAGGTGTGGATGAGGACTTGAATAAGCTGATTGGAGAAATATTTTCAGTAGTCTTTGTTTTTTGCATTTTTTGTACCACGGCAGAGTAAACAAGGACACCGGGAGAAAACAAGTGGATGTAGAGCATCTATTAATGGCATTGAATGTTTGTGTTACTTAACCTCTATGACATGGACAGAGCTACCTGCGGTGCATCTTGTACATTGCACCAGGGTCCATGGTAATAAAAGGGCCCTCAGCTGCTGGCATTATCAGCAGTACTAATAATGAGTCAGACTGACTTATTACAGTATGCCATGACCAATCCCCATCTGCAGGCACCACATTGGCGCCACCAAGGACATTGTCCTGGCACCACCAGTCCCCGCAGCCTGAAAGGGTGCTCCTGCACCCAGAAGACTCCAGCCACAGCCTCCTGCATTCACTTACAGCGCCGGTGCTTGGCAATGTTGCACACATTATATAACAATGTTGACTGTCAGGAGTGTTAACACTCAGCATGCTTGGACTAGAGTGGAGAAGACCTGCCACTACATGATGCTGCTAGAGTGTGTGAGGAGGAGCAGATGCAGCAGCCAAAAGAACAGGACAAGCAGATCCCAGGTAAGTTACAGTTATCTATTAGGGGGCAGAGTACATTATATACTATGGGGAGGGGGAGGCATATTATAATCTATAGGGATGGGGTGGCACATTATATCCTATATTATGGGGTGGTATGTTATATTTTATACTATCTGGAGGGGAGCACATTACATTCTATACTATAGGGAGGGTGGAGGCATATTACATTCTATACTATAGAGGAAGGGGGAGGCACATTATATTCTATACTATAGGGAGGGGGAAGCACAAATTTTATTCTATACTATGGTAAGGAGGAAGCACAATGCATTCTTTACTATGGGGAGGCACATTTCATTGTATGCAATAATTATTTTGGGGTAAAGATGATGGGGATGTCATACAGTAAGAACTGTAATATAACTTGCATCTAAAAAAAACCCCACACTATACAAATTTTTTAATTAGTTTATAAAAGACTGCCAAATTTTTTACACACCAGGATAAGAAAATATATGCTGCTTCTCAAAAACAAACACTTCTAGAAAAATACAATTTAAGTTGAATTAGAAAAGACTGCAGGGTTTTTTTTGACAACAGAGAAAACAATATACTGTATATATTTTCTTTTATATCAGGAAAAGAGCTCTTGTTTGGGGTGCACTTGTAAAAGGGGTGCGGTGCGGTCCCTGCTGCCATGCAGGTGTACTCTCGTGGCTTACCTGGCATCATACCCTCTCACCTTCTGGCCGTATGGTGAATAGACAATCCTGGTATACCAAACTGGACACAGACATGATGACCTAGTAGGAAGGAGATGATGTGAGAGCCGTCCTTCCTCTACGCAGACCGATACGCCCTCCCAGACTGAGAACCAATCAAAACAGGGATTCAGGTTTTAAGTGAAGATCATCATTGGCACTTTTGGCCTCAGATCCCGAGTTTCACCTATAGGTATTCATGCACAGGGGAGTAGCGAGGGTGGCTCCAGTGGAGCACCTGCTCCAGGTGCCTGCTCTGGCCAGGGCGCTGGACATCAGCCAGTCAATGAAGGGCAGACCACCTGCTGAGCATGAAACATATAAAGAGATCAGTGCTCCCCGAAAAGGGGCATGGTGTGGACGGAGTGGCGTTTCCACACCACGCCCCCAGCAAGGATGCACTGATCTCTGTATAAGGCATAATGTGAATAAGGGGCACTACTATGGCATAATGTGAACTATGGACATTACTGTGGCATATTATGAAATGTGGGGACTACTGTGTAGCATAATGTGAAAAAATAGCCCAAACTGTGGCATAACATGAATTAATTGGTTCTAATGTGTGGCATAACGTTCATTGTGGACATTATTTTGTAATATAATGTGAATAAGAGGCACTTCTGTGGTGTATCATGAATAAAAGACACTACTGTATGGCGTAATGTGTATAATGGGCACTACTGTGCGGCATAACATGAATTGTGAGCACTACTGTATGGTTTATTTTTAATTGGTGGAATTACTTTAGTGGGGTAGAATATATCTAGCCCTCCATGTCCCAGTTTGATACTGCCCCTAATGTTTATTTTTATTTCCATTTAATTTGCCCCTACATGCTGGACACACCCCCTACCTGGCACACTTATGGGGTGGGGGTGCAGTAGCACAGACATGCTCCGGGCACCATGGCTAAATGCTACACCCCTGCTCGCGCACCAGGTGAAAAGTGGACCTTGCATTGGAGTGCAAGGCCCACTGTATGCCCAGAAGGAAAGAAAGACAGGAAGAGAAAACTGACAGTAAGAGACAGTACACGCACAGATGTTTCTCACCGTGTCCACTTTTGTCTTTCGTCTGCTCACTCACCTACAGATCCCTGTAAGGAGATAACCAAACACCACAGCCATGCAGGGCCTAAACCTAAAGTAAATAACCACAACAACATACAGGAATTTTACAACTAGAGTAAATCACGGTACTGTCTCTTTCAATGTTTGCTACCTGCCTAACTAGAGCTGGCCAGCTTCTTCTCTAGGAGATTGGGTAACACACGTTATTTTAGTGGGAGTCTGACAGCTCTCCACGGGGTACCAACTTCCTATGGGTGCAGGGAGCTGAGCCACTGCTTCACACATGGTGTACAGCCAGAGGGTGGAAGCCACCGAACTGATGACACACCTCTGGCCTGCCTATCCAATTATAACTTTAGTGACTTAGGACTACTTCCCAGTCACTTTCAAGGGCTCAGTGTCCTGGGCCTAATGCCCAGTATCTTATAGGTGGCTCAGGCTATAATCTTGCTTATTATACCAGTGAGAAGGGCTATTTGGCATGAATTAATCCATAGTGTGTGAGGACACATCTGTACTATTGTCTATGTTGGGGTAGATAAGACTTTTTATAGAACAAAACATTCTTTAACATAGTTGCAGTCACCTTCTTTTTGAATCAATCATTAATTTTAAGCAACACACTGTTACTGTACATTTTACAAGAGAACATTCTAACTTTTTTAAAGCATTGTCATCACCATTTAGGATAACTGACAATGGTAGTTTGATAGAAGACAAGCTGATTTCTAAAACAGTACTCAAAGGAGTATTCAATGCAACACAGTTAAACAGACTTGACAGAAAATAATTTGACCATCATAGAAAGATCCTATAGGGGAAGTTTCATCAGTAGTGAATGATAATGCAATATATAATTTTGACACATTTATTGGATCATCTGTAAATACCTCAAGGAATTGTGGGTTTAAGCAGATAGGATTTTGGGCCATGAAATTAAACTTTTTTTTAGCAGAGACTGGGAAAAATAGTTTGTAAAATAAGTAAGTGCTTACATTTATTGTAAGTACATTATCACAGTAGCTTTTGTGGTTGATTTATGCTCTGAAGCTAAATTTGTTTGATCGAATTGTCTCTCCATGTGTTATGAGGCATATTATGAAAATCTGTATTTTAGCCTCGATAATCAAAATTTGTTATTGAAGCAATAAGCAATTATGTATAGGACGAACTTATTAAAAAATTAATGCACTGCACACCAGCTCCACTGCCTAGAATTACATGAAGAAAACCCCCCAAAACATTAGGTGTGGTGGTAGGCAGGCCCCCTAGGATCCATTTGGCCCAAGGATGCAGCCTGTACCACCTTGTGGTTTACTCAGCTCTGCACATAAGTGGGCATAATTGTTTCCATATTGCATGCATGAATTTAAATACGTATAGTCACATGTATGCAGAGCTGTATGCATCTCTGCGGGGATCACCCCTGTCAGTCACTTGGTTTGACACCTGTCACCATCATCAATACATACTTCCACCAGTCCTATCCTTTCTGTAAAATATACATCTAAAGACTGTACAACTCTGCATAAGCCTCAATGTGTGCACCTTCTCCATAGCGTAGCCACTGAGTGTCACTATCAGGGGAAAAGATTCACAATGAAGTGAAATCCATTTAATATTCATTTTACTGCTGCCATAAAATAATAATGTAATGTTTACCTAATTTGCTGTCTTACTAGTAATTTACAGTATCTTGAAATGGTTATAGCATGTTAAAATAAATTGTTTATATAAAGTTGTAATACCGTATAAATAATTACCATCTAATTTGCACATTCTCCCTGCACTTAATTAGCTGTTTAATAACATTCTAAAATAGATGTTTCATTCATTTTAATTTGCAATAATCATTTTCTTCATTATTAGCATTAGAAAAAAGTTTACATGCTTTGCTATTGAACAGAAATGGATAATAGAGTGAAAAATAACCTGAGCTAATTTCATTAAATTATTTTCAAGAGCTAGCAAAGCACTTAGTGAAAAATTCATTTTTAACTTACAATTCGCGTTGCTATTTCTGTTCTTTTCCCACATCAGTTGCATAACTGACCTTTACAAAGCCCTTTGTTTCTCACCCCAAGAGCCAAAAGGTGTTAAAATCTGTGTTTATTCAATTTGTAATGGCATGCAGTGTAATTACCAGCAGTTTGTTCTCTCAGTTGTAAAATATATTTTTAAGAGAGATCAATGAATTGTAATGTAGAACATTACAGCTGCATGTACTGTATAATGAAAAAGCTACCAAATATACAAAAGGAGTTGTGTACAGTGTTAGTTTGTGTTCTCTGTTAACACCTTGAATTCCACATGAATTCTCTGATGACTCAGTTTGCCTGAAAGTATTCCTTTATTTTTTTTTCTATTTAAGAACATTTATACATTTTTCACACGGATAGAAAATTGTATTGTAAAGTGTGTTAGACAAATAAAATGTTTTGAGTATTATATGACTGGTTAAATACAAATGAAATCATTGTAACAATGTTTATATTTACATAACTGATGCGACCTCAGATTTATATTCGACTAATGTAATTGTTACTGAGCATCAGGAGAGTCCTGCAGTGTATGCAGTCAGTGACCATGTTGTTGTGACTTCCTGTGTTTTCACATGGTCACATAAACAACACAGTGGCAGTCATTTTATGTAGTTTTCAAATCGTAACTGAGCTATTTATGTGGATAGAGTGATGGCAAAGATGGACTCCAAGTAGACACCAGCACCTGCCTCACTCAGCAGCTACATTATATTCTCCTCTACCACCAGTTTTCACCTCTTTTCTCCATCAATAGTCCCCTCTACATTCCCCTCCTTCCTCTCCTCTGTCTCTCTTCATCACATATAAGTCTCTCAACTGTATCTCCCACAACTCCAGTATTATTCACTTCTCTTCCACCATGATCCTGCTGCACCACCACTAAACCCTGCGCCTTCTCTTTTCTCCAAGTTACCTGTCCTCTCCCCCCCCACACCACACTAAACCTCCATCTTAGCCACCACCTGCTGTCACCCATCCTCATTCAGAAGCCAGCCACATACCCCCACACTCCTTATCCTCCTGCTCTAGATCAATATCACCTCCACACTACATCAACCCTAATAATCTCATCCTCATCTCTCCTCTTAACTCTGTCCCTCTCTTCTGTTCCCTCTGGAAAGCCAGTTCTGTCTATAATAAACTGGTCCCCATTCATAAGCGCTTCATCTGCAATGCCTTGACTCTCCTGGCCATCACCAAACCCTGGATTTACCCATCTGACACCACTGCTCCTGCAGCTATCTCCTTTGGGGGCCTCACATTCTCTCACACATCCTGGCCTGGAGGTTTCCATGGTGGTGGTCTTGGGGTCTCTCTATCCTTGGGTCACACTTACCAACTCTTACCTTCTGAACCCTCCATCTCATCTTACATTCGACACTCATGACATTTGCCTCTTCCAACTTCTTCGAGTAACTGCCTTTTTTCGTCTCCCTTGCCTTCACTCAAAATTCTTCCATCACTTGGCTTCCTGGCTCTTAATCTTCAAATGGGCTCTGAAGACACATTTCTTCCTCAATGCTTTCCAGCGCTCATCCTAACCCACTACTCTATGCTCCTTCCTCACTATCTAGCCCATCTGTGTCACCCCTGTTTGTCTGACCCTCCCCTTTAGAATGTAAGCTCTCGCGAGCAGGGCCTTCTTCTCTCACATGTTTCTTCTTGCCTTACTTTTACTTTCATTTACAATGGCACCTAAAACTTGGTTATTGACACCCTGCTGCTTATTTAGGTGTTATGCAGCATTGTTTATATATCATGTACTTGTCCTGCATTGTCTGTACTGTTAATAACTGTTGTCTTTGTGCTCATTTGTTTCTGTACTTTGTAAGGTGCTGCGGAACCCTTGTGGCACCATATAAATAAAGGAAAATAATAATAATAATAATAATTAAATCAGGTTTATCTTCTTTTTAATCGGTGTATTCCTTTCTCTTTTTGGGGCATACAGTATATAGAAATGTGTTTTTTGCTATAAAATGCCATTTTCGTGTTTTTATCACATTTTGATTTTTTCGCATATGTACTATATCAGTTATCACAATTTTATTGCAATTTATTTAAAGATTTTTTATTACATTTTTTGATTGGATGCATTGTAATAACGCAGAACAGTTCCGGAACCATAGAAATTTTTTTGAGCCTAATGGGTTCTTTAATTATCGGCATGATCTGAAGGCATAATCTGAAACAGGAGTGTTTTTTGGCAACCTTATCCAATATTGTTAATGTAATTATTAATTTAAATAAAGCTAATATTGTTAAGTAAAATTTATATAAATTTGCATTAATAAACTTTTTTTGGTATATATTTATTTTTATTTCATTTATCCATTTTAGGATACTTCCCTGGGTTACACATTTTAATCCTGCAAGTTCTCACATTAATAGGATCTCTAAGAAATTGTGGCCCATGGTCCAATCAGACCTGGATCTTAAATTACAAAATACTACACTTATGGCAAGCTACCAACAAGGCCGTAATCTCAGGGACTATTTAGTTAAAACTGATGTCTCAAATCATAGGAGAACCACTAATAGTAATTTTATTATGTGTAAAAAAGGATGTGTAAGGTGTCCATGCATGATGTGCAACTACATGATCCCGGGTGACACATCTATCATCCCCACTCAGGGAAAAGGGATAGCATAAATTTTAAACTAACTTGCATTATAAATTTACCATTTATCAAATAATCTGCCCCTGTGGACTCTCCTACATAGGCAAGACAGAATGATCCTTCAAAGAGAGAATGGTGGTCAACAGATCGTCTATTAGGGCAGCCCTGGCTAGCGGCAGTAGTGATCAGTTGGTAGCCAGGCACTGTTTTTCATTGCCACATCCCCTATTCACTTTTCGGTACCGCATGATTGACCATGTTCCTCCATCTATTAGGGGAGGTGATCGTGGGTTAAAATTGATGCAGCTTGAAAGTAGATGGATATTTTGATTAGGAACCCTTGTGCCCAAGGGACTTTACAACCACAGAGGTTTGCACAATTTTTTGTCTTTTTTTTGTAGTCTATTGTAATATAGTGTAGATCACCAATTTATATGTCCCCCATATGTTGACTATTGAGACATTAATGAGAGAGAGTTATGATCTCTCGTATGCCGAGCAACAGGCTTACAACATCTTATGATATGTTGTCTAGATTTAACTTAGTCCCAATGAGATATGATCTCTCCTCTGAGTGTAATAGGCTTATAATTCATTGTGACATAGGTTGTCCATATTTAATGTAAGATACATCATGTACTTACTTCACCACTTTGGGGTTTGATATTACGGGGCCAAATGTAATAGGGTGAGAGTTTAGAAAATGTGAGAGAAAACTTGCACATTTTCTAAACTCAGCCAATGTAATAAAGTCACAGAACATGCAAACTTGCATATTTTTCAGACTCAAAAGACTCTCAAAATTTAAACTCTCATCCACGTGTTTCCTGTTTTGAAAAAACAACTCGATCAGTGTATTAGTGTGAGAGTTTTACTGCTAAACTCTCACATTTTCTAAACTCTCACCCTATTACATTTGGCCCTATGTGTCATAAAGTACATATGTTAGTTTATAACACTGGAGAGTACTTGGATTAAGTTTGTTGAGCTCTCTCTGTACTAATTACATTACTAGCTCGACGCTGCATTTCCTGTGTATACTAATGCATTGCTAAAGTATTATTGCATTATTGGTTTTTTAGTGCTATGGTGATGGGTGCATGTTAATGACTTGCTGTAGGACTTACGTCATACAACATGCGCCGCCGGTCCGGTTGTGTGTTACTGCTTCTGGGGATGGCATTCACATGGAGCACGGGTGTATATATATATTAAGACTATCTTGTTTTAAGCCTGATGACAGTGCAGGTTGTATATAGGCACTGAAACGTTGCTATCCTAAAATGCTGAGCCACTAAAGATTGTTTAAAGTTCCAGAGAAAGGAGCTGTAATGGTATAGTGAGTAGTATAAAAACAATATTCACTAAGAAGCTGTCAGCCAATAGAAAAGAAAAAATGACTACACTAAATTATTATTATTTCATTGTAGAGCACCATAGGTCTGGGTAGTAGTGTATTGTGATCCTCCATTGCCAATGCATTACTGTACTAAGAACTAGAGAAGTGCACATTTGGATTTCTGAATCTGAAAACACACTGAACTTGAGGTTTCTTAGTGGATTCGAATGCTGGCTCAGATCTTCCCACCTACTTTGAATCTCAGAAAAAGGCAAAACTTAAGTTTCATGGAAATGTCGCATCTGCATGTGTTTGGACTGCATATAAGAATTCTCCCTCGTGATCAGGTGCTGAGAGTGTAGAGGGAGTGAGGGTGTGGGCTGTAAGTGCTTATATAAAAACACTATTATGATGCCATTAGGATGCTATAGTCACTAGGGAGGGTGAGTGCAGGCATTTTTGTACATGTGTTTGTCAGACATACTAAATAGCAACTGCAATCCAGTGCTATGCAACCTGCAAACAGGCTATAGTATAGTATTTAAGTGTAGTAGTTAAATCCCGGGAAATACCCTGGTCAGTTGCAGGGGTGGAAACCTGGGAACATACTCCCAGGTTGGTGCCTTTCAGACATAAGCGAGAATTTTGGTCAAGGAAGGCCAAAAACCCAGGAATCTCAGTATTCCTGAAAGGGTATAATTCATTTTCTTATCCTGGTGTTTAAAAAATTGCCAGTCTTTTATAATCAAATTTACAAATTGATATTGTGTGTTTTTGAGATGTAGCTTATAGTCTTCTTCTTACTGTGTATGGTGGTATTCCAGTCATCTTTGCCCCAAAATAATTACTGCAAAGAAGTAATTTTTTTATCCTGGTAAATTTACAGTCTTTTATAAACAAATTAAAAAATTTAAATAGACTCACTGGTGATAATGCTGAGTAAACCCAGTGCATCAGAGTTAGACATTATGACATCTGGTCAAGCGTAAAAGAATTGCCCTCAATTATTGACACCTCTACCATGACTTAATCTGATACAGTAAGCATCAATTGAATGGTGGGGGATTACTTTAATGATAATGTACAATCTAGCATATCACTAAGTCCATTTGAATACTGGGAGAAAAAAGGCAAGTTGGAGCCCCTTGCACAAACTAGCTATGGTTTACTTAAATTGCCCACCCTCCAGTGTTTACTCCAAAAAAGTGTTTAGCACAGAGTAGGAGGTTACTTTCCAAAAAATGTGGAAAAACTGATGTTCATAGAAGTGAACTACAAATTCTATGAAGAAGACCTTTGCCACCAATTACAACAAAGTACAGAGACTTCATGGTAAATCTCAGTTGGGATGGGCTAATATTGTGTGATGATATTAACAGTTATGTTAATGATGATGAGCATGCTAATAACATCTTCTAACTGTCGCAATGTTTATCAACACTGTTAGCCACCTTAAGTCCATTGGTAGCTTAGTTTGTGGGAGCCCCTAAAAAGCAAGCACTGCAACCACAAAAGTGGCAGACATTGTTGCTGAACTGCTTGGTTTGTTAAATAGAGCATGTTCTTTTTATTATACAACATAAAGGTGGGTGGGCCGAAGGACAATTCCATCATGCACCACTTTTTGTTACAGGCTTTGACAAGATTGTGTGTGTTTGAGTCCTAGTGTACAGCATGTTACTATACTATACTAAGGTGTTCATGTTCTTTTGTATCTAGCAAGGCCATCCATCACCAACTACTCATCCAGGCATATAGGCCCAGTTTCCTGTAGTTTCTCCACATATACAGAGTAGTATCATCAAATCATATAAACCTATAATTAATAATCAACTTTGACTAGGCTGTTACTCTGCCTTGGATATCTTGTATTGTCCCGAAGGCCTGTATTTTTATGTTTGGATTTAGTTCCAGTTTTAAATATTTAATTGGCTTTTTTTTAATAGTTTTTCCATGTCTCCTATTTGTTTTTCTTGATATTTATTAATACTGTTATTAAGCAATCAATCATTTATCTGGCTTTCACTAAATACTCTACCTGCATTTACCTTTTCTGGCCTTGGGCCTCTGATCTAGTTTTTGATTAATAGAAACAGTCAATAGGATTGTAGTTTATTAAACTACCATTCTGTCTGCCACTGCAGTGTCACTATGTTTCATAGATGTGCTATATTCTTTTTTAAAGTGCCATGTGTTTGTGCTGCTGTTATGTCACTTACTTTAGCCAGCCAGCTCACTGCAACATTTGGCCTATATTGCTGAAAACAATATTTTGAGCGGTGAGGTGGTCGAAATTGACTGGAAATGACTGGAATGTTATAAATGTTAATAATACTGTAGGAAGAAAAGAAAGTCCAAATTACATAATTTTAGCTGTTTTTATCAATTTTAAAGAATATCAAAACCAGAATATATATTTGTGGGTGGTTTTGCCAAAACCAAAACACGATGAAGATTTAGACTCAAAACCAAAACAATGGGTCTGTTCACATATCTACTAAAAACATTTTACCAGTTGGCCAATAAGAATAGCAACAATGATTGTGCTTTAGTGAAAGATGACATCTTTAGTCTGCAAACAGGCTCAGATAGACATTCATAAATATGATACAAAGTATAGTAATATTGTAATCTAAATGTTGGTATTTTGTATTATTTATGGTGGACTTTGAGCAAGTTGCACTTTTGGAAACTGAATTAGAGTGTGCTTCACAATCCACAATCTAAACATTTGGTTACTTATTAATGTGCTTCTAGAATATATTCCACAGATGTTGCCAATCACAGCCATGAAATACCCATTCATTACATAAATGCAATTCATCTTGACATGACCAACCCTAATTTTTCAATTATTGGATCCTAAAAAATAAAGTCTTACGAAGCCAATACAACATTGTGCACTGCTACAGGGAATTGTAGCTGGGGAATGCTGGTACATGAGATATCAAATGGAAGATTTACTATACTATGCTTCTTGTTTGTTTTGAATCACTGTGAATGCAACAACTGATAAAACAAATACTTTATGAGTAAAACTTAAATTATACTCTTTGTCATAACTAAATCAAAAGGTACTTGTAATTGAAACATAATTAACATTTAACAGTTGCACCTATGTTTCTTTTTCACAAGAAAAGTGCAAAATACACATATTTGATAGAAATATAAAACCACTAAAATCCAGTATTGAGATTTTAACATATGAACAAAGAAGGTAAAAATACTTGGCTCAGTGCTAGTCTTACATTCCATGTCAACATTTTTACAAATGTTAAATATTTCTGGCTCTATTTCATACAACTGAAGCTCCTCCCACTTCTGGTACTAGTGAGAAGATTTTAATCAGAGGGCAAATGTCTCAATGTATACAACCAAATCTACACTAAAGTGGCTTTAATTAAAAAAGCAATGTCTTGGAATAACCCCAAATTGCTAAATCTAAGATACAATGAGAATGTGTGAAATTATTTTAAATTGGCTGTTCTCTAATGGTCCCCATTCAACTTGAGATAACTTCAGCAATGCTACAAAGTAAAATTGATTAAAATTTCCACATCACAAAACTAGTGGCTCTGTACTTGTGCCAGTATTTTTTAATATCTATGTTGGTGATATTGGGGGCAGGTCCATTCAGGAAACATGGTGCAATGAATCTTGTTATTGCAGCATTGAGTAGTGGGTGGTGGGGTTATTATGACTCAATTTGCCACAAATTGTGCCATCAAGTGGTAGGCAAGTGTGGTAGAGTAAAGCCCATACTAGTTTCTGCTCAATATCCATTAAGAACAGTCATGCTACTGGGACACCTGTTTGTACATGAACATTTTAGTTAGATTAATGAGTGAAAATCAGGTCTGTTTTGAAAGAAGCTTTCTGGGAATTGTATTATTGAGGTAAAGTTGTTTGTGATTTAGTAATACCAGGAGTAGTGTGTTTATGGCTCAAATCATAAAGACTGACTTGAACACTTTGGGGTATATTTAACAAGGAAAGCAAAAAGCAGCACAAAAAAATTTGCAGCTCTTTGCTTTGTTTTTATCTCCATATTTAAGTGCCAGAACAGCTCTTGCTGTAAAGGGCTGTCCCAGGGAGGAGATCTCAAACATAATTTGCGAAAGATGTTTGCATTGTGTGCACATGTGACTATCGGTGTTGGTGACATCTACCTGACACTGATTGGGGGCAGACTGAAGAGGGAGCTGACGGGGGATCGGGAGCAGCCGGGTGAGTAGAGGTGATGGAGCCAGCTGGGGCAGCAGATGAAAGCAGGAAGAGAACACCTTTACTCCATTTTTACAAGTAAGAGGGCACATAATGCCATCTAGACATGACATTATGTTTTCTCAAAAAATATGAGAGAAGCTTTGCTTCTTTTATCTATATAGATACCATTTCTGCACAGTCCACATTATATCCAATGGGGGCTGCAGGAATGTGTAAGGAAAAATAAAAATGGCGGTGAAATCAGTGACTTCTCCACACTTTTCACTTAAGTAAATACAGAGTAAACAAACGTATGTTCTTTCTCCAGCTAAAATGCTGAGAAAAGCCATGTTTTTGTTTATTAGACAGAACCTTTTATATGGGTATACTGTAGGTCATTTTTAGTGCAAGGCTTCTGCTAAGGTGAAGAGAAAGCACCTTCTTTCTATCACAAGTAATTTTATTTAGCAATAACGTGTCATTTTTGTGGTATACTGTATTGCCTACCCTTACATTACTACACATTCTGTAAGCGTATAGGTTCTAAAATATGTTTTCTTATTACTCATTTAGCTGATCCTTAAGTAAGAAATTTATGCTTACTGTATCTTCTTGTCGATAGTTTTCTTTTATCTTTTCTAACAAGTCTAGTAAAATACTAAAGCTATATCTGTAAACAATGAGGCTTTTAAGAAGACCAAAACAAAATCCAGCTTTATTCTTCAGTGTTAGGTAGAGGTAGGAAGTCATTAGATTAACCTCGCTTGACAGGGCATGCTCAGCAAATATTCTTAAAAATAACTCCTGCACTAATTTATGACCTTTTGGGAGCATAATCAATAGAGCTAAGAGGAGAGGCAGCCAGACAGCTCTCCGTGCTAGCAGAAAGTTCCATGTCTTTGTTAATGTTTGCATTCTGTCTGCTTACATGCAATACGGCTGACTGCTAGGGATATCATACCCTTCTACTCTCACCAAGTTAGGAGACATACATTTTTGTTGTCAATTTTACTGTCTCGACTGTTATACAGTACTGTATCTGATTTCCACACATACAGGATTTCCTGGGCTGTGAGGGCTTATTTGCTACCTTTCTTGTCTCACGACTCAGAAAGCTTGATTGTCAATAATACAATAAATTACAGGACAGTAAAAGTGCCTTAGCTAAATAGTTTAATGTTGTTCCCTTTTAAAATGTATTAGTATACTGTAGTATAATATTATAATTAGGAAGAAATAAAAAAAAAAAACATATTCATTATTTTGCTTGGAATCCCCTAAATGGAATATTTTAACAATTCAAGAACTTGTGCTAAATTTGTTTATGAGTAGAGATGTGTGCAGACCCCCGTGTTTTGGTTTTGGTTCTAAATCATCATAATGTTTTGGATTTGGAAAAAAACATGACCTGTGTTTGTTCTTACAGTATTAGTAATATCTAGAACTGAGGTCTCGATTCAGATTCGCTCGCTAGATGCGTTCGCACACAGCCAAAGTTTGCAAATTCTGCGATCACACAGCAAGGCATGGGAACGCCTACCGACTGGGTCCGGCCCCACTGACATCACTAGTGATGCCAGTGGGAGTGATTTTGGCTCTGACAGAGCCAAAATCACTCCAGGGCTTGCGGCAGCGAGACCCTACCGCAGGGTCTCGTCGCAAGCCCGATGGTCGCGATGGTCTTGACCATCGCGACCATCATCATGGACGCTCGCATAAGCTGTGGGTGGTAATGCACCAAAAAAAAACAAAAAACACCCTGATTCAGAGCGGGCGCTCGTTCAGAGCGTCCGGCTCTGAATCAGGCCCTGTGTTCTGGATGATCAACAAAAGATTTGTTAGAGCATCTCATTACCAGGGTGCAGAAATACAGTAAGAGCACGGTCAGGCTCAAATTATGCATTGTCTGTAGACTGATCCAGTAAATTAATGCATTTAAGCCTCTGGAAGCTCCTCCTAACCCATCTCCTGTCCCTCCTGCTGTACCCACTAGCCAATGTTCTATTCAGTTTGAACTACAAGTTGCCAATTTTATGTCAGAAAAACAAAAGCAGTCGATATAATGGGCCAAATGTAATAGGTTGCGAAATTGTTAAAAATGCGAGTTTAGCGCTAAACTCGCAAATGTAATAGTTGCACCGACTATAGTAAAACTCACATTTTTCGTGTTTTACTATTACTTGCAAAAAAGCATCTCGCATCCAGATGTTTTCCCATTCTCTAGATAGAACTCGGGCAATGTAAAGTGTCAGTGAAATTGCAAAAACAATAGACCAGCTTCAGGACAGCGAGTATATCCTGAGCAGGTCAGAGTAACACAGAAACATGCACATCACCATGAGATACATGCATATTTCTGTGTGTACATATGAAAATACTTAAACAAAAAGATGTGCACCCTCTCCCCAGAAGCATAACCAGCCCCGGGCTCTGAGCAGCCTGTGCTGGTTTTTAAATACAGGGAACAAAATGTGTAGGGGCCCTTGTATTTTAAGAACCAGCACCGGGCTATTTAAAGTAGAGATGAGTGGGTCTGGTTTTCAGAGAACCGAGCCCACCCGAACTTGCAGATCCCAGGCGAGATCTGAGTCCAGCTCGGGTTTTCCCGCCTGACTTGGTTCTCAAAGCGAGGCAAAACATGCTGTCGGATTTTTGCAGGGTTTTGGATCCTATAAAGGTTCCCACGCTCGCCGCCTTTTTCATTCCGGCTGTGGAGAGTGAAGAGGAAGCTAGGGAGGGGCTATGCTGTTGTTGTCCATAGCGGTTGTGCATAGGCGCTGGCTGCTGTTGTCATAGGAGCTGGCTGCTGTTATCTATAGGGGCTGGCTGTTGTCTATAGGGACTGGCTGTTGTCTATAGGGGCAGGCTGCTGTTGTCCATAGGGGCTGGCTGGGCTGTGCTTCACTGTTGTCTATAGGAGCTGTGCTGCAGACAGAAGAGGGGGGCTTTAGTGGCTCCTGTGTCACTGCAGGCCATAGAGTGGTGCTGCTGTGTTGTCCAGGGGGTGCTCTGTCCATCAGGGGTGCTCTTCACTCCCAATGTGAAAAAAATAGAAAAAGTGTTTTTTTCTGTGTGTGTGTGCGCGTTAACAACGTAGCTGTGCCAAGCGTGCTGCCTGTGTTGTTAATCAAGGGGCTGCTGCCTTGTTCAAGGGTGCTCTCCCCCCTCAAGTGCAAAAAAAAAAAAAATTAATATTCTAAGTGGTTTTTTTTCTGTGAGTGTGTGCGCGTTAGTCACACTTATCAGCAACATAGCTGCGCAGGGGTGCTACCTGTGTCATTTATCAAAGGGCTGCTGCCTCATTCAAGGGTGCTCTCCCCCCAATGTAAAAATAAATAAATAAAAATAATAAGTGTTTTATTCTCTGTGTGTGTGCAGGTTAGCCGCAATTATCAACAACATAGCTGCGCCAAGCGTGCTGCCTGTGTCAATAATCAAGGGGCTGCTGCCTTGTTCAGATGTGCTCTCCCCCCCAGGGCAAAAAAATAAAAATATTGTAAGTGTTTTTTCTTCTGTGTGTGTGCGCGTTATCTGCACTTTTCAACAACATAGCTGCACCAAGCGTGCTGCCTATGTCATTAATCAAGGGGCTTTTGTGTCCATCCAGGGGTTGCTGTGTCCATCCAGGGGTTGCTGTGTCCATCAAGGACAGGTGCTTCTGTGCCTATCCAGGGTCTGTTGTGTCCATCCAGGGGTTGCTGTGTCCATCCAGGGCAGTGGCTGCTGTGTCAATCCAGGGGCAGGGGTGTATTCATAAAAAATATGGACACTGTTAATGGAAACGCAGTGTATTCGTAAAAAATATTGTCACACTGTAAGTGCAAAACGCAGTGTATGCGTAAAAAATATTGTCACACTGTAAGTGCAAAACGTAGTGTATTCGTAAAAAATATTGTCACACTGTTAGTGGAAATGCAGTGTATTCGTAAAAAATATTGTCACACTGTAAGTGCAAAACGTATTGTATTCGTAAAAAATATTGTCACACTGTAAGTGCAAAACGTAGTGTATTCATAAAAAATATTGTCACACTGTTAGTGGAAAACGCAGTGTATTCGTAAAAAAAATTGTCACACTAAGTGGTAGCGCGGTGTGTTATTCTTTTCTTATTCATAAAAAAATCTTGTGACACTGTAAGTGGAACCTTCACAATTTTACAATTTAATAACACAAAGTTAGCAATACAAAAATGCAACTTTTCACTTCTTTCCTCAATCATGAATAAATGATTAGTCTACAGAACACGCCGACTACAAGACCACAACAAAGTGCTAAATAACGTGCATTATATATTAAACATAATGACATCACAAAATGCCTCAGCTGAGATTCACATAAACATATTTTCAAAAGGTGAAAAAAGAGGATATGGTTTAAAAAATGGAATAAAGCAGATAAAACTGCGTTCTCTGATTATAGTGTCCCTACTCCCTACCCATGGCCCCTCTACCTGAATTTCAGTGAGTCAGAGGGGCAACTCCATGCAACCGTATTCCAAAGTGTAGCTGCTCCTCCTGTAGCCCAGGTCAGAAGATGTGTAGGGGGTGTGGTGATATGGACTAAAATGGAGCTCACATCCACTAAAGTGGACAATGAATCCTCAATCTAACAGGGAGCACGGCTATAATTTATACACAACAAAGGATGGGATGATGATATAGGCTTGCATGCTGGTAGAATCTGGGGTGATGTATACATCATCTTCTTCACACAATATTCATTTGTCCCCGCTCGAATACACCATTACAGGTGCCTCTGGAATTTTTGCACGTAATTGACGGTAAAGGTCTTTCTCATAGAATTTGTAGTTCATTTTGATGGACATCATCTTTTCCACATTTTGAGGAAGCAGTCTCAGGCCAATCACTGACAAGGTTCCCGACTGTGCTGAAAACTCTTTCTGAGTACACACTGGAGGGTGGGCAGCTCAAGTAAAGCAAAGCCAGTTTGTGCAAGGGCCTCCAAATTATCTTTTTTTTCCTGCCAGTAGTCCAACGGACTGTTTGACATGCCTATTTGGATGCTATCATTAAATTTTTTAAATAGTGCTCAACCATTCTTTGAATGGTGACCGTATCAGATGGAGTCACAGTAGAGGTGACCTGACCAGTTGTCAAAACTTGGTTGTGTTGACTCAACTGCATGACCAGTGGGTGTTTTGAAAGTTTAGTTTTTTCTGAGCAGATGCACTTGCTGGAGAAACTGAAGGAGAAGCCGTCACAGGATCATGTGCCACTTGAGCTCTTTTGATCTGTGTCCACTGGGAAGAAACAATGTCTTCATCCCTTTTGGGATGAAAAGCCACTCCCAGCAGCAGGCATGGTGCTCAAGGACTCTTAAGAAAGACACAACGTAAGACTTAAACCTTAAATCTGAAATCTTGCATTGGCTCTGTTCTGCTTGTCCACATATCTGAAGGCCACTAAGTAACTATGTTTTTTTTAATGTCCCTATACAGGTTGGGAAAAAGTTTCAAGTGGAATCTTTGAAAAGGATTATTTAACAGTCAATTGTTTTGGAAAGCACTCTCTCTGGTCCCCTTCTGGGATAAAAACATAAGACCTTAAATCTGAAATCTTTCATTTGCTCTGTTCCGCTTGTCCATATATCTGTGCTGGTGGACAGCAGGTACAAGGGCAGTTTGGAGGCCATTAACTAACTATGTTTTTTTAATGTCCCTATACAGGTTGGGAAATGCTTTTCAAGTGGAATCTTTGTGAAGGATTATTTAACAGTCAATTGTATTGGAAAGCACTACTTGAAGTCTTCCTGGTTCCCTTCTGGGATGAAAATCCACTCCCAGCAGCAGGCATGGTGCTCAAGGATTCTTCTGGGGCAAGGACTGATGTGAATGAGTAAAATATATTTTTTTAAATGCCTCCCCTCCCCTTCTACCTCATAAATTTACTTCAAATTTATTACAAATCAACCCTTCCTGTACCTGCCTTCAACTACATACATACTCCAACTCCTCTTGAATAATAAAAACATTTGTTTCCTGATGTGCCATGTTGGAAGTTAAACTGCCACATCTTTGTGCCGCCCACTGCTGCCACGTAGCTTAGTCAGCCAGCTAGCTCGGTGCAAATTCTGGGCCTAAACTGGATGAAAACAATATTGTGAGCTGTGAGGTGGTCAAAATTGACTGGAAACGAGTGGAAATTTTTTTTTATTGAGGTTAATAATACTGTAGGAACAAAAACAGGCCCAAATTATGTGATTTTAGCTGTTTTTGTGACTTTTTAAAAAAAAATACAGAACCAAATAACAAAACACGGAAGAGCGGTTTTGGCAAAACCAATCCAGATCCAAAACCAGAGGAGATACAGATCCAAAACCAAAACCAAAACAAGGGGGTCAGTGCACATCTCTATTTTAAAGCCTGTCCTGGTTCTAAAAATACTGGGGACAAAATGCGTAGGTGGCCCCTGTATTTTATGTACCAGCACAGGGCTTTTCAGATCTGGTCCTGGTTGTGGAAATAGAAGTGACAAAATGAGAAGGGGTCCTCTGTAATTTCCATAACCAGCACTGAACCTTTTTTAGCAGGGGAATAATGCCACAGCTAGGGAAACCCTTTCACCGGGTGCCCCAGCCATAGTATTACCCCTGACCGCTAGTCAGGCCAGGCCTGGGATCACTGGGGAGGAGGGTATCCCCTCAATAAATGAGTCCCCCTTTCCAGGGCACCCCAGGGCTAGGCTGATAGCCTGGAGCTATCTCCAGCAACCCTGACTGGGGTATGCCGGGTTGATAGTGTATATATGTTGAAAAAGATAGAAGTGTAAATATTGTCTTTTTCAATAGAACTACAGGTCCCAGCAAGCCTCCCCCTGCATACAGGTACTTGGAGAACACAAGTACCAGCATGCGGGGCAGGCCCACTGGTACCTGTAGTACTACTGCAAAATAAATATATAAAAAAAGACACACACACTGGTTCAGTACAATTTTATTTAAACATACAGGCACACACACATGCACACTCATTATCTCACATACTCACCTAGTATCCCTGTAGCCAATCACGTTCCCTTCTCCAAGTAGCATCCATGGGTACCTGGAAAAAAAAATCCATACTCACTGATCATGTCCTCTGAGATGATTATGGATTTTTATTTTATGTACCCGTGGATGCTACTTGTAGAAGGGGACATGATTGGCTTTAGGGATATTAGGTGAGTGTGATAGTGAGTGTAAGTGTGTACAGTATGTGTGTGCGCCTGTATGTTTAAATAAAATTGTACTGTCATGGTGTGTGTGTCTTGTCTTGTAATGCTTGCACCTTTTAATGTTAGTTGCATTAAAAGGTGTGAGTTTACTTCGCAGGCTATTACATTTGTGAGTCCCGGCACCAACACGCACCTTTAAAAAATGTGAGAAGGTGCCAGTTGGATTTAAACTAAATCTCGAACCCTATTACATTTGGCCCAGTATCTGTGTTGTCTAGACAGGCTCTGACATGGGCATCTCCTCTTAGGATATAAAAAGGAATTTAACAAAATTATTTTTGCAGCGCCACACAGCGGTGCTGCGTGCCTAGGACAGAGGCGCGGTGAGCCCCTCGGTGCGGTGCAAAGCCAGGAGAGGCGTGATCAGTGTGAATGCTCCCCCCCACAGGCATAGGAGATTGCTGCAGCTGCTGCTCAGCAGCCACTAGCAGTCTCCCACTGCAGCCCAGAACACTGCAGCATGTGCTGGGCTGCTGTTAGGTAAGAGGGAGGGGCATAGGCAAACACAGGGGGGTTTCCGTCTGCCTGGAAACCCCCCTCCCCAGCCCACACCATGACCCCAATATAATGGAATTTTACTATCGCTGCATGTTTTTCTCAGTATCATAATGAAATAATAGCATCACCTGTGGATCTTTTAACATGTATCAGCCAGTAATAAATAACCTGTGCTCCAATTAGGGGATTTGGAAAACATGCACTGTTAGAGATGCACTGCTATAGAGCCTAATATTTACATATATGTCCAGGGCAGTGCTAGGTTCTTCTGCTGCTCCCCCAGACTCCCGGACTTGCTCCCATGCCCTGGAATGGTGCTCACATCTAAAATAAAAACATTCCGCTCAGGCAGGATGGCCTGCTGGCGCATCTAATGGCTTACTGTGATCACTGGTCCTCTATATGCTGGAATTATGACACACAATACACTTTGTATGACGCATATTAAAGCTGGATAAGTGCTAATTATGCCCTTTTTATGGACTGGCCATACTCACTCTAAAATCAAGCATTTGGAAACCTCCCACTAGAAATCCTGCATTTGCCACTGAGGTGGGGGGGGTGGTGCCGGACCAGGTCCTCCGCTGGGCCCCTCCAGCAAGCCCCGTTAATAGAACCTGCCCTCCCCCCCGGTTATATGCTAAATATTGGACCAGCCATAGTGCAGGGGTAAAAAGAGCATAGTGGGCTGTATGATACAGACATATATTAGAGTTGGTTTTGTGTGTATTATGTAGAAGGGAGGCAATTGGGTAGCAGACCTTACAGAGGGTACGTAGGTGGTATAGAATTTGATACATGTAAAGGTTTGGAGGCTAGAAGGAAGTCTTCTTTTGTGAGGAAGGGAATTCCCCAGAGTGAGTGCAGCCCAGAGAAAAGTCCTGTTACCAGGTATGGGATAATGTAATGTGTAGGAGAGACACAGATCTAGTGCAGAGAGGAGGAGTCGTTTTGTGGGATAAGTTGAAACAAGTGAATAGATGTTCAGTATGTATGTAGTCTTGTATGTTAACAAATTTATTTTATATTGGATTTGGTAAAACACTGGCAAACAATATAGTTGTGTGCCTCAAGGGCATCTGAGTCCAGGGGGGCCCACACCGCACACCCTGCACCTATATTTAGTTATATTTACCTTTCCGCAGATTCTGGCGAGTAGCAAAGAATTCACTGGGAGAACGGTGGCGGACATTTTCCCGGTCACTTGCACATGCGCAGAAAGCATGTCCCTGGGAAAAAGGGTCAGACGCCAATTTCCCAGAGACCCACGCATGCGCAGTAGATTCTGGCATGAGGCCAGCATCTACTGCTCTGACAGAGAGGAGGGGGCCCAAAGGGAGACTGCACACAGGCCCCTCCTGTCTTAAAACGCCCCTGGTTGTGTGTGTATACTGTATAGCCTTAGAAACATCATTGTAGAAGACTGAAGTTTGCTGAGAACGCTGTATTCACATAAGCGAATGTCCAATTTCAATGTTTGTATTAATCTATTAGCCTCATATTTTATTTGTTATACAAATATAACTAAAATAGAATTATAAATCTATTGTAATTAGTATAATACAGGGCAATGAAATAATGAGCTTACTGGTGACATTTTACTTAACCTTCATGTTAGTAATTCATCTTTGTATAACTTTATTACACATTGTTTCATGAGAAAACAGCAAATTCCTTTCTGTGAAACCTGCTTAAAGGCATAGGGAAGTCACCTTCACTTATATTTTTGTGACCTCTGGAACAAATTTAATTCATTACCACAAAAAACTGGTCATAATGCTCATGTCATGTGAAAATTATAGTCAGCTATTATGTTAAGTCACATCGCATCACGAGTGCAGTAATCAAACATTCACAGTTAATGTTATGTTGCTTGCATTGTGCAATGGAACAGTAATATACCTAAAGCATGCCTTTGGCTATGTTATTATATAATACGTGTTAGTGGTGCTTTTTTGTATGAAAGAAGGTAATGGTACTCATAAAACAGGCACCAGAAGTTACAAGTTGATACAAAATGTATAGAAGCATATGTAGGGGCCTATTTATCAAATAATATTTGCAGGAGATTCCCCTAAAACATCCAATTTTTGGGGGGATACCCACAAATATTAAGTATCCCCTGAATGTACCATGGAGGGACCGCAGCAGATACTGTATCTCTGATATCTAATGTGGTTCCCACATTATCGACAGCAGCCGCGGCACCCATAGATTTCTCTGGTGGCTGCAAAGCTGCCAGATTTACGAAGCTCAAGAAGAATTCCCAATAGGATAACGCTATCTACAGATATCCGATAGTAACCTATGGGCTACTAATTTGTAGAGTTTTAGGAAGATGGAACCTCCAGCTTTCTCTCTGTCATTCCAATGGTGACACATGCGCAAAATGAACTAGGAAGCAATGTGATAGCGTTATGTCATCTTTTTACTTATAGGACGGTACTTATGTCTGTGGGTCTGGTTTTTGCGGTTTGCTATTTTCTAAAGACAGTGGATGCCTAAATGGGAAGAAGAGGACACGACAAAAAGGGTAGGTGAGTATACATTTTTATTTACTGGTCCCAATCTTGGATTCTACTGGAGAAGGGGACAGACCGGCGCTAGGGACAAGGTAAGTATGTAGTGTGAGTGCAAGTGAGTGTGACTGCATGCTTAATAAAATAATAATATACCTTTGATGTCAGTGTCCTGTAATTTTTTTTACTATTTCTTTTGCAGGTGAACTAGAGGTGCCAGCAGGCCCTTAATGCCCCACATGCTGGCACTTGTGGTTCTCCAAGTACCAGCATGCAGGGGAAGCTTGCTGGGACCTTTAGTTCTGAATAGCTGACTAGCGTGGGGTGATAATGCTATGGCCGGGGGATGCCATGAAGTGCTAGAAAGAGTCCGGAGCTGGTTGTGGATAATATAGATGACCCCCCTACTCATTTTATCTCCCGTATTTCCAAAACCAGGAGCCTGGTGCTGGATAATGAAAATATGCTGGCTGGAGCCTGGTGCTGGTTGTGCTTTTAATGGGGGACTGCAATTTATTTTTTTTATTTTAATATTTTAACACTGAAGCATGCATGTGTCTCACTGATTTGTGCATGCCTCTGTGTAACTCACACCAGCTCAGGCTATACTCACTAGACCGAAGCAGGTCTATTTTAGGGGGAATTTTAGGTCAGTAATATTGTGCGAATTAAAAACTCACACTCTGGGCCTGATTCAGCAAGGAACGCAGTTGTTAATATGCACACAAATGAACAATTTTTGAGTACTGTGCATACATATGTATCGCAGTGCGGCGCGCGAACTATCTATTGTGATCGGGACTGCGATCGCAGTGACTGCACAGACCTATCACAGAGTGATTGACCAGAAGCGCCAATTGTGTGTGGTAATGGAGGGGTGGTCGGTCAAACACAGGCATGCCAATCCATTTGAACGCCGTTGTAGTGGTGTGCATAAATTAGCCACTGTGATGCCCTACGCAGCTTGAGGCTTCATAATGTGCAATGAAGTTAGCAATTTCTGAGTAAGGTCAGGGCTTGTGCAAGTGTGGGTGAGGCTGCGATGGTACTCGATTGTACCAATGATTTTGCTGTCTTGCGGATGTGTGTAAGGTAAAGTGGGCATCTTTATGTAGTGTAGCGGCAGCATTGCGATCGCAATGGATTAGCATACTATCGCAGTTGAACTGTGTGCGTAATAGCTATTGAATTCGCAGTTGTGTTCCGTAGTGATTCAGGCACTCTATTACATTGGCCAAGTTGTATCTTCACAATGGCAAAACATCTGGATGCGAGTTTTGCCATTGTGAGTTGTGGTGTGTGAGAAACATGCAAGTTTGTATGTTCTCGCACCCTATTACATAGGATGAGTTCTAACAGTGTGCAAGTACAGAACATTATTTAAAACTCCAGCCCTATTACATTTAGGAGTCTATTTATCAAGCAGTGAAAAGTGTGGAGAAATGGACCAGTGGAGAAGTTGCTCATAGCAACCAATCAGCTCCTACCTATTATTTTATAGACTGTACTTGATAAATGTTACTTCAATGCTAATTGGTTGCTATGGGCAACTTCTCCACTGGTACACTTCTACACACTTTTCACTGCTTGATAAATAGACCCCTTAGCCCCACGTGTATTCCCAAATCGAGTTTATTCGTTTGGAAAATAGTTTTTTTGGGTCTAAGATTTTATGTGTTGAAGAAAGGAAATTAGAACACTGAGACAGTTGAAAGAAGTATTCTAGTGAGTATTCGATACTCTAACTCTAGAGGGTCATATACACAAATGCTTATACTGGGCCTGTGGTGCATTTGGTGTGAACTCTGGCCCTGATTCAGTATGGATCGCAATTGCAAATGCGTACGCAGATCGTCCGATTGTAGCATACTGTGCATGCGTATGCATGCATTGTACGAGCGCGGCGATCGCACTGCAATTACGGGCGTAGATAAAAATCCATTGCAGATTGAGTGACAGGCCATGAGCATTTGGGGGCGGTGACTGGGGAGTGGTTGGAGAAGTACCTGTCCACTTGAGCGCCGTTGCATGGGCGTGCATAAATTAGCACAAATTGCATACACAGCTTGAGTACTCACTGCGTGCATTGAGACTTGCAATATCTGCAATGGGTCAGACTGCTGTAATTGTACGAGATGGGCCGATGTATACGCAGGACTGCGAGGTATTACGAATGTGAGAAGGTAGCAGTGGGCATCTCTATGCTGACTGAGCAGTGGCAGACATATTTTCGCAGATGCATTGCGTGCGATTACACAGCTGGGATCGCAATTGTGATCCGTGCTGAATCAGGCCCTATGTTCACTACTTAAGAAATTGCATTATTAACTGGCTACATTTAACCCTGTGTAGAAAACAGTGGCGTAACTTCATCCCAGGTGCCCGGAGGCAAGATAAATGTTGGTGCCCCCCCCAAACTAAAATGTACCACCCCCCAGCACCTATGCCAGTCCCAGCTGCTGCCGCCCCCCTTATGCAGTTCCTTTTGTATAATGCCCCCAGTAGTGGTCCCCCTATGCAGTGCCCGCCTATGTAGTGCTCCCCAGTAATGGTCCCCCTATGCAGTACCTCCAGTAGTGAGCCCCCGGTAGTAGCCCCCTGTAGTTGCCCCCAGTAGTGAGGCCCCTGTAGTTGCCCCCAGTAGTGAGGCCCCTGTAGTGAGCCCCTGTAGTTACCCCCAGTAGTGAGGCCCCTGTAGTTACTCCCAGTACTGAGGCCCCTGTAGTTGCCCCCAGTAGTGAGCACCCTGTAGTGTAGGCCCCTGTAGTTACCCCAGTAGTGAGGCCCCTGTAGTTACCCCCAGTAGTGAGGCCCCTGTAGTTACCCCCAGTATTGATGGCCCCCACCGCGCGCGCACACACACACCCACACACACAAAAAAAAAAAAAACACTTACCTTTATCCCCGCTCCAGTGCTGCTGCCGTCCATCCCCGGCGTCCACTCCTCGGCACTATGGGAGTGACGTCATTACGTCACTCTCATAGTGCACTGCGGGATCCAGAAGACAGAGCTCACTCCTGAGCTCTGTCCCTGGTGTCCGCTCCTCGGCACTATGGGAGTGACGTTATGACGTCACTCCCATAGTACACTGCGGGACCCGGAAGACGGAGGGAGCTCCATCCTCCGGCTGCCGCCGGGGGTTTGAATAGGACCCGGGCGCTCGCTGGTAACACACTCAGCGGGCGCCCGGCAAATGGAGGGTGCAGGGGGTGCGACCGCACCCCTTGCACCCTCCGTAGTTACGCCAATGGAGGTGGAGCGCCGATCAGCCGCGCTCCTTCTCCATTCAGCTCCCGGGGACAATGGAGCCAGGTGCCCCCTTCAGGGCTGACGCCCGGCGGCAGATGACTCCATTGTCTCCGGGAGTTCCGCCACTGGTAGAAAATGATGACAACATAAAGGCGTGTTCACTAATGTGTGTGGACTAATTGTGTCACGGACATTTAAAAAGTAAACATGTTTATGAACAATAATGAATATCTGATATCCAAAAACATACTGCTAGGTTAATTGACTACTGACAAAAGAAACCCCTAGCGTACGTATATGTCTGTATACATGTCGTAACAAATACAGATTGTTAGTTACATTGGATGTGAATGAATATATATTCTCAGTAAGGCGCAGAGTATGTGTGCACTATATAAAATAACTGTTATTGTTAGTATTATTATTATTATTAATAATAATAATACCTGTAATAATATCTGCCCTGATGAGAGCTTCTGCAATGCAGATGTTTAAAAAGAGCTATATAAAAGTAGCCATTAATTATCCAATTTTGGACCGACACTTAATATGTAGTTAACTTGAATTCTACCATTGGAAAGCACAGATGCAGGGGCAGGGCTTCTATAGGAGACCATACCTGCAATGTATTAGAAGGACAGTGATCGGTCATGTGATCACTTTACTTCTCTATTCGGCACCTGGCCACGCTACAGGTACAGGTCCCTCTCCTGGTAACTTGTCCAGAAAGTAGCTCAATCGCCAATGGGTAAAACCATCTAAAGATGGCATTAGTATCTGGGGCCAAACTGCTTGGTATATTAGACACTTTAGCAGCCGCCATAGAAACCTGTGGGGCTATTTTGCTGTAGAAAACAAAGAACCACAATACATATCTCCAATATCTGCTATGGTCTACCCTAGATGCATCCTGGGGTACTTAATATTTGTGTGCCCTTGAAATTGAACAAATATTAGAGATGTGGTGTAAAAGTCTTTTGTGGAGCTATGTGCCTTTATTTCTAATATAATTTGCCTTAATTGCGCTAATAAAAATGAGCCACAGGAGATCTATTATGGGAACTAATTTTTCTCTTCACTTATATAGTGTGGTGTTTGGGTGCTATCACAAAGCACTCAGCGTAATTGCAGCTATTATATTATAGTTATATCTTAAAGGTTTTTTTAATCCATTTATATGAGCGCCTACATTTCTTTTTGCCTTGATTTCTACCAAATTGTATTGGATTGCCTTTGTTTGCACTGTCTGGGCAGTCTAGGTGGACCAAGAAGCTCTTATATGCCATCAAATTCTATGTTCTATGGGCCTGATTCAGAGCCGGACGCAATTTGCGGACGGTTGTTCAGGAAAAGGGGGTGGCTATTGAAATGAACCGTTCGCTCTTTGCGGTCTGTTCACGCCTCTATCTCTGAACGAGCGAACAAAACTTGCGGTTGTTTTTGGGATAACTACGCCCCCTGGCCGCTCGCATCCTACGTCATGTCCGCTATTTATTAGATTAATCGAGTACATCGACCAGCGTATGAACTGCTCGCTATTCTTGTGGTTGGTTTTTGCTACCACAATCTTGCGAGCAGTTCTGACTATAAAATAACCCAGTGATGTGGTCAATGACGCTGCTGTATTAATTATGCACACCCATAAAACGCCCGTTTTGACCTTTAAGCACGCCTGCGTTCGGATCTCCACTCCCCGTTTTCAAGCACCTTCCCCTGTTACCACCCACATACGCCTCCTCCTGTCACTCATATTAGCAGGCATTCGCTATTTAGCGAACAAACGATTTTCGGCCTCACTGACTGGTTCGCGCATGCGTATTACGATCCATACGCATGCGCAGTTGGGCAAACATCGCTCGGAGCGAACGAGCGGCCGCTTACGAGCGGCTCTGAATCAGGCCCTATGTTTCTATGTCTAGAAGGAGTAGACTGGAGCCCATTTTTTCAATGTATGGAGTAAGCACAATGGTGGGACTAGTTTTGTGGATAAATTCAAACATATGGTTTCATTTGGTGGAGCAAGATTACTGAAATAAAATAAAGGAGTGTAAAGGGATTAATTGCCGTACACAATAGCAGTAATAGCTCTTGCATTGTATGCACAAAACTAAAGGTACATGCTCACCACTATGAGGATTTATACGCATCTTAAGGTGCGTACACACGGTACGATATCTATGAACAATATGCATGATAACGATATCGTTCAACAATAAATCATTCATATAGTTCATTTTTATGCAGCCAACGACTAACGAACGACCAACGATGCGCGTTCCCGCATGGATGATAAGGATGTCTGTGGTTGTCTGTAAATGCAGGCCAACCTGGACGATATCGTCAAGATGTGGCAGGATGATTTCACTGAAGTGTGTACACCCAATATAGTTTGTCCTGCACTACAGAAAGTTCTGGGGAAATCGTTCAATGATATCGTCACTGAACAGATCGTACAGTGTGTATGCAGCTTTAATGGTGAATCAGCTCCTTGTCTATATGCTGAATTTGATTCTCATCCTCTTCAGCAGTGCGCACTTATACCAGCCTATACTTGATGGAAATGGTACGCCTGGAAACAGGCAAGTTTGTGCTTCCATCCAACTCTTCAAAACCCACAAGTCCGTTGACAGTGACACACTCACACTGAACTTTACCTATGTGAGAATGTTGCGATACTGCCCAGTTACAACCCTTCAGTTACAAGTGGAGATGCAACTGAAATGCATATGACTCTGTATCCAGAGCCGGTTAGCCTATTTGGTGCCCTAGGCAAGATTTTGGCTGGTGCACCCAGCAGATAATCCCAGGCTCTCTCCTCACATCACCCCTCTCCCCTCACAGCACACTGCTGTAACTAAAGAAAAAAGGGACAGAGTTTAGGGGAAAGTCCTTTATACCCCCACCTCAGAATGCATTCTATGGGGCACATTCTCCGCTCACTGCACCACAGGCTCTCCCTTCAAAGTACCCCTCACCCAACACAGTATCTCTCACCCAGGACCTCTCTCCTAACACAGCACCCCTCACCCAGAACATCACCCCTCAATTAGCACCCCCCATAGCACAGATTACAGCACAGCGCCCCTCACCATGCACTCTCCCAGCACAGCACCATACTCATAGCAGTGTCATATCAACCTGGGCTCCCATTAACAATATTTCTTCCTCTCCCCCCAATAGAAGTGTCATTAGCACCCTGAGCCACCACTCCCAGGGTTGGCCCTAGCCAAATTTTTTTGGTAAGCAAATTTATTAACTGGCACCACTAGGTGTATTGTTGCGCGCGCCTAAGGCGCGCACCCAAAAAGATTTAGGGGGCATGATCTCGTGAGTAAAGCCAGACCCACGACCCATTTTTGTCATGCTGGATGCATGCCCAGCACTCCAGGACCTGCTGGCCATGCTCCCAGTCCCTCTCTCCAGTGAATAGATGTGGCGCAGCATTTATTCACCCCTTGCTCAAAGCAGCTACCTGGCTTTTTTTTTTGTTTTGTTTACTGAGGATAGATATGGCTACTATGTAGGTGTATGGAAGTCACCCATTGTCACACACACACGAGATTAATTGTCTCACATACCAACAGCAGTCACCCATTCTCTCTCACACACAGCAGTCACCCGTTCTCTCTCACACACAGCAGTCACCCATTCCCTCTCACACACAGCAGTCACTCATTTTCTCTCACACACAGCAGTCACCCATTCTCTCTCACACACAGCAGTCACCCGTTCTCTCTCACACACAGCAGTCACTCGTTCTCTCTCACACACAGCAGTCACCCATTCTCTCTCACACACAGCAGTCACCGATTCTCTCTCACACACAGCAATCACTCACTCTCTCTCACACACAGCAGTCACCCATTCTCTCTCACACACAGCAGTCACCCATTCTCTCTCACACACAGCAGTCACCCATTCTCTCTCACACACAGCAGTCACTCATTCTCTCTCACACACAGCAGTCACTCATTCTCTCTCACACACAGCAGTCACCCGTTCTCTCTCACACACAGCAGTCACTCATTCTCTCTCACACACAGCAGTCACCCATTCTCTCTCACACACAGCAGTCACCCATTCTCTCTCACACACAGCAGTCACTCATTCTCTCTGACACACAGCAGTCACTCATTCTCTCTCACACACAGCAGTCACCCGTTCTCTCTCACACACAGCAGTCACCCATTCTCTCTCACACACAGCAGTCACCCATTCTCTCTCACACACAGCAATCACTCACTCTCTCTCACACACAGCAGTCACTCATTCTCTCACACACAGCAGTCACCCATTCTCTCTCACACACAGCAGTCACCCGTTCTCTCTCACACACAGCAGTCACCCATTCCCTCTCACACACAGCAGTCACTCATTTTCTCTCACACACAGCAGTCACCCATTCTCTCTCACACACAGCAGTCACCCGTTCTCTCTCACACACAGCAGTCACTCGTTCTCTCTCACACACAGCAGTCACCCATTCTCTCTCACACACAGCAGTCACCGATTCTCTCTCACACACAGCAATCACTCACTCTCTCTCACACACAGCAGTCACCCATTCTCTCTCACACACAGCAGTCACCCATTCTCTCTCACACACAGCAGTCACCCATTCTCTCTCACACACAGCAGTCACTCATTCTCTCTCACACACAGCAGTCACTCATTCTCTCTCACACACAGCAGTCACCCGTTCTCTCTCACACACAGCAGTCACTCATTCTCTCTCACACACAGCAGTCACCCATTCTCTCTCACACACAGCAGTCACCCATTCTCTCTCACACACAGCAGTCACTCATTCTCTCTGGCACACAGCAGTCACTCATTCTCTCTCACACACAGCAGTCACCCGTTCTCTCTCACACACAGCAGTCACCCATTCTCTCTCACACACAGCAGTCACCCATTCTCTCTCACACACAGCAATCACTCACTCTCTCTCACACACAGCAGTCACTCATTCTCTCACACACAGCAGTCACTCATTCTCTCTCACACACAGCAGTCACCCGTTCTCTCTCACACACAGCAGTCACCCATTCCCTCTCACACACAGCAGTCACTCATTCTCTCTCACACACAGCAGTCACCCATTCTCTCTCACACACAGCAGTCACCCGTTCTCTCTCACACACAGCAGTCACCCATTCTCTCTCACACACAGCAGTCACCCACTCTCTCTCACACACACACAGCAGTCACTCATTCTCTCTCACACACAGCAGTCACTCATTATCTCTCACACACAGCAGTTACCCATTCTCTCTCACACACAGCAGTGACCCATTCTCTCTCACACACAGCAGTCACTCATTCTCTCTCACACACAGCAGTCACTCATTCTCTCTCACACACAGCAGTCACTCATTCTCTCTCACACACAGCAGTCACCCATTCTCTCTCACACACAGCAGTCACTCATTCTCTCTCACACACAGCAGTCACCCATTCTCACTCACACACAGCAGTCACCCATTCTCTTTCACACACAGCAGTCACCCATTCTCTCTCACACACATCAGTCACCCATTCTCTCTCACACACAGCAGTCACGCATTCTCTCTCACACACAGCAGTCACCCATTCTCTCTCACACACAGCAGTCACCCATTCTCTCTCACACACAGCAGTCACCCATTCTCTCTCACACACATCAGTCACCCATTCTCTCTCACACACAGCAGTCACTCATTCTCTCTCACACACAGCAGTCACTCATTCTCTCTCACACACAGCAGTCACCCATTCTTTCTCTCACACACAGCAGTCACCCATTCTCTCTCACACACAGCAGTCACCCATTCTCTCTCACACACAGCAATCACTCACTCTCTCTCACACACAGCAGTCACCCATTCTCTCTCACACACAGCAGTCACTCATTATCTCTCACACACAGCAGTCACCCATTCTCTCTCACACACAGCAGTCACTCATTCTCTCTCACACACAGCAGTCACCCATTCTCTCTCACACACAGCAATCACTCACTCTCTCTCACACACAGCAGTCACCCATTCTCTCTCACACACAGCAGTCACTCATTATCTCTCACACACAGCAGTCACCCATTCTCTCTCACACACAGCAGTCACTCATTCTCTCTCACACACAGCAGTCACCCATTCTCTCTCACACACAGCAGTCACTCATTATCTCTCACACACAGCAGTCACCCATTCTCTCTCACACACAGCAGTCACTCATTCTCTCTCACACACAGCAGTGACCCATTCTCTCTCACACACAGCAGTCACCCATTCTCACTCACACACAGCAGTCACCCATTCTCTTTCACGCACAGCAGTCACCCATTCTCACTCACACACAGCAGTCACCCATTCTCACTCACACACAGCAGTCACCCATTCTTGCACTAGCCTAGGACAATTGATGCCAAAAGAAATTTCCTGTATTACAGCTTACCAAGCATCATCTACAAGAGATAATGTCATAATCAGGATGTAGTATTGGATAGGGTTTTGTGCTTAGCGGTACACCTATATGTTGGATGTATTGTTAACAAAGGGTTTGTACCTAGTGCTATACCTATATAATATGTGTACCGGGTACCATGTTAAGGAAAAAAAGCAGTAAAGAGGAATCTGAACAATGTTATGTTAAAATGTGTTTTATTTTGTGTTAGGAAACACACTGCTCCTAATAGGGGATGTAGTTCGGTCGCCAGTCTCAATACCGACAGGGGAATCCAGACAAGGGGCTTAAGATAGGCGTGGAAACACCAACACCTATTTTAATCCCGATGCCTGAACGTCAGCCCGAACAAGGTAAGACCGGGGCGCCCTTAGCATTAGCTGCGAGGGGGGGGAAGGTTAGGTTTAAGGAGCGTAGCGTGGTTAGGTTTTGGCAGGGAGGTTAGGGTTAGCACCCCTAGAGGGGAAGGTTAGGCACTAAGAGGGGAGGGTTAGGTTTAGGCATGAAGGAGGGAGACTTAGGTTTAGGCACTAATGGGGAGGGTTAGGGGAGCGGGGTAGGGAGGGTTAGAGTTAAGCTACAAAAAGGAAGGGTTAGGGGGGATGGGTAAGTATATTTACCCGATCCCTGTCTGGATACCAACCATCAGGATGCCGCTGTCAGTATTCTGATAGGAGGCATCCCAACAGCCAGCATTACATACCCATTCCTCCAAAAAGATGTGCACACTTAGTCCAGTAGGGTCTATTAAAATGTGGTGGGTGGTGGTAGGGAAGTCAGGTGGCTCCTTTAGGGTGCCACTCCATAGTGTCTGCGAGACTACGTCTCCCTTATTCACCTGTGGTGTAAACCAACCTTCCTCTCCCTCATCTGTTGGTAATGAATCAGTATCTGTGACTATGGTGGTGAGTGAGCCTTTTGAGGGGGCTACTGTCCGTATAGTACCTTGTACCTATGTACCTACGTCACCTGACAGAATCGTTTCACTGCCACTGTGGGCTCTCTGTGCTATGAAGGGGGTAGTCAGGAAACCTGTGAGAAGAGGTCCTTTACCATATGGGGAGATATCATACGTCACCCCTGCACACTATATATGTATACAACACATCAATGTCTGTTATGAGCAGTCTCCAGACGCGGTGTCCCGCACTGTGACATACCCGTACCTTTTGTTGTTAATCCGGCAGTCCTCTCAGTCCCGCAGCATTGGAGTTAATGGAGCCGGGAACAGGAGTTTCCATCTGGTGCCAGGTGTTTAGACCTTTACCATCACCTGCTAACTCGTGTTCATCGGTGGTTAGCGGCGGGTGCCAACCCCTGAAGCTGCTGGCTGATGGCCGTCGTCACTTGCTAACAGCCGGGTAACGTGGTCTAAAATGAGTTCGTTAGTTCCTGTGTGATGTCAATGTCATGTGCCAGGATGTAGTCAGCATCCCAGCGTGTGGGATGCCTATGGACAAAATACCGGTGGCGGAATCCCAACAACTTCGGGATCCCGGCACCAGAATCCCGACTGCCGAGATCCCGAAGGTAAGTATCAGGGGAGGGGTAATGTTTAGTGGTAGGATACTTACCTAATGGTGTCGGGATTCTGACTGTCGGGATGCAGCTGTTGGTATCCTGACCGGGTTTCCATACCCAACCCATCATAATATGTGTAGCAAATTTTTAGTAAAAGCACAAAAAATGTAGGGACCAAGTAGACAATAAAGATCCATCAGCGTACCACCTAGGGGCAATAAACCACTCTGTAATCTATTACAAAGTATATCAAGGCTGCAAAAATCCTCATATTCTCCTCACACCGGCGCCAGGCGTTCCAGCCTGGAACGCAAGTTGGAAGTCGCTACTGGATCTGCGAACATGAATCAATGTTCAACAATATGTTCCCTAGTCATCTACAGTATGTACAACAAAGTGAAGACAATAGAACCAACCACTCGGAAAGCTACCGTTTGCCAAGGGTCATCTCATAATTAATAAAGGCACACAGATAGGGAAACCCAGACTTTAATAATAGCATCATATGAAAACAAATATATATATAAATAACATATACAGTATATAACACACATATGCATACAGTATATAGTATATTCACACTAACATACATAGACACAAACACAGCATACACATACTGTACAGCATATTAACACTAATATATATACGCACTAACACAGCATACACATATAGGGCCTGATTCAGAGCCGGACGCTATTTGCGCTCGATTGTTCAGAAAAGGGGCCGGCTATTTAAATTGAGTGCTCACTCTTTGCGGTCAGTTGACGCCTCTATGTCTGAGCGAGCGAACGAAACATGCGCTCGCTATTTTGTAAAGACGCCCCCTGGCCGCTCGCATCCTACGTCATCTCCGCTATTTATTTGATTAATCGAGTACATCGAAAGGCATCTGAACTGCTCGCAGTGCTTGTGGTTGGATTTTCCTACCGCAATCATGCGAACAGTTCAGGCTAAGACAAACAAAACAAACATACAAATAACACATATATGTTTATGCTCTTTTGTTACTAATGAGAGTGGCAGCTTGCTGGTATCTTATCAGCGTTGCTGTGGGTGGGAGTCCGTATGCCCGTTCCTCTCCTAACTGTCCCTTACTATACCTCAGAGTGTCCGGTGATAGCGGCGGTCTTCTCCCTTGCACGGGGTGCCTTCTCACTCCGGAACACGACTCTGCTTGCAGCGCTGTAAGTGCGGCCGCGGCAGCCGGGTATCTGCAGGCTCTAGCGGTGAGGACTGTTCCACGTGACTCCAAACTCTCCTGCTCCAACGCGTTTCGGACCTCGCTGGGTCCTTTGTCAAGGATAGAGATTGGGCTGCTCATTGCCTCTATTTATACTGTTCTTTATTAAGTGCTAAGTTAAAACAGGAAGTCTGTACCTTGTGACTTCCTTCTTTTTTTGGTGGCAACCATGTGTTGTCAAAATTTTTTTTTTTAATTAAAATCCACTTTAAAATCCATATATTAGTCATTTGTATTTCTTGCCGGTTCGCCGCTCATTCTATAAATACTATGTGTGTGTAAAATTATTAAAAGGATATTGTCATGTATGAAGATATATACTAGGAATTCTATGTCATTTTTAAAATTTATAAAAAAGCTTTTAGTTCAATGTCTATATTCAACCCATATGGGTCCAAAGTTCTCAACATATAGATCCATTTTTGTTTCAGTTTTTTTCAATAAAGTGATTATGTCCTCACCCCTCCAATTGGGGGTCACTTTTTGAATGCCCATAAATTTCAAGCCTTCTGGGTTTCTTCTATGATGTTGGTGGAAATGGGCTGATACACTGTGAGTCATTAATCCTTTCTTGATGTTATTGATGTGTTCGTAAATTCGTGTTTTGATTTTTCTCTTTGTTTGTCCCACATACTGTATGCCGCATGGACATTCCAGTAAGTATATGGCACCCTCTGTTTCACAGGAAATTGCATTCAGAATTTTGTGTTGTTTCTTTGTTGTTTTTGAAGTAAATTCCAGAATAAGTTTTGTACCTGTTGTTTGATTTCTACAACCTACACATTTTGTGCAATAGTAGAATCCATTTTTTTCTTTATTTCCTTTATTCAAAGTGTTTGTAGGTAGAAAACTTCTGGTCAGTTGTTGTTTTAGATTTTTTGCTTTGGTATATATTATTTTTGGTTTTTCCGGAAGTAGTTTCTTCACCTCTTCGTCCATAAGTAAAATATTCCAGTGTTTATGCAAAATCTTTTCAAAGATTGTGTGATTACTGTTATATTGTGTGATGAATGATAATGGTCCGTAATCTTCTTGTTTCTTTGGTTTGTATTTTATTAGATCTTTTCTATTGAGTTTGGACACTTTGTTGATTTCAGATTCCAGATATTCTTCTTTATACCCTTTTTGAACAAAATTACTCTTCATTTCTGTACTTTGTTGTCTAAAAGTTGTGTCTTCCGTACAGTTTCTTCTAAGACGGCGAAATTGCCCCCCCGGAATGTTATTAATCCACTTCTTGTGGTGGTTGCTTTGGGCTGGTAGAATGTTATTTCCATTTACCTCTTTCAGATGGTTTCTTGTTTGTAGGTTGTCGTTTTTGACAAAAATTTCTAGATCTAAAAAGATAACCAGTTCTTTGCTGTGGGTCGATGTGAATTCTAGGTTAAGGGTATTGGTGTTCATCATTTTGAAGAATTCCGTTAGTTCTTCCTCCGTCCCATCCCATATGAAAAAAAGGTCGTCTATGTATCTTCGCCATATTTTTATCTTGTCTAGAAACGGGTTGTTCTGCCATATATGACTGTCCTCCCACCAAGCTACAAATAAATTGGCATAGCTTGGTGCGAATGATGTGCCCATGGCGGTACCTTTCACTTGCAGGAAGTAGGTGTCCTCATACCAAAAATAATTTTTTGTTAATATGAAATCTATATTGTCAATAATGAAGTTAATTTGTCTGTTTGAAATTTGTGTTAGTGTTGATAAATAGTGCCGGGTTGCGTTACATCCATCTTTATGATTGATGACTGTATATAGAGATTTAATGTCGCTCGTGCATAATATGTAATTGTTTTTCCATTCTATGGTGTCTAATATCTGGAGCATATGCATCGTATCTTTAAGGAAACTCCTCTGTTGTGATACTAAAGGTTGTAAGTAGTGGTCCACATACTTAGATAGATTTACCGTCAATGATCCAATACCCGACACTATAGGTCTTCCCGGTGGTTTTTCTAAGCATTTATGAATCTTTGGTAAGTGGTAAAAGGTCGGAATCCTGGGGTATTCTATACTGATGAAGTCGTATTCTTTTTTTGTTATGATGTCCAATTGTAGGCCTTCATCCAATTGTGATTGTAGGATATCTTTGAATTCCTTTGTGGGGTTTTTTTGAAGTTTAATGTAGGTATTTGTATCTGAGAGGAGGTTGGTAGCTTCTTCTTTATACTTTTCCACATCCATAATGACCACACCTCCTCCCTTGTCTGCCGGTTTTATCACAATTACAAGCTAATGTCCTCAAAAAAGGCCTTAAATTTGCACCTCAGTCAAGCAGCAACAAATTCCACCTATTCATTGATACACAAAAATTCATTAGAAAATTATGTCTGAAGAAATATTTTCTGAAAGATGCTCCTACAAGAGAGGCTATACCACAAACAAGGGAGTATCTACACACAGATTATAGACCCCAATCAACATTCTTTCCGGCACATATGAAGGGCCCCCATATAACCACTTTTCAACGAATGATAGAAGAGGAGATTACTAACTTACCGGACAAACAAAGAATATCATACAATTTCACAAGAGAAGAAATACAAAGTCTGAAAGAATTAAAAGAAGATAGTTCAATTGTGATAAAACCGACAGACAAGGGAGGAGGTGTGGTCATTATGGATGTGGAAAAGTATAAAGAAGAAGCTACCAACCTCCTCTCAGATACAAATACCTACATTAAACTTCAAAAAAACCCCACAAAGGAATTCAAAGTTATCCTACAATCACAATTGGATGAAGGCCTACAATTGGACATCATAACAAAAAAAAGAATACGACTTCATCAGTATAGAATACCCCAGGATTCCGACCTTTTACCACTTACCAAAGATTCAAAAATGCTTACAAAAACCACCGGGAAGACCTATAGTGTCGGGTATTGGATCATTGACGGTAAATCTATCTAAGTATGTGGACCACTACTTACAACCTTTAGTATCACAACAGAGGAGTTTCCTTAAAGATACGATGCATATGCTCCAGATATTAGACACCATAGAATGGAAAAACAATTACATATTATGCACGAGCGACATTAAATCTCTATATACAGTCATCAATCATAAAGATGGATGCAACGCAACCCGGCACTATTTATCAACACTAACACAAATTTCAAACAGACAAATTAACTTCATTATGGACAATATAGATTTCATATTAACAAAAAATTATTTTTGGTATGAGGACACCTACTTCCTGCAAGTGAAAGGTACCGCCATGGGCACATCATTCGCACCAAGCTATGCCAATTTATTTGTAGCTTGGTGGGAGGACAGTCATATATGGCAGAACAACCCGTTTCTAGACAAGATAAAAATATGGCGAAGATACATAGACGACCTTTTTTTCATATGGGACGGGACGGAGGAAGAACTAATGGAATTCTTCAAAATGATGAACACCAATACCCTTAACCTAGAATTCACATCGACCCACAGCAAAGAACTGGTTATCTTTTTAGATCTAGAAATTTTTGTCAAAAACGACAACCTACAAACAAGAAACCATCTGAAAGAGGTAAATGGAAATAACATTCTACCAGCCCAAAGCAACCACCACAAGAAGTGGATTAATAACATTCCGGGGGAGCAATTTTGCCGTCTTAGAAGAAACTGTACGGAAGACACAACCTTTAGACAACAAAGTACAGAAATGAAGAGTAATTTTGTTCAAAAAGGGTATAAAGAAGAATATCTGGAATCTGAAATCAACAAAGTGTCCAAACTCAATAGAAAAGATCTAATAAAATACAAACCAAAGAAACAAGAAGATTACGGACCATTATCATTCATCACACAATATAACAGTAATCACACAATCTTTGAAAAGATTTTGCATAAACACTGGAATATTTTACTTCTGGACGAAGAGGTGAAGAAACTACTTCCGGAAAAACCAAAAATAATATATACCAAAGCAAAAAATCTAAAACAACAACTGACCAGAAGTTTTCTACCTACAAACACTTTGAATAAAGGAAATAAAGAAAAAAATGGATTCTACTATTGCACAAAATGTGTAGGTTGTAGAAATCAAACAACAGGTACAAAACCTATTCTGGAATTTACTTCAAAAACAACAAAGAAACAGCACAAAATTCTGAATGCAATTTCCTGTGAAACAGAGGGTGCCATATACTTACTGGAATGTCCATGCGGCATACAGTATGTGGGACAAACAAAGAGAAAAATCAAAACACGAATTTACGAACACATCAATAACATCAAGAAAGGATTAATGACTCACAGTGTATCAGCCCATTTCCACCAACATCATAAAAGAAACCCAGAAGGCTTGAAATTTATGGGCATTCAAAAAGTGACCCCCAATTGGAGGGGTGAGGACATAATCACTTTATTGAAAAAAACTGAAACAAAATGGATCTATATGTTGAGAACTTTGGACCCATATGGGTTGAATATAGACATTGAACTAAAAGCATCTTCATACATGACAATATCCTTTTAATAATTTTACACACACATAGTATTTATAGAATGAGCGGCGAACTGGCAAGAAATACAAATGACTAATATATGGATTTTAAAGTGGATTTTAATAAAAAAAAAAAAAAATTTTGACAACACATGGTTGCCACCAAAAAAAGAAGGAAGTCACAAGGTACAGACTTCCTGTTTTAACTTAGCACTTAATAAAGAACAGTATAAATAGAGGCAATGAGCAGCCCAATCCCTATCCTTGACAAAGGACCCAGCGAGGTCCGAAACGCGTTGGAGCAGGAGAGTTTGGAGTCACGTGGAACAGTCCTCACCGCTAGAGCCTGCAGATACCCGGCTGCCGCAGCCGCACTTACAGCGCTGCAAGCAGAGTCGTGTTCCGGAGTGAGAAGGCACCCCGTGCAAGGGAGAAGACCGCCGCTATCACCGGACACTCTGAGGTATAGTAAGGGACAGTTAGGAGAGGAACGGGCATACGGACTCCCACCCACAGCAACGCTGATAAGATACCAGCAAGCTGCCACTCTCATTAGTAACAAAAGAGCATAAACATATATGTGTTATTTGTATGTTTGTTTTGTTTGTCCGCTCAGATCACCACAAGCGCTTAAACACTTTTGCACTATTACTATTTTAATTTTAAGCAGCTAATTAGTCAAGCGCATACACTCCATTTCTTCCAGTTCAGGCTAAGAAACAACCAAGTGACGTGGTTGATGACGCTGCTTTGTTAATTATGCACACCCTTAAAATGCCCGTTTTGACCTTTTGGCACGCCTGCATTCGGATCACCACTCCCCATTTTCAAGCACCTTCCCCTGTTACCACCCACAAACGCCTCATCCTGTCACTCATATTAGCAGGCACTCGCTATTTGCGAGCGCTCGATTTCCGACCGCAATGACTGGTTGGCGCATGCGCCTTTCGAACCATATGCATGCGTAGATGTGCGAACATCGCTCGGAGCGAACAAGCGGCTGCTTACGAGCGGCTCTGAATCAGGCCCATATTATATGCACACTAACTAACACACATAAAACATACATACAGTATACTTACTTTTTGATAGAGCAGATGGCTGGCTGCAGCAGGTTGCTGATGGGGGCGGGTACCTTCAATCATTAAGCCCCGCCGCATCACGGCCTTATGCTGATATTTGTGTGGATCTTAAAAGGGTCGGGCTAGTCACATTTGTACCACCCTCTCCATTCAGCCAGTGTAAATGAGGCTCCTCGTGTTATTACTGTTCTGGTGAGGGTCCGGGTTCCTCCCATGGACTATATTGCTTGCAGATTGCTGGTGACTCCTCCCCAGTGCTCTCTCCGGGCTCTGCAGCACTATGCCCACTCAGCCGCTAGCTTTTTCAATTTTTTCCTCACAATTTGAAATCGGCTGCGCTCTGTCCTCAATGTCTTGAATATGATTACCATCAGACTCCGCCTACAATAGGTGGTTCAAAGGAGGAAACCCGGCCAGTAATAATGCAGGTGTTACTGACAGCCGGCAACAGCCTCTCTGATAGGAGCTACTGCAGAGCACTTTTCTCTGGCTCCTGTCCGCACAGCTTGTCCCTGGTAGTGGTGCTCCTGGCAGACAAGGAGCCGGGCGCTCCACTGATATTATGCATTGCACCGACCGCCTGCCTGTCATACAGTTTGACAGGTGCAGCGGCAGTGACAGAGGACACAACACTAGCAGCAGTCGGGGAGAGCGCCGCTCTAGCCTGGTGCCTCCCTGCAATGCATCCCTTTGCTGAGTGGGATGCACCGGCCCTGCTTGGGATGCCCCTAGGCAGTCCAGGTGCCCCTAGGCATTTGCCTATTATGCCTATGCCTGGGGCCGGCCCTGTTTGTATTAGGGGTGAGCGGGTTCGGATTTCTGAAATCCGAACCCCCCCGAGCCCCCCCGATCCGAGTCCGATCCGAATCAGGCTCGACTTTTCCTGCCTGACTCGGATCTGAAATCGAGGCAAAACGTCATCATCCCGCCTTCCGAGTCTCGCGGGTTTTGGATCCTATATAAGGTACCCGCGTCGGCGCCATTTTCTCACTCGGCTGTGGACAGTGAAGAGGGAGGGTGGGAGTTAGGGCTGTGTAGTGTAGTGTAGTGTAGTGTAGTGCTGCTGTTGTCCACTACTTCAAAGTCCATAGGGGCTGGCTGTGTTGTGCTGTGCTGCTGTTGTTAATAGGGGCTGTGTCCACTACTTCAAAGTCCATAGGGGCTGGCTGGACTGTGTTGTGCAGTCAGTTCTCCATAGGGGCTGTGTCCACTCCAAAGTCCTGTGCAGTGTCCCAGTCCTAAAGGAGTGCTGTAGTGTTGTCCAGGGGGTGCTCTGTCCATCAGGGGTGCTCCCCCCAAGTGCTAAAAAAATAATATATTTTCTGTGTTTGTGAATTGTGTGCGCAGTAGCCGCACGTGCATCAACAAAGTAGTGCCAAGCGTGCGCCTGTGTCATAAGTAAAGGGCCGGCTGGCTTGACCGTTAAAGGGTGCTGTAACCCCCGAAAGTACACTCCAGTCCAAACCAAAAAAAAATTATTTTCTGTGTTTGTGAATTGTGTGCGCAGTAGCCGCACGTGCATCAACAAAGTAGTGCCAAGCGTGCGCCTGTGTCATAAGTAAAGGGCCGGCTGGCTTGACCGTTAAGGGTGCTGTAACCCCCGAAAGTACACTCCAGTCCAAACCAAAAAAAAAATTATTTTCTGTGTTTGTGAATTGTGTGCGCAGTAGCCGCACGTGCATCAACAAAGTAGTCAAAGCGTGCGCCTGTGTCATAAGTAAAGGGCCGGCTGGCTTGACCGTTAAGGGTGCTGTAACCCCCGAAAGTACACTCCAGTCCAAACCAAAAAAAAAATTATTTTCTGTGTTTGTGAATTGTGTGCGCAGTAGCCGCACGTGCATCAACAAAGTAGTGCCAAGCGTGCGCCTGTGTCATAAGTAAAGGGCCGGCTGGCTTGACCATTAAGGGTGCTGTAACCCCCGAAAGTACACTCCAGTCCAAACCAAAAAAAAAATTATTTTCTGTGTTTGTGAATTGTGTGCGCAGTAGCCGCACGTGCATCAACAAAGTAGTGCCAAGCGTGCGCCTGTGTCATAAGTAAAGGGCCGGCTGGCTTGACCGTTAAGGGTGCTGTAACCCCCGAAAGTACACTCCAGTCCAAACCAAAAAAAAAAATATTTTCTGTGTTTGTGAATTGTGTGCGCAGTAGCCGCACGTGCATCAACAAAGTAGTGCCAAGCGTGCGCCTGTGTCATAAGTAAAGGGCCGGCTGGCTTGACCGTTAAGGGTGCTGTAACCCCCGAAAGTACACTCCAGTCCAAACCTAAAAAAAAATTATTTTCTGTGTTTGTGAATTGTGTGCGCAGTAGCCGCACGTGCATCAACAAAGTAGTGCCAAGCGTGTGCCTGTGTCATAAGTAAAGGGCCGCTGGCTTGACCGTTAAGGGTGCTGTAACCCCCGAAAGTACACTCCAGTCCAAACCAAAAAAAAATTTATTTTCTGTGTTTGTGAATTGTGTGCGCAGTAGCCGCACGTGCATCAACAAAGTAGTGCCAAGCGTGCGCCTGTGTCATAAGTAAAGGGCCGGCTGGCTTGACCGTTAAGGGTGCTGTAACCCCCGAAAGTACACTCCAGTCCAAACCAAAAAAAAAATTATTTTCTGTGTTTGTGAATTGTGTGCGCAGTAGCCGCACGTGCATCAACAAAGTAGTGCCAAGCGTGCGCCTGTGTCATAAGTAAAGGGCCGGCTGGCTTGACCGTTAAGGGTGCTGTAACCCCCGAAAGTACACTCCAGTCCAAACCAAAAAAAAAATTATTTTCTGTGTTTGTGAATTGTGTGCGCAGTAGCCGCACGTGCATCAACAAAGTAGTGCCAAGCGTGCGCCTGTGTCATAAGTAAAGGGCCGGCTGGCTTGACCGTTAAGGGTGCTGTAACCCCCGAAAGTACACTCCAGTCCAAACCTAAAAAAAAATTATTTTCTGTGTTTGTGAATTGTGTGCGCAGTAGCCGCACGTGCATCAACAAAGTAGTGCCAAGCGTGCGCCTGTGTCATAAGTAAAGGGCCGGCTGGCTTGACCGTTAAAGGGTGCTGTAACCCCCGAAAGTACACTCCAGTCCAAACCAAAAAAAAATTATTTTCTGTGTTTGTGAATTGTGTGCGCAGTAGCCGCACGTGCATCAACAAAGTAGTGCCAAGCGTGCGCCTGTGTCATAAGTAAAGGGCCGGCTGGCTTGACCGTTAAGGGTGCTGTAACCCCCGAAAGTACACTCCAGTCCAAACCAAAAAAAAAATTATTTTCTGTGTTTGTGAATTGTGTGCGCAGTAGCCGCACGTGCATCAACAAAGTAGTGCCAAGCGTGCGCCTGTGTCATAAGTAAAGGGCCGGCTGGCTTGACCGTTAAGGGTGCTGTAACCCCCGAAAGTACACTCCAGTCCAAACCAAAAAAAAAATTATTTTCTGTGTTTGTGAATTGTGTGCGCAGTAGCCGCACGTGCATCAACAAAGTAGTGCCAAGCGTGCGCCTGTGTCATAAGTAAAGGGCCGGCTGGCTTGACCATTAAGGGTGCTGTAACCCCCGAAAGTACACTCCAGTCCAAATCAAAAAAAAAATTATTTTCTGTGTTTGTGAATTGTGTGCGCAGTAGCCGCACGTGCATCAACAAAGTAGTGCCAAGCGTGCGCCTGTGTCATAAGTAAAGGGCCGGCTGGCTTGACCGTTAAGGGTGCTGTAACCCCCGAAAGTACACTCCAGTCCAAACCAAAAAAAAAATTATTTTCTGTGTTTGTGAATTGTGTGCGCAGTAGCCGCACGTGCATCAACAAAGTAGTGCCAAGCGTGCGCCTGTGTCATAAGTAAAGGGCCGGCTGGCTTGACCGTTAAGGGTGCTGTAACCCCCGAAAGTACACTCCAGTCCAAACCTAAAAAAAAATTATTTTCTGTGTTTGTGAATTGTGTGCGCAGTAGCCGCACGTGCATCAACAAAGTAGTGCCAAGCGTGCGCCTGTGTCATAAGTAAAGGGCCGGCTGGCTTGACCGTTAAGGGTGCTGTAACCCCCGAAAGTACACTCCAGTCCAAACCAAAAAAAAAATTTATTTTCTGTGTTTGTGAATTGTGTGCGCAGTAGCCGCACGTGCATCAACAAAGTAGTGCCAATCGTGCGCCTGTGTCATAAGTAAAGGGCCGGCTGGCTTGACCGTTAAGGGTGCTGTAACCCCCGAAAGTACACTCCAGTCCAAACCAAAAAAAAAATTATTTTCTGTGTTTGTGAATTGTGTGCGCAGTAGCCGCACGTGCATCAACAAAGTAGTGCCAAGAGTGCGCCTGTGTCATAAGTAAAGGGCCGGCTGGCTTGACCGTTAAGGGTGCTGTAACCCCCGAAAGTACACTCCAGTCCAAACCTAAAAAAAAATTATTTTCTGTGTTTGTGAATTGTGTGCGCAGTAGCCGCACGTGCATCAACAAAGTAGTGCCAAGCGTGCACCTGTGTCATAAGTAAAGGGCCGGCTGGCTTGACCGTTAAGGGTGCTGTAACCCCCGAAAGTACACTCCAGTCCAAACCAAAAAAAAATTAATTTTCTGTGTTTGTGAATTGTGTGCGCAGTAGCCGCACGTGCATCAACAAAGTAGTGCCAAGCGTGCGCCTGTGTCATAAGTAAAGGGCCGGCTGGCTTGACCGTTAAGGGTGCTGTAACCCCCGAAAGTACACTCCAGTCCAAACCAAAAAAAAAATTATTTTCTGTGTTTGTGAATTGTGTGCGCAGTAGCCGCACGTGCATCAACAAAGTAGTGCCAAGCGTGCGCCTGTGTCATAAGTAAAGGGCCGGCTGGCTTGACCGTTAAGGGTGCTGTAACCCCCGAAAGTACACTCCAGTCCAAACCAAAAAAAAAATTATTTTCTGTGTTTGTGAATTGTGTGCGCAGTAGCCGCACGTGCATCAACAAAGTAGTGCCAAGCGTGCGCCTGTGTCATAAGTAAAGGGCCGGCTGGCTTGACCGTTAAGGGTGCTGTAACCCCCGAAAGTACACTCCAGTCCAAACCTAAAAAAAAATTATTTTCTGTGTTTGTGAATTGTGTGCGCAGTAGCCGCACGTGCATCAACAAAGTAGTGCCAAGCGTGCGCCTGTGTCATAAGTAAAGGGCCGGCTGGCTTGACCGTTAAAGGGTGCTGTAACCCCCGAAAGTACACTCCAGTCCAAACCAAAAAAAAAATTATTTTCTGTGTTTGTGAATTGTGTGCGCAGTAGCCGCACGTGCATCAACAAAGTAGTGCCAAGCGTGCGCCTGTGTCATAAGTAAAGGGCCGGCTGGCTTGACCGTTAAGGGTGCTGTAACCCCCGAAAGTACACTCCAGTCCAAACCTAAAAAAAAATTATTTTCTGTGTTTGTGAATTGTGTGCGCAGTGGCCGCACGTGCATCAACAAAGTAGTGCCAAGCGTGCGCCTGTGTCATAAGTAAAGGGCCGGCTGGCTTGACCGTTAAAGGGTGCTGTAACCCCCGAAAGTACACTCCAGTCCAAACCAAAAAAAAATTATTTTCTGTGTTTGTGAATTGTGTGCGCATTAGCCGCACGTGCATCAACAAAGTAGTGCCAAGCGTGCGCCTGTGTCATAAGTAAAGGGCCGGCTGGCTTGACCGTTAAGGGTGCTGTAACCCCCGAAAGTACACTCCAGTCCAAACCTAAAAAAAAATTATTTTCTGTGTTTGTGAATTGTGTGCGCAGTAGCCGCACGTGCATCAACAAAGTAGTGCCAAGCGTGCGCCTGTGTCATAAGTAAAGGGCCGGCTGGCTTGACCGTTAAAGGGTGCTGTAACCCCCGAAAGTACACTCCAGTCCAAACCAAAAAAAAATTATTTTCTGTGTTTGTGAATTGTGTGCGCAGTAGCCGCACGTGCATCAACAAAGTAGTGCCAAGCGTGCGCCTGTGTCATAAGTAAAGGGCCGGCTGGCTTGACCGTTAAGGGTGCTGTAACCCCCGAAAGTACACTCCAGTCCAAACCTAAAAAAAAATTATTTTCTGTGTTTGTGAATTGTGTGCGCAGTAGCCGCACGTGCATCAACAAAGTAGTGCCAAGCGTGCGCCTGTGTCATAAGTAAAGGGCCGGCTGGCTTGACCGTTAAGGGTGCTGTAACCCCCGAAAGTACACTCCAGTCCAAACCCCAAAAAAAATTATTTTCTGTGTTTGTGAATTGTGTGCACTGTGGCTGCACGTGCATCAACAAAGGAGCAGCGCCAAGCGTGCGCCTGTGTCCCATAAGTAAAGAGCCGGCTGGCTCATTTCTTAAAGGGTGGTGTAACCCACAAAGTGCACTACTCTCCAGCAAAAATAAAATAATATTTTCTGTGTTTGTGTGCGCTTTAGCCGCACGTATATATATCAATATAACATAAATGGAGGACCAAACTTTCTCCGATAAAAATAAAATAGGGAAAGATCAAGAACCTCTTCCTCCTAGTGCTGTTGCTGCTGCTGGGAGTTGTTCATCATCCCAGAGAGGAAGTAGGAACATCACTACTTTTACTAAACAATTGACCCTCCAACAGTCCCTAGTGATGAGGATGAAGTACGACAGCAGTCATCCTGAAGCAAAACGTATAACTGAGGCCTTGACTGCTATGTTGGTGTTAGACGTGCGTCCGGTATCCGACATTAGTGCAGTGGGATTTAGACAATTGATGGAGGTAGTGTGTCCTTGGTTCCAAATCCCGTCTAGATTCCACCTGCATCCTCAAAGCAGCAGCGACAAGCGTGCGTCTGTCTGTTAAAGGGTGGTGACACCCTCAAAGTGTTCTACACAAACAATTAAAATATTGTTCTTTTTTTTTCGGTCTTTGTGAAATGTGTGGGCTGTAGCCTCACCTGCATCCTTAAAGCAGCAGCGACAAGCGTGCGTCTGTCTGTTAAAGGGTGGTGACACCCTCAAAGTGTTCCAAAAAATAAAAAACTATTTTTTTAATGTGTTTGTGACTTGTGTGCGATGTAGCCACACTTGCATCCTCAAAGCAGCAGCGACAAGCGTGCGTCTGTCTGTTAAAGGGTGGTGACACCCTCAAAGTGTGCTACACAAACAATTAAAATATTGTTCTTTTTTTTTTGGTCTTTGTGAAATGTGTGGGCTGTAGCCACACCTGCATCCTTAAAGCAGCAGCGACAAGCGTGCGTCTGTCTGTTAAAGGGTGGTGACACCCTCAAAGTGTGCTACACAAACAATTAAAATATTGTTCTTTTTTCTGTCTTTGTGAATTGTGTGGGCTGTAGCCGCACCTGCATCCTTAAAGCAGCAGCGACAAGCGTGCGTCTGTCTGTTAAAGGGTGGTGACACCCTCAAAGTGTGCTACACAAACAATTAAAATATTGTTCTTTTTTCTGTCTTTGTGAATTGTGTGGGCTGTAGCCGCACCTGCATCCTTAAAGCAGCAGCGACAAGCGTGCGTCTGTCTGTTAAAGGGTGGTGACACCCTCAAAGTGTGCTACACAAATAATTAAAATATTGTTCTTTTTTTTTTGGTCTTTGTGAAATGTGTGGGCTGTAGCCGCACCTGCATCCTTAAAGCAGCAGCGACAAGCGTGCGTCTGTCTGTTAAAGGGTGGTGACACCCTCAAAGTGTTCTACACAAACAATTAAAATATTGTTCTTTTTTTTTCGGTCTTTGTGAAATGTGTGGGCTGTAGCCGCACCTGCATCCTTAAAGCAGCAGCGACAAGCGTGCGTCTGTCTGTTAAAGGGTGGTGTAACTCTCATAGTGTTCCAAAAAATAAAAAACTATTTTTTTAATGTGTTTGTGACTTGTGTGCGATGTAGCCACACTTGCATCCTCAAAGCAGCAGCGACAAGCGTGCGTCTGTCTGTTAAAGGGTGGTGACACCCTCAAAGTGTGCTACAGAAACAATTAAAATATTGTTCTTTTTTTTTCTGTCTATGTGAATTGTGTGGGCTGTAGCCGCACCTGCATCCTTAAAGCAGCAGCGACAAGCGTGCGTCTGTCTGTTAAAGGGTGATGACACCTCAAAGTGTTCTACACAAACAATTAAAATATTGTTCTTTTTTTTTTCGGTCTTTGTGAAATGTGTGGGCTGTAGCCGCACCTGCATCCTTAAAGCAGCAGCGACAAGCGTGCATCTGTCTGTTAAAGGGTGGTTACACCCTCAAAGTGTGCTACAGAAACAATTAAAATATTGTTCTTTTTTTTTCTGTCTATGTGAATTGTGTGGGCTGTAGCCGCACCTGCATCCTTAAAGCAGCAGCGACAAGCGTGCGTCTGTCTGTTAAAGGGTGATGACACCTCAAAGTGTTCTACACAAACAATTAAAATATTGTTCTTTTTTTTTTCGGTCTTTGTGAAATGTGTGGGCTGTAGCCGCACCTGCATCCTTAAAGCAGCAGCGACAAGCGTGCGTCTGTCTGTTAAAGGGTGGTGACACCTCAAAGTGTTCTACACAAACAATTAAAATATTCTTCTTCTTTTTTCTGTCTTTGTGAATTGTGTGGGCTGTAGCCGCACTTGCATCCTCAAAGCAGCAGCGACAAGCGTGCGTCTGTCTGTTAAAGAGTGGTGTAACCCTCATAGTGTGCTCAACAAACAATAAAAATCTTCTTTTTTTTTTTCTGTCTTTGTGAATTGTGTGGGCTGTAGCCGCACTTGAATCCTCAAAGCAGCAGCGACAAGCGTGCGTCTGTCTGTTAAAGGATTACATCGGTGACAGCATCCAAGTAGGCATGTCAGACAGTCCGTACCTGTACTGGCAGGAAAAAGAAGCAATTTGGAGGTCCCTGTACAAACTGGCTCTATTTTACCTGAGTTGCCCCCCCTCCAGTGTGTACTCCGAAAGAGTGTTTAGTGCAGCCGGGAACCTTGTCAGCGAAAGGCGTAGGAGGTTGCTTCCACAAAATGTGGAGAAGATGATGTTCATAAAATGAATTATCAACTCTTCCAGGGAGACCAGCCTCCAGAACGTACAGAGGGACCTGTGATTCCAGCAGGGACGAATTAATACTCTGTGAGGATGAGGATGTACACACTGAAGAGGGTGAGGAATCGGTGGATGAGGAGGATGAGGATGACATCTTGCCTCCGTAGAGCCAGTTTGTGCAGGGACACATTAATTGCCAGCTTGTTTTGTGGGGGCCCAAACGAACCAATCATTTCAGCCACAGTTGTGTGGCAGACCCTGGCGCTGAAATGATTGATTTGTTAAAGTGTGCATGTCCTGTTTATACAACATAAGGGTGGGTGGGAGGGCCCAAGGACAATTCCATCTTGCACTTCTTTTTTTTCTTTGCATTATGTACAGTTTGGGGCCTAGTTTTTCTAACTGCCATCCTGTCTGCCACTGCAGTGTCACTCCTAGATGGGTCACGTGTTTGTGCCGCCCACTCGTGTCGCTTAGCATAGTCATCCAGCTACCTCGGTGCAACCTTTTGGACATGAAAACACTATTGTGAGGTGTGAGGTGTTCAGAATAGACTGGAAATGAGTGGAAATTAAGGTTATTGAGGTTAATAATAGCATAGGAGCAGAGAAACCAACAAATTCTGTGATTTTAGCTGTTTTTATGCTTTTTTTAAAAAAAATACAGATCCAAAACACAAAACCCAGAACCCAAAACACGGAAGGGTGGTTTTGGCAAAACCAATCCAGATCCAAAACACGAAGAAAGATCCAGATCCAAAACCAAAACACAAAACACGAAAAGTGGCCGGTGCACACCCCTAGTTTGTATCACCTGTACATATGGTTCTGGAACATGAGAAATGCAAAAACATGCAAGATACTCTCTGCAGACAAGCATATGTTCTACTCTGTATCATGCCCATCATTTTTATTTACCTTTATTTATTTAGTGCCAGCATATTATGTACCTAGTAATATGGTCCCAACACCTTTACCCTGCCCCTCATCCACCTCTCTATACTTAGCCTGTGTTGGGCTGGTACTGTAGGGTTCTACTGTCTTTGGCCCTGATTCAGAGCCGGTCGCTATTTGCGGTCGTTCGTTCCAAAAAAAGGGGTGGCTATTCAAATGAACCGTTCGCTCTTTGCGGTCTGTTCACGCCTCTATGTCTGAATGAGTGAACAAAACTTGCGGTCGTTTTTGGGATAACTACGCCCCCTGGCCGCTCGCATCCTACGTCATGTCCGCTATTTATTAGATTAATCGAGTACATCGACCAGCGTATGAACTGCTCGCTATTCTTGTGGTTGGTTTTTCCTACCACAAATTTGCGAGCAGTTCTGACTATAAAATAACCCAGTGACGTGGTCAGTGACGCTGCTGTATTAATTATGCACACCCATAAAACACCCATTTTGACCTTTAAGCACGCCTGCGTTCTGATCTCCACTCCCCGTTTTCAAGCACCTTCCCCTGTTACCACCCACATACGCCTCCTCCTGTCACTCATATTAGCAGGCATTCGCTATTTAGCGAACAAACGATTTTTGGCCACACTGACTGATTCGCGCATGCGTATTACGATCCGTATGCATGCGCAGTTGGGCAAACATCACTCGGAACGAACGAGCGGCCGCTTACGAGCGGCTCTGAATCAGGCCCTTTGTTTGACTGGGAGCAGTTAGCAGAGCAGGTGATGCAACAAATCTCCGACTGCCCTTAATTAATGTACAGGTCTTTTACACAGTAAGTGGAAGATGTATCAAACATAAGATAAAGGTACAGTGGAGAGCGATAAAGTACCAACCAATCAGCTGATAACTGTCATTTTTCTAACACAGCCTGAAAACTGACAGTTAGAAGATGATTGGCTGGTACTTTATATCTCTCAATTTCATCTCTCACCAATGTTTGATACATCTCCCCCTAAGGGTTCTATGTACTAAAACTCCACTTAGCATGGAGATAAAGCCGCTCCTGCTTTGCCTGCTACCGGTACTGTTACTAAATATATGTAAGAGGTGGTGCAGTGCAGTGCCTGCTGCCGTGCAGGTGTACTTCCGTTCCTTACCTTGCGTTGCACCCTCTCACCTTCAGGTCTTGTTTTGAACAGACGGTCCTGGAACTCCCAAACCGAACACGGACACGATGACCTAGGAGGAAGGAGACGATGTGAGTGCCGTCCCTCCTCATGTCGACCGACATGCCCTACCAAACCGAGGGATAAATTCAGGTTTTAAGTGAAGATCATCATTGGCATTTTTGGCCTCAGATCCCGAATTTTCACCTATCGGTACTCACGCACCAGTTGAAGATCCGTCCTTGCACCGGGTTGCAAGGTTCACCATCCGCCCAGAAAGAAGGAGGGATAGGTAGTGACAAACAAACAGGGAGAGACAGTACACACAGATATTTCTCACCGTGTCCACTCTTGCTCTTCGTCCGCTCACTCGCCTACAGGTCCCTGTAAGGAGATACACAACACAGCCGTGCAGGGCCTAAACCTATGTCAAGCAACTACACATACTAAAACGGCATCACCCTCAACCTACAGTGTGTGTAGTGCGACAGATATAACAATAACTAAACTTTTGCCCTGCACGGAACACCAATCACAGACTCTAAGTACACAAGAGCAAAACAATGGTGCTGTCCCTTTAAATGTCTGCTACCTACCTATCCAGAGCTGGACAGCTCCTCTTCTCAGTGTGGGAAAAACACTACCTCATTGCCCTCCACCACTGCTCACACCTCTAATCATCTATGCGAGGCTACCTTTCTATATGAGTGGCACACCTAATGGGCTCAGGGCCTTGGGCCTAATGCCCAGGGTCTTACCAGCGGCTCAGGGCTAATGCCTGCCTACTGCAGGGTACACGAGGGACTTGGGCCTACTGCCCAGAATTCCCTTTCCAAAACGTGGCTCAGGCCTATGGGCCTGCCTAAAGATGGGGCTTACTCTATAGGGGCTAGTGCCCTCCTGTATGGGTACAGGCTTATGCCTGGTTTATGGCCATGGGCCTGGTGCCCGCCTACTTTATTGAATAGTGGCCTGGGCATAGTACCCAGGCCATTTACACCTAATTAAGAGGAAATGCTTTTATGGGGCCTAATGCCCGCTATTGTGCCTCGGGCCTTGTGCCCGCCTATTTGCGCACGGGCCTAGTGCCTGACTATGCCCCACGGGCCTAGTGCCCGACAACCCTGGTGGTCTAGGGTGGGGGTATAAGGTAGGCCTCATGGAGGGCCTACCTGCTCCGTTGGAAGAGGCTGCGGGGGAACTTCGTGAAGCTCTTTTACTTCCCTCCCCCGCAGTCCTCTCCGGTCCTCAGCCGCATTCTTCGGCCACTGGCCTGTCCTGGCCAGCAGCGCCGCCTCTTCTTTTCTTCTTCCAGTCGGCGCCGCATGTCTTCTGTCTTGACAGCGGCGTCTTCTGGCCTCTTCCGCGGCCGCCACTCCTGTTGATGCGCCGATCTTCTTCTCTTCAGGAGGTCTTCTCTACTCCCTCTCTGCCGCCGAACTGCCTTTTCCCGCTCTGCGCCATCTAATACAAGACGGCGCGAGTGGGCGGGGCAATGACGTGGCAAGCCGCGATTTGCTCATCGCATCCGCCTTTTATTGGCTGCTGGCCCGTGAGCCAGGTTTGGCTCGCGGCCAGAGCCAAATACCCGCCGCACAGAACGCCGCACCCAACACCTGACCGGCGCTGGGAACAGGTACTCTGTCCCAGCACCGGCTACCCACCGCTTCTTGGCTGCTGGCCGCTGAGCTTGCGCCTGGAGCAAAGCTTCTCCTGGCACCACAGTACCGCCGGCACTAGCGAAAGGGACCAGGCGGTCCCCTCACCAGGTGCCCACGGCATCTGCACCGACGCTGGGGACATCACTGTCACATCCCCTCTGCCTGTGCCGATGCTGGGATCAGCCACTTGATCCCAGCATGGCTCTCCACATATAGACCAGTCGAAGAGAATGAATGTTAAGTCACTCCCTTGGCGGTAACAGCTGGGACCCTTACTCCAGACAGCCCTGTGGACCTAATTCAGAGTCGGTCGTTGCGGCCGCACGGTTGTAAGGGAAAAGGGGCTGGAAATGCAAATGATGCACTCGCAAGTTGCGTCCTTAAAATTGGATCGTTAGCTGGCCAACCAAGGGGAGGATGCAGCCGTAAGACAAAAAATACGCCCCCTTCTCGTAAGCATTACACGTAATCTCTGACCATATAAGGATTAATCGAGACCATCGGTAACCATCGGAACTGGTCGTAGAGCTTAAGGTTGACCATGCCCTCTCTTAAGCACTACGATCAGATCAGTGTACAAACCACCCATGTCACGTGTGCCATGACACTACTTTGTTAATTATGCACTCCCATAAAACGCCGTTTGCATAAGTAGCCACGCCTGCGTCCGAATCTCCACTACCCCGTTTTCAAGCACCTTCCCCTGTTACCACCCACAAACGCCTCATTCTGTCACTCAAACTACCGACCTGGCTGTGTTCAAGGAGAGAGAAATTTCTGATCGTAGCAGCTAGTTTGCGCACGCGCATTGCGAACTTTACGCATGCGCAGTGTAGCGAACATCGGTGGCGTACGACCGTGCGGCCGCAACGACCGACTCTGAATGAGGCCCTGTGTGTAGCTCACCCTGGCCAGTAACTGCAGCAGTGACCTTTTTTAAAAAAAAAAAACTTTATTAACAAGTGGGCAAAATGACAAAGAGCACTTCCTGCTTCTCCAGTGAGAATAAGCAGATAATGCCAGCAAGAGAAGGTGAAGCCGCTGCTGAAGAAAATACCAGACAGTAAGTGACCTCTCCCCTTAGTAACACATGGGACATAGGTTTCTATGGCAGTGCTAAGTGACCCAGGTGCAGTGTGATATTGTAGCCTGCACTTAGCGCTGGCAGGCTGCTGGCAGAAAAAGTCCCTTTAGTACATACTGAGAAGTGGTATGTACAGGGATTTTCTCTGCCTTTAATGTTTTTATCCCTTTTCTCCCCGTAGTACATAAGGGAAGCTAACATGCTAAATTCTCTACACAGTAACATTAATATATAAGTATATAAGCATACCTCCCAATATCTCATCCTGTTGAGGAGGGATATTTGTGTGTGCCACAGACACGTGCCTAAATAGGGGATGTGGCCATCGAAAAGAGATGTGGCCTCGCGGGAAATGCTGTACCCCATTTATGTCATGTGGGGGGGCTTGCCCAGGTCTCCGGGAGCTGCTGGACAGCCCCCAAGCCTCTTCCAGAGCCAGCAAAGTATAGATGATAACGCATGCATACAGGTGTCATCTATTCACCGCTGCTCAGCTATGCAGAGCAATGGTGTTAATGTAACTTCCCCCCACCCTCGGGACACTGCAGACAGCGGTGCAGTGCCTGTAAAATGGGACTGTCCTGCTGAAATTGGGACAGCTGGGAGGTATTATATAAGTATGTTTTTGACTGTGTGGGAAACTATAGGCCTTAGAAGAAGCCCTAGTAAACATGGGGAGGACATAAAAAAATACCACGTAAATCAGAGTTTCACAAACTCTGCAATTACAGTCCATGTTTTAAGGATATCCATGCTGGAGTCTAGATGGTTAAATCAAATTGACTGAGGTACTAATTAAGTCACCTGTACTTAAGCATGAATATCCTTAAAATGTGGACTGCAATGGCGGAGTTTGGGAACCTCTGACATAGATAATTCTCTGGTTGGAATGGAAGCCATGGCCACACTGTGATGTAGAAATACTATACACTGTTTGGCACAGCGGTGGAGTGAAGTGCGTTTCTAGGCAAACTTTACAGAATGTAAGATAAATCTTAACCTCACTCAGACTAATCTAGTGTACTCATTTTAGTAACAAAATCATTAGTCGAGCCCATGTAACAAAAGTGCCTTAGTTACAGTACTGTACTGTACATATTGTATAGGCATGTGTAAATAAATTAACCCTAGTGTGTATGTGTGTGTACATGTTGTAAAGAATGTAGATTGTAAACTCCACTGGGGCAGGGACTGATGTGAATGGCCAAATATTCTCTGTTAAGGTTTGTGGAATACGTGTGCTCTATATAAATAACTGTTAATAAATAAGTAAAAACCTGTCAGCTTTTAAAAAATGCACAACATGTAACATGTACCTGGAAATACAGTAAACATATTGGATGACTCTCAATGATTGGCTCCGTGAGAGTATTCATAAAAACAGCTGAGGCTGGGCAAACCCTGGCATACCCCCATAAATGCACACTTTCCATCCAACATTATATTCAGCAAAACAAAATATGATTTTTTCCTGTGGGCACAGAGTGAGACACTGTCCTGCACCTGGCCTGTGCCCAGCAAGTAACTGCTTCATCTGCCCATTTCCTCCCATCAGTAAAATGATAACCTTTGTACCCTCTATAGACTCTAAAGCAAACATAGGATAATTTCTGCAAATATAAATAGCTGCATGATATAAACTATTAATTTATTGTCAATAACCATAATTACACTTGTTTGGGTTGCCCTTAACAAATGCTGCACCTGAACAAAAGCATTCATCAATAGAAATGTACAAAGTCTAGCTGTGAGTGGGGCGAGATTTATTGCCAGCCTTCTTTGTACATTCATTTTTACATTGATGCAAATTACAAATGTTTTTTAAAAACTGCTGGAATCTGCACAATGTATTTTGTATTGGACAATGTTATTTGATGTGTTACTAGAAGATGAGTGCTGTTCAACTGAACAACATCTTATTCATCTTGTCATCTTTCTACTGCATGCCAGCACTTAATAGCACAGACAGACCAACCCTGCTGTGCTTCAAGCAATCCCTTTTAGAGGAGCTTATTTGACAGCTAAATCCAACCACTAAACAACTTGACATGGATTATGATTATGAATGTCATGTAGTTGTATGCGCTTACAATTGCTAACATGTGTAAGTTATATTAAGACTTTTCTAGCCTGCATTATCATTAACATGTCTTTTGCAAAAAATGTACTAAGATAACAATATGATATGGAATGTAAATTATAGCTCATATTTAACTGCATTATGAGTCAAAAAATTTACTAAAAAAAGTCTAGAATTCTCTAATACATTACAACTAGGCTTGTGTAGTACGATAAGTACCTACCTTGGTGACAATAGTGCAGAGGTATCCAACCAATCAGAGACAAAAGGGACTATTTATCTAGCCCTCTTTTACCTAAAAATAATTGACAGTATCATGGCTATTTAATAAGAACCTCATGCAGGAGATATCAGAGATATTGCCTGTGTTACGCTAACTGGGCAATCACAGTCCTCATTATTCTTATATTTAATGGGAAATGCAATCTGGCACTATTTAGCAAGCTCCAAAAAACATAGCTATTCAGAGCTTGACCCTGTTGGCTAATGCCGTCTAAAATTGTTGCCATCCCATTTGTCCTTGTGGAACTATTAATGTGGGAGAGTAATCTTCCGATACGTCTCTCCGGCTGCCTCCATTCACTACTGTGGTAGTTTTTCCAAAATGGAGCTGTGTATGCAAAGGTTCTGCAAAGGCAAACTGCGGGGCCCAGGAGACTACTACTAGTACTACTATGCTCTTTGATATGTGGGGCCAAAAAATACTTTATATTGCTGCAATATTCCACTTTGAGGAATGATAATTAATGCTTGATTGCAGTTCTTAATAAGTAAGTTCATAAGAGTGAAGAGCCCACTGCACTCACTTTCTCTCCTCTGATTGCCTGTGATCTCCCTCCTTTGTTCAGAAAAGGTCAATATAGTTTGTATATTCATACTATAATTTGCATTTGCAATTGGAATGTAGTACAGTCAGCTCTCTACAAAAGTCATTCATAGTATCCGCTGTTCTGTAAAGTAATGATCTCCTATATTACCTTTGAGTTTTACTGATGTCGGGGTTAGGAGATGTCTTTATGCTCCTTTGGAAAAAACAGAATCATTTTCATATAAGCAGTACTTTTTAGATGACATTAGGAAAAGTTACATTTAGTAATAGAGGATGTCCAATGTTTGCCTTTGCAACCAGCACACAAAGAAGTTGCGGACCACAAGATGTAATAGCTTGAAAAATATCTGAGCAAACAGACACATGTGTTGTCTGTAATAAACACAGTAACGTTGAGATATATGCCTGACCACATGCTACACAGTTCAAACTCCTGTAGAGTAGGGAAGAGCCAGGGACTGTTTAAGAACAGAAGAAGGGGGATGGATGCTCTATTTAGCTCCAGCAGCATTCAGGATAGAATCTGGGACATCGTGGGTCCCATAATTCAGTGAGTGCACCCACATGGGAGAAGGTGCAAACCCAGGGAGCAAGAGGGTACAGGAGCAGTCTATTCACTAAAAGAGATGAGAGAAACAAAATTCTTGTTACTCTGGCGAGAGAGAGAGTACACTGAATATTTATTACATATGGTAAAGTGAAGCCTCTCTGCATGAACAGTCAGAGGAGTCACTGGGTTTGGTGACACCCGGTTTGCACTTTGGATAACCCCAGCCGAAAGCGCAGCTGCCTGAAAATGGTGTGTGCCCTAAATAAAGTGGCGTGGCCTAGTAGGGGATCCCAATAACATCACTACGGGGGCAGCCCAGCATCACCGGAGATGCCGGGCTGCCCCCGGAAACTGGGCAGTCTGCAGTGTCAGCTCCTCTTCTATGACAGGAGTCGGGTGCTGCAGGAAAATTTCACACTGCAGCACCCAGTTCCTGTCACTGCAGAAAAGCCGGCATTTTGGTGTCACCCCCTCCGAGGGTGACATCCCCGTACAGCCAACACCCCACTCATGACGCCACTGTGAACTGTTTGATATATTTCTGAGTTACCCTTTCTGAGGCAAACATCTCAGGTACACTCTCCATAGGAAAGAATGGGGTCATGCTGATTGGTCAGGTTGTGGCAGTTCCATGCTCTGACCAATCAGCGCTGCTCCATTCCATTGGCGGTACAAGAGAGTGGTGGCCACAGGTGCAAAAATATGCTTTGGGCCCCCCTATGCAGTGCCCCACATAGTGGTACCCCTATTCAGTGTCCCCTGTAGTACCCCTTATATAGTGCCCCCAGCAGTAGTCCCCCGCTATGCAGTGCCCCCAGTAGTAGTCCCCACTATGTGCAGTGCCCCCAGTAATAGTCCACCTATGTGCAGTGCCCCCAGTAGTAGTTCCCCCTAGGTGCAGGTGCGGTGTTTGTTGTGTAATGCAGTCCGCACTCACTGTGGTTCGCACCACACTGTTGGGCCCAGGGGACACTGGCGGCGGGTGCAGTGGCGCTGTTGGCTGCAGGGGCTATGGGTCCCTGCACCACAATGGACCACGGTGCAAGCCACTGGCTGCACCGCTGCTAGTTCCACCACTGCCCCATTCATTCCTATGGACAGTGTCCCCAAGTGTCCTCTCATTCATGACAGGGCTCCCTAAGGAGCAGTAGCAGCATTTTTTTTGCTTTGCCAAGATTCTAGGATGCTACAGGCACTGCAGATGATGTGAACCCCTTCATTTTATATGTAATACATGAGTAAAGGAGGGTTGTTTTGTGATATCTTCATTTAATAAAAGACTACAATATTCAGTGAGTGAGTTCTGTCTTTTGTTTCATTTTTTTGACAGCTGGCATACAGGGGCCAGTGAATTCTTACTGTCTAGACTTGCTGGCACTTGTGATTCAACAAGTGTTATCATGACTGAGTAGGCTTGCTGGGACCTGTAGTCCACATGTAAAGAACATTATTATTTTCAATAAATTTCTACTATCACTTCCGCACCCAAAGCCCTGGGGGTGCAAATTGTCCTTGTGGAGGGAGACCCCATATTGTTGGGTGTCCAACTTTCCTAGAGATTATAGAACTGGACTGACCAGTCGAGGGCTGATTATCATTATGGCCGGGAGACCCCACATTATGTTTCCTTCTACTACCTTGTTGGCTGTCTCGGCTGGTTCAGCCTAGTGCTGGTTATTGGAAAATAGGGGGACCCTAGATCATTCCCCTCCCAATTTTTCAATACCAGCTTAGGCCCAGAGGCCTATGGCTGATTATAATTTTTTTATGGGAGGGGATTTTAAGGACAACAAAGCCTGCACATCAACTCAACTGGCGTAGGCAGGTATAAAATCTATATTTATTAGGCAGGTTTGCATTTGGAATTGCAATGGGTTTGAAAACCACGGCATAGTAAATCCGGGGTTTGTATTCTTCAAGTTTAAATTGCATAGATGGTGAGCTTCTTTTGCTGTCTAAAGTCTGTGTTCCCAGTGGATTCCCTTAGGATTTTCATTTAGTGAATCAATGGATTGCAAACCCTCCAGGAATCTGCCCCAAACTCCAAAACCTTAGTAAAAAATGCTTAGTAAATATACCCCTTAGACTGGCACTTTGGAGGATTGATGGTCTATTTAAAAAAAAATTAACTTTATTGCTATATTTTGTGCTGATTGTATGTTTTTAACCTACAGTAGTTTTTAAAATCACTCTTTTTTATATTTACTTTATTCAAATAAATTATTTCTTTGGTAATTTGTTGTTGTTTAGTAACTTGTTTGGTACAAGTTCGGAGCTTATTACCAGGAAGGCTAAATGTAGTTATTCACTTTCATGCTTTGATTTCTATGTTTAAGCATCAGTATGTTATTCTTATGAAAAAAAGGTTGGCGCTACCTTAGTCCCTCCCTTTATATAGTTTTATGGTGGATGTAGGGCATACAGTCTACTTTTATAGCGCACAGTCTCATATCATCTCTAATGTACCGTGGCAGAACACCCTTTCCTCTGCACTATGCCATGCTTCATGATATGTAATGTTGAGAAAGATGGGCTTAGTTATGATCTTTGGGTTTGATTATGAAGATGAATGGTTGTTGGCAGTGGCGTATCTATAATGGGTGCAGTGTGTGCGGGGCACACGGGCCCCCGGGTCCAGGGGGGCCCCGCACCGCACACACTGCACCCATATTTTTTATAAACTTACCTGTCCGAGGTCCCGCGTCGGGTGTCACTGCTGCTCAGAACACTGGAAAAATGGCCGCAGCGGGCATTTTCCGGTGTTCTGCGCATGTACAGTAGACTCCGGGCACTAGAGTGTGCCGTGAGTCTACAGAACACCGGAAAATGGCAGCCGCGGCCATTTCTCCGGCATTCTGCGCATGCGCAGTAGACTCCGGGCACACTCTAGTGCCCGGAGTCTACTAATGCTCCGGTGGCTGGCCAGCCGCATCAGTCGGCTGCCATCCACCAGGGAGATAGGAGAGAGCCCCGAATAAGGAGTGCACACGGGCCCCCTCCTCTCTTAAAACGCCCCTGGTTGTTGGGGTTAATTAAGATGAAGCTGTCATTTTGATGATGGCTCAGGGAGATAATTATGGGGTTAATAAATATGAAAACATGTAGTGGTTTAATGATTATATAGGACTTAATGATTTTGTGGAGTACATTTTTTTATATGGCACTCACTATAATGCTCTCTATATTGTATAACAGGATTATCTTTGTTTTATATGTATCACTAGCATTGGCCATGTCATCGTGCAAAACAGTATGATGTCTACTTTGTATTACAGTATAATACTTGCTTTGTCTTTGCATGGCACATAAATGGGACTAATTTTAATTAGAATTGTTTTTAATGTATTGTTGATGTTAATGTTTACTAATAAGCATAACTTATATTTAGGGATGTGCACTGACCCCCGTGTTTTGGTTTTGGTTTTGGATCTGTATTTTTTCAAAAAAATCATAAAAACAGCTAAAATCACATAATTTGGGCCTGTTTTTGTTCCTACAGTATTATTAACCTCAATAACATTAATTTCCAGTCATTTCCAGTCAATTTTGACCACCTCACAGCTCACTGGGTGGGTGTATTGCCTTTAGAGGCACCAACAGCAGCAGCAGCATCTAAGAAAAAGCAGCTCATTCAGAGGCAGGCTACTCTGTGTATCACCTGTTTCACTAAGAGGCATACCGCTGACAACCTTTTAGAAAAACTCAGGGAAGTCATTGCAAAATGGCTTACCCCGCTTGGGCTCTCCTCAGGTTTCGTAATTTCTTACAATGCCAGCAATATTGCGACAGCGTTACAGCTGGGTGAATTCCAACATGTACTATGTTTTTATCATGCAACGAACTTGGTGGTGCAATTTTTTTTTCAAAAAATGACAGGGTCGTGCAAGAGATGCTCTCTCTGGTCCAAAAAAGTTCTGGACACTTTCACCATCCAGCAGGTGCATGTAGAATATTGCAGCACCTGCAAGAATGTTGAATCTGCCCTGCCACCAGCTGAAGCTAAAGGTAGTTACAAGGTGGAACTCCACTCTTTATATGCTTCAGTGGATTGAGGAACAGCAAAAAGCAAACTATGACATAAGAAGAGAAGGGGGAATGCACTTTACTGAAGCTCAGTGGAAAATACTTTCTGTGTTGTGCAAAGTGCTGAAACCCTTCGAAGTAGTCACCTATGAAGTGATATCAGATACTGCTAGCTTGAGTCAGGTAATTCCCCTAATTAGACTATAGGAAAAGACACTTGAGAAAGTGAATGAGGAGCTGAAATGAAGCAATTCTGCAAAGTACTTTGGACTTGCAGATCAAGTCCTTTATTTGCTTCACCAGGAACCAAGGGTTGTCAGGACCTTTCAATTGGATCAATATATTTTGGCGATCGTGCTTGATCTTAGGTTTAAGTCATATGTCATATCTTTCTTCCCAAAGGACACAGATCTGAAGGATGCAAAGACCTGTTGTTAAGCAAATTGTCAGCTCAACTGGCACGTGATGCAGCAATGGCTCCTCCTTCAGTTTCTCCAGCAACTGCTGCTAACAAAGAAAAACTAAACTTTCCCAAAAGACCCACTGGTGATGCAGGTGACTCAATACAACCAAGATTTGACATCAGGTCAAGTCTAAAAGAATTGCCTATAATTAAATTAATGAGACCTCTACCGTGACTCCATCTGATATGGTCACCTTTCAAAGAATGGTTGAGGACTATTTTTACTGATAGCATCCAAATATTCATGTCAGACAGTCTGTTTGACTACTAGAGGAAGAAAAGGCAATTTGGAAGCCCTTGCACAAACTGACTTTGCTTTACTAGAGCTATAGAAAAAATTGAATGACAGCGCTATTAGATCAAAAAGCAGTATTTTTAATAATATATAAAATTAAGTAAGTATATCACAATAAACACATATAAACAATATAGCAAAGGATAGACAGTGTTCACAGATAGGAACAATTTTAATACATATAGTTAAAATATTACATAAATAACATAACAAAATAAATCAATTCAATAATTACAAGATCAAAAACAACCGGCCGGTCAGTGAAAAAAAAATATATTAAATAAATGAATAGATTCCTTCAGTGGATGAGACTTCAATGATGGCTATAACGTGGCTTGTGTTAGTAATCAAGCACAGTTTGGCACATGATGATTGTTTGTTTAGTTGGTTAGTGAAGCATAAACAGCAGTATTATAGCTTGTGTTAGATATATAACAGATTATCAGTCATCCAAGCAACCATATATACTTTATAGCAGAGCTCCAGCAAGTGAACAAATGGATGGTTTGGATATAGATCCTATTAGATGTGCGGTTGTCTGTTAGTAGCAGCTAGCATGATTAATGCCAAAAAAATACTTCAGACAGCATTGCAGTTGGACTTATTTAGCCACATACATCACAGGTTTGAATCCACCTCTGTGGAAGTATTAGGACCGACCAAATCCAATCCTTAGCTCAAAAAAATGAGCTGGTACTCACAGTTCACCGTTCTCCCGGGATATTCAAAAAAATATATATATACTTAAACCAGCTGGTTGTATGATCAAGTGCAGTGTGATCAGATGCAGTCTTTCACTTTACGTGTTTATCCGCCTCCTTAACGCTCAGCGGCTTCCTCAGAAGTGTTATATATAAACATTAACAATCACACATAAATTGTTGATATTTATAACCGGACAGTCAAATAAAAACATAAATAAAATTATAAAATTAAGAAAGGAGTGATAAGCTAACCGGATTTATGAGAAAGCATATGTCACTCCGTTCAGTTGATATTATATATCTTTCAGCATAAATATATGTATATCAAAATCTTTTCTGTTTGAGACAAAGAATATACAACTCCTATAAATATAAGCAGTCAAATGACCATCTTGGTAAGGAGATATGCCATCAAGTGAGTGGATGGATAAAAGAAATAGTCCTTTTTAGACATATAGTCATTTGTTAGTAATCACTTGTATTTGTTAGTAAATGCATTATTTGCACAACATGCAAAAGAGGACTTTTTCTGAAATAGCATGCAACAACTCTTCAGTCCCGTTAGGTGTTAGTAGGAGTAATTGTAAAACAGCATGCAACAGAAGCTACAGTCCTGTTAGGGATACAGTCACTTGTTCATTAGATCATTGCATGCATATTAAAAAGGTTTTAGTCATGCAGCCACAACAAGGAATCCAAGTAGTGTATAATATGTGCTTTCACATCCACAGCTGTGGATAGTCAGGCATCAAATGTATCCAATCCTCGTGCACCAGGTACGCTACTACTCACAGTTCTCCCGGGAGAAAAAAATCAAACCAGCTAGTTATAAAATACATGCAGTTTCTTAATGCGTTTCTCCGCCTTCGTGACAGTCAGCGGCTTCCTCAGAAGTATCTGCACAGTCTTATTTTTCCGGTTTAAATCATAGGAGATGTCGCTTTGCGCATGCGCCATTGAGGACACTCCAAGCCTCGTTTTCATCAGGGATCACATGACCATTTCTCACACAGCTTTATGCATCTTCTCCACTCGGAACAATATTAATGCTCATGTAAATAGTTTATTATGTATGTTTCATAAAAATATATATATATATATATATATATATATATATATACATATATATGTATCCGAGGGGTATTAAGCTCTGAAGACACTTAATACAATCAGCCAAACATTAAAATGTAAATAATTCATTCTTGACCAATATTACATATGTCCAAGTATATTGGATATTATAGTGTAATATAGCATAGGGCATATATATCTTTTTTAAGCTTAATATAACATCAGAAATTATTATCATTACGTCAGGAAACCTAAAATATTCCCCAATAGTAGAATTAGAGAAAATTATAAATAAAAAGACTTTGAAGATTGTTAATAATTCAATATATTAATATATAGTAATAATAATAGTGTAAATAATTAATATATATAATGTAAACTCCAAATACTGAGTGGGAATATAGAGCTATATTGTAAGTATACATAGAATAGAATTCAGCTCTATATTCATGTAAGAGAGGAAAAGAAGAGAAGAGAGATGAGAGAGAGGCTCAAAGGAGCATACACATTACATATGCCCTACAATTAGACCAACACACATAGATAAATAAAAATATAAATATAACATACAAATAGAGCATGGACATAATTTCCGAGTAACCTATAAGAGAGGGATTAGATTGGATATAACAGCATATCAGTTAAAGTAGATAGGGGCAATATAGCTATGGCCTAAAGGGACCTTTAGTTAACCAAAACATATACCCAAAACACCCAACTGATTATGCTACTGTCATAAAGAAATATATATCTACCAAAAATTAATTATTGTATATTATTTAATTCTACAGTATCATTTAGACCACCTGGTACCATTGTACCTAATCTGTATATCCAATAGGCTTCTCTTTCACAAAGAGTCCTAAATCTATCACCTCCCCGGCACATAGATTTTATCTGTGCTATGGCTTTCACTCTTAGATTTTGTAAATTAAGATGTTGGCACTGTGCCACATGTTTAGAGAGAGGATGAGTTTTGATACCCTTAAGAATGTTTCTACGATGCTCCATAAATCGTATATGTAATGTTCTAGTGGTTCTTCTCACATACTGTTTCCCACAGCCACACGTAATGAGGTAAATAACATACGTGAATGAACAATTCATAAATTCTTTAATTTTGAAACATTCTTTATTTAAATGGGAGGAGAATTCTATACTTTTCCTCTCAGTCTGTAAACATGTGCAACAGGTGGATTTGCCACATCGATGGAAACCCACTGGTCTACTGGGGAGCCAGGAATTATCCCCTAATTGGATATTACATACTCTTGTAAAATGACTGGAGACTAGTTTAGATTTTAAATTTTCAGATCTTCTAAAGATGACCTGTCCTTTAGGGTTGATGTCTTCTTTAAGAAAATCAGCAGGTAGGAGAAGTGGAGTGTTCCTCCTGATGATTTTCTTAATTTCCATCCACTCACTTGATGGCATATTTCCTTACCAAGATGGTCATTTGCTGAAAGATATATAATATCGTCTGAACAGAGTGACATATGCTTTCTCATAAATCTGGTTAGCTTATCACTCCTTTCTTAATTTTTTATTTTATTTATGTTTTTATTTGACTAGCCGGTTATAAATATTAACAATTTATGTGTGATTGTTAATGTTTATATGTGTTTATTGTGATATACAGTCAGGTCCATAAATATAGGGACATTGACAGAATTTTCAGATTTTGGCCTCTTTTCACCACCACAATGGTTTTGAAACAAACAAGATGTGCTTTAACTGCAGACTTTCAGATTTAATTTGAGGGTAATTACATCCAAATCAGGTGAACAGTGTAGGAATTACAACAGTTTCAATATGTGCCTCCCACTTTTTAAGGGACCAAAAGTAATGGGACTATCAACTCATAAGCTATTTCATGGACAGGTGTGAGCTATTCCCTCGTTATTTCATTATCAATTAAGCAGGTAAAAGGTCTGGAGTTGATTCTAGGTGTGACATTTGCTTTGGAATCAGTTGCTATCAACTCTCAATATGAGATCCAAAGAGCTGTCACTATTAGTGAAGCAAGCCATCATTAGGCTGAAAAATCAAAACAAACCCTTCAGAGAGATAGCAAAAACATTAGGTGTGCCCAAATCAACTGTTTGGAACATTCTTAAAAAGAAAGAACGCACCAGAGAGCTCAGCAGCACCAAAAGACCCGGAAGACCACGGAAAACAACTGTGCTGGATGACAGAAGAATTATTTCCCTGGTGAAGAAAAACCTCTTCACAACAGTTGGCCAAATCAAGAACACTCTCCAGGAGGTAGATGTATATGTGTCAAAGTCAACAATCAAGAGAAGACTTCACAAGAGTGAATATAGAGGGTTCACCACAAGATGCAAACCATTGGTGAGCCATAAAAACAGGAAGACCAGATTACAGTTTGCCAAACAACATCTAAAAAAGCCATTACAGTTCTGGAACAACATCCTATGGACAGATGAGACAAAGATCACCTTGTACCAGAGTGATGGGAAGAGAAGAGAAGGAAAGGAACTGCTCATGATCCAAAACATACCACCTCTTCAGTGAAGCATGGTGGTGGTAGTGTCATGGCGTGGGCATGTATGGCTGCCAATGGAACTGGTTCCCTTGTATTTATTGATGATGTGACTGCTGACAAAAGCAGCAGAATGAATTCTGAAGTGTTTCGGGCAATATTATATGCTCATATTCAGTCAAATGCTTCAGAACTCATTGGGCGGAGCTTCACAGTGCAGATGGACAATGACCCGAAGCATACTGCAAAAGCAAACAAAGAGATTTTTAAGGCTAAAAAGTGGAATGTTATGCAATGGCCAAGTCAATCCCCTGACCTGAATCCCGATTGAGCATGCATTTCACTTGATGAAGACAAAACTGAAGGGAAACTGCCCATAGAACAAGCAGGAACTGAAGACATTTGCAGTAGAGGCCTGGCAGAGCATCACCAGGGATGAAACTCAGCGTCTGGTGATGTCTATGCATTCCAGACTTCAGGCTGTAATTGCCTGCAAAGGATTTGCAACAAAGTATTAAAAGTGAAAGTTAGATTTAGGATTGTTTAGTTTGTCCCATTACTTTAAAAAGTGGGAGGCATATATATAGAAACTGTTGTAATTTCTACACCGTTCACCTGATTTGGATGTAATTACCCTCAAATTAAATCTGAAAGTCTGCAGTTAAATCACATCTTGTTTGTTTCATTTCAAAGCCATTGTGGTGGTGAATAGAGGCCAAAATCTGAAAATTCTGTCAATGTCCCAATATTTATGGACCTGACTGTACTTACTTAATTTTATATATTATTAAAAATAGTGCTTTTTGATCTAATAGCACTGTCATTCAATTTTTTCTATCTTTCTTATATGTATAGGGTTAGAGCTGACACCTATTTTTTGACAGCAGCTCTAGACTAAGCTATTATTATAAAAAAAGATGCTGTCTTTACTAGAGCTGTCCACTCCAGAGTTTATTACGAAAGAGTTTTCAGCACAGTCGGGAACCTTGTCAACAATCAACGTAGGAAGCTACTTCCTCAAAATGTGGAAAAGATGATGTTCCTCAAAATGAACTACAGGCACCTGTAATGGTGGATTCCAACGGGGACATATTAATATTGTGTGAAGAAAGATGTTGTAGACTCTGATGAGGGTGAGGAATCGGATTTTATGATGGCAACAACATCTTGCCTCTGTAAAGCCAGTTTGTGCACATAGAGAATATTGCCAGCAATGTCAGCTGCCAATTGGTAGCTTGTCTTCTGGGGGCCCAGACAAACCAATCGCTTCATGATTGAGGATATTGTTGATGTGAAGATGGCAGGTGTTGGATCTAGCAGAGAAAAGGGAGCTAGCTGATTCTGGACTGCTTGTTGGTACTTTTTTAGCCAAAGTTTCTGAATTTTGAATATACTTTTTTGATGGATGCACTGCAGATGACGTAACAGGGAGGAGGTTCCTAGATGGTTAAGGTTCCTACCTCTACCTAATCTGGCTTTAAAAAGGGTACAGGTGGCTTGACAATTGTTGTCCAGATTTTGGTAGAAATAATTCAGCACTTAAGAAGAAGTGGAATTTTTTGTCTTATGCCCAGACATGACATTAGGCTTTTCCTTACCATGGGCAACAACTGTTTCTTCCACTGGTGCCAGATTTACACAAACAACATCCTTCTCAACAACATCATCATCAACATACTCATCATTAACATCCTTATTAGCATCAGCTACACAAATATCCTCATCATCATGGTGTACTTCCACAGAAGCATCCTCTATTTATATGTCAGCATGTTCACTTGTGCTTAAATCATCATAAGAGGCAGAACCACCAGTCATGAATAAAGGCCTTTCCTTGCCACTTCGTATGGTGAAAGGCATATTGCCAATTTTATGTCTTTCTGCAGCTAACTTTCCCTTTGATGCTTTTTCTTTGCCACTGTAAAATATTGGTTCTTTGATTTTAGATGCCCTGACTTAAGCCCTGTATGCCCTTGGGCATTGGCTTTAGTAGATGATGATGTGGACGCACTAGTATCATCATGACTGGTGGCACTGGCAGCAGCTCCAGCACTAGCATGTGGTTCCTGCTCTCCTCTCAACTGATCATTCTCCATATCAATGAACACAAATGAAGTGGGAAACAGCACAAATGTCAATTTGTACCAATTTTAAATATTACACTGTGGTATCAATGACCTAAAATATCATAATATTTTTATGAATAAGTTAAAAGAGTAAAACACTGTGCTACCACTTACAGTGTAACAAGATTTTTTATGAATAAGCATAACACACTGCGCTATGACTTACAGTGTCACAATACGTGGATGATTAACTGCGGTCTGGCCGGCACTGTCACCAAACAATAATAGCGTAGCTATCACACACAAAAAACTGAAATAAAGATTTTTTTTTTTTTGTGGAATGCTAATTTTGTTTAACTTGAATTTTTTTTACAATGGGGAGGAGCACCCCTGGACGAGGCAGCAGCCCCTTGATAAACAACATAGCACCACTTTATGGATAACAAAGCACCCCTGCGGAGTGCGGATGGACCACCTGCAGAGTCACAAATAAGTGGATGATAAACTGCGGTCTGGCCGGCAGTGTCACCGAGCAATAATAGTGTGGCTAGCACACACACGCAATAAAATATATATATATTTTTTTGTGGAATGATAATTATTAATTTTAATTAACTTTTTATTTTTTTACAGTGTGGCACCCCTGGCTTGACAGAGCACCCCAGGAAAACACAGCACCCCTTTATGTACTACAGTCCTAGCCCTTTGATGGACCTGCTTACATTTGATTTGGTTCTGCCTACATGGGGCCACTTCAAGTTTCCAATTTGCCCCTGATGACATTCATAACGGATTTGTTTCAGCTGACTTAGCTCCAACATGTGTTAATTATTGAATGTTTGTGCAACAATGCTTTGCTGGGGATAGTTAGCTAAGTGTTTACAGTATGTGCAGAATATATAATTGCAGAGTGTGTGAGTCAAACTATACAGAGGATAGCAATGTCTGTCAGGCACTGATGGACTGAATGAAACAGTGAACATAAACACAGCCTCCAGTTACTGCCATGTAGTTTTGGCGGCTCCAGCAGCATCTTACAGATCTGACAGTTATGTCATGATGACTTCCGACAGATCCTGCGTGGATTTCAGCAGTGAGTATTGCCAGTCCTAACCCCTAACCAACCCTCCCCTAGTACCTAACCCTAAGCTCCCATCCTGCAGCCTAACCCTCCGCTCCATGCAGAATGCCGACTTTTTATATGTTGACATTGTAAACATGCCAACATGTTCAGTGTCGCATAATAGCGGTCGACAGTGTAATGCCGATATTATGACTGCATTCCCAACTTTTGTATAGTAAACCATGTTTATGCTTATACACCAGAATGGACCCTGCCAAGGGTGGGACTGCTACACAACCAAACTATGTAAAGGGATCTTGCAGTTGTATTGCAGAAGCCTCTAGCTTTCCAGTATAAAGCTATTATTATTGCTGCAACACACCATGAGAAGGGTCCTGCAGCTCAGTGAATCTGCTACCCACAGCTCCACTTTGCAACTGAAACTAAAAGGCAGTGCACCTGATTCAGTAGTGTACGCATATACAACTACGTACGCAGATCAAGCGATTCTTAGCTATAGCTCATGTATATAAGCTGCACTGCTCATGACCTGCGATTGGACTGTGATCACAAACACACAGAGGAATCTATCGCAGAGTGAGTGACAGGCTGTGAGTGTTTGGGGTGATAACGGGGGAGTAGTCAGAAAACCGAAGGGGTGCCTGTCCATTTGAACGCTGTTGCTTGGGTGCGCATAAATTAGCCATTGTGATTGCATACGCAGCTTGAGAGCCCACTGCTTGCGAAGTGAGTTGCGGTGTCTGCGGTGAGACCTAAATGCTGCGTGAGTGGTTGATGTGTGTCGATGGTACCAACGTTTATGCAGGTAAGCGACGTTGTATGTATGTGAGAAGGCAGCAGTGGGCATCTTTATGTTGGTGGTGATTTTGCAATCATTAGCATATTTTCGCTGCTGCGTTCTGTCCAAATTTGCAGCTGTGAACGCAATAGCGATCCTTACTGAATCAGGCCCAGTGAACGGTGGCTAGCAAGGGGTGCATCGATGGACAGCCCACCGATTGCTGTCCCCACACTGGTGTTGGTGACACTCAGTGCACCATATAGACAACCTGTGCAGGCATGAGGCATGTGCCCCTGAAAAGGGGGCATGGCCTCGCTGCACATCCCTGATTCCATCACTATGGGGGCTTGCCCAGCTCTCCCGGAGATGTCGAGCTGCCCCCATAGACTCTCCCTGCAATGCCGGCTCCTGCTCAGTGACCGGGAGCTGGGCGCTTCACAATAACATCACAGTGCAGTGCCTGGCTCCTGGATGACTGAGGAAGAGCTGGCATTTTGGAGTCACACCCTCGGAGGGTGACACCAGGTGCAATCTGCACCCCCCCTATTGACGCTACAGCTAAAAGGGTCCCTGGTACTGCAGAGTGTCAGTCATGCAGGTGGTCACTCTATGGTAAGAGAAAATAGTGTTTCCTCTGTAAGCCTTGCACAAAGGTTGGAGGGATGGGAGCTTATTATGACATGGGGATTGAAATAAAAGTGAATAGGATTTGTGCTTAGTAATGATATGACAATAATGAGATGATCTATAATCTACCTACAATGCAATATCTATTCAGCATAAGCAGTAGTCTCTTCAGTTAAATCATTACTTTATCAAATACATTACCTTATTCAACAAGATACTGAGACCAATATAAATGTAAATGTGTATGTCGACGTTTCAATAGTAAATAAAATTGTACTCAAGTTGAATTAATGAAGCAGTACACTGCAATCCATACGCTTTTTCAGAAACAGTGCTGAGCACCTGTTTGATTACATGTTAAACCTCTTTATTCAATAAACATCACACTACAGCTTAGGTTGCACAGTAAAAGAAAACAGAATTGGACAGCTGTAATGGGAGGGCAGGCAATTGAAATGAAATGTATAACTTCATCATTTAAATGTATAGAGATTTATGGTTTTACATTAATTTCTGTTTCACCCTAAGAATTTTTTCATTGCTGTGACAAATTTGATTTTCTGAGCAATTTTAAATCATTACACACTTTGCCTCTTGAAATACCTCTATTATTATATTATTAGGATCCCTCTCTTTTGATCATTACAGTAGCAATATGATTACTGCTTAACACAAGCTATTCCTATTTGTAGCTTATTCTGTTTACTTAAATCTAAGCCACATTCATAATAATACAGAAACACCATATAAAAGATTTAATAGCAGTGTATGAATCATACTTACATATCAGCAGCATCAATGATTTACTAAAGAGGTTTGAACCTGAACTTTTAAACTCACATACTGTTTACTGTATTGTATTATTATAAAAGAGGACATATTGACTAAACCAACCATTTCTTAATATATTGAGCTCTGGAATGGTTACCGTACATTTACTTTTATAATAATTACTATTTTACTGTAGGCACCTTTCAGGGTCATTAAACAAAAATAACTCTACCTATTTTGAACACTATTATCCAAGGGTCAAAAATGGAATTATAAAATGAACAAATATCAAACATTCTATTTGATTTTCATCCATCCCATTAACAAAATAATAAAACTTTTATAAATGTACTCAGAGAACTAATGTGTTTAAGGGCAATAGTTCTCCAAAGGAGCTGGATTCTCAATAAAAAGTAGATTTGTAAACAAGAAAACTGTGCACTTATTCATTGTGGCAGAGATGAGTGACTCACTGAGTTGATTCAACTCATCACAGATTGTATAAAGATATAGTTGTGAAGAATGATGGAACTAAAGTTTCAATGAAAGACTAACCTCTCTGTTCTTTCTATAAACTCTGTCAGTAACATAAATCAGTATCAATTACATGCACTAAAACAGAAAGTCTGATCTGGGAACACGATGCCCAACTTTTGCAACTTGGCAATATACTGAAACCACACTGGCATGTGTACATTTTTGTATGCCGAGATAAAGTTAACTATTGAATAGTTTGATGGTTTATTCATAGCTGTATATGAAAGAGATTCTATTTTATAATTTTTTTTAACCTGCACATTCTATCAAATATGAAAAGGCGTCTTTCTTACATGTCATCAGTTGGACTTTGTGTTCACTAGTTACTTTCTGCCTACCCACTATAATTTATAGGAAAGATATTTTGGTAATAAATACATCTTTTCCTACCCATTCCTCAACTCCAGCAGGTGGGGGACCCATAATGTTTTCATGTTAATCACTGGAAACCTTTCAAATTCATTGTTTTACAGAATGCAGAAAATCATACAATTGTGTTTTGAGTGCCAAACACTTTAAACTGAAACTTATACTCACATTGAGACAAGGTGAAAAAACCCAGGCTATTTTCCCTCTGAATATGACCTTGTCCACATGAAGGTCACCACATGTCCAAGCTTTGTAGGTCAATATTCCATTTCACCATTTTTGTACCATTAAGATTAGGATAACAGTTTTTGCATTGATGTCATCCTGGTCAGCAACCTAGCTCATATGTATGTACTTTGATGTTGCTTACTGTATGTGCTGAAAGAGCAGCAGAAGATTATAGATAATCTACATAATATGAGGGTGGTTCAATAAATAAGATAACATGACCTATCATTGTGTAAATGTATTATGTATCAATATGTAATGTATGTATTATTATTATTATCCTTTATTTATATGGTGCCACAAAGGTTCCGCAGCGCCTTACATGAAAAATGTACAAAATAAAGTAGTAGCACTTTAATTGTTGTGTGTTACATTTTAGTGTCTATATACAGCCTGACAAAAAATGCAGCTATTATGGGACTGTCCCGCCATCCTGATACAGTAGTGACTACTTTAGTCCCAACTGCTGGGTGCTATGCCATGCTCCTGTGAGTGGGTGCATCTCACATGCTAGACCCTCTCACAAATGGGTGCAGCCATACATGATGTGGTCCCACAGGATGTTGCAGTACCCGGGCCCAGAATTTCTCTTGGCAGCCCTGAAGGTGACAGACAGAACCAGGAGGGAATGGGGCTTAGTGGTGGGGTAACAAGGCCATGGAGGGAGGTGGTTGAGAGTGGAGGGACAGGAAAAGTGGGGGAAAGAAGCAGAGTGTTGGAAGCAGACTAATGAGAGAAAAAAAGGGGGAACAGCAAGCAGAGGAGACAAGAGGGGGAGGATAGGGGTGGATAAAGTAGAGGATTATGTGGACATAGAATATGGGGGTTGTGTGAAGTAAGGGTGTTCATGCTGTGGACAAGGTAATAAGTGAGATGTAAACTGTAGTGGAGGCTGTGAGATATAGAGACAGTGCGGATTAAAGTTGTTAAATGTTCAAAAATACATGTAAAGAACAGTGCTGCTAATGTATGAGCACAGCTCCAAAAGTGATCTATAAAGGAGAGGTGTGTGAGTAGTGGGTGCAGGAATTAGTTATTAAACAAATGATTAAAGTGGATAGATGTGACACAATTGGAAAAGGCAATACAAATTGAATGAGGACAAAATTACAATGTACCCGAGCTGATCCAGTCCGAAGTGTTCTGATCAACAAAGATCAATCAACAAGAGCAGTACACAGATAGGGGAGCACTTGCAGTGTCAAAGCAGTGAGTGCAGTAAGTAGTTGCCTGGATATGCATACAGCAGAAGATGTTGATTTTGTTAATTCACATAAGTATGTTGCTTGTTGTTGTTCAGAAAGTGTTCTGGTTTTGAGTTTCTTTTCCCTCAGTTTTCCTCCAGTGTAACTCCGGCGTAACTCTGACTTAGTTATCAAATTGTAATTACACTTATAATCTAACACTTTGAATCTTAACACAGACTATGGCAGCCACCAGCTATGCAGCCTGAGTGAGCAGTAATATCTAAAGTTACAAACGTGTCTCTGTGCTCACTGATTGGGACCCCACCCCGAAAGCTCAAACACACACTAAATTGGGATGCAATAAAGTCTCAGATAAACAATTTGTGAGAAGGGGGGAGGCCAACACAGATTCACAATACTTTCCTAACTTCCTTTAGATAAATTGCTCTTAGTATAGCAGTAGTTGTAATTTACCGAGTATAAGTTTTGCAAAACTGTGCTGAGGCAATCAATAAAACAGCATCTGATGGGAGCAGTAGTTGTAATTTACCGAGTATAAGTTTTGCAAAACTGTCAATACTATGACTTTAGTAAAGATCTTTTTTTTTTTTACATAATCCCCATACATATTTAAGCATTTGTTCCAATGGTACACCAAGGCATCTATCCTGGCATAGAAGAAATCAGTGTCAAGAACCTTCAGCTCAACATCACCGTCGGTTTGCTGAACTTCATCGTCGGTTGAGAATCACCTTCCACCCAGATTCTGGTTCAAAGATATGGAAATCACTCAGTGCTAGGTCAGGGCTGTAGGGATGGATCAGTAACTCCCGATGGTAGCACCGTAACAACTCACACGTGCAGTTGGCTCAGTGTGGCTTGGCATTATTGTGCAGCAATATGACAACTGTTTGCAGCAACCCAGGTCGTTTTAGATGACTTGCACTCTGCAGTCAGCTCAATGTGTCACACTAGTGGATAGCATTCACGGTAGCTCCCTTGGTGCGGAAATCAACAAGATGCACACCCTTGTAGTCCCAAAACACGGTCGCCATGACCTTCTTTGCTGATGGAATTGTTTTGAAGTTCTTTGAAAGTGGAGAGGATGCATTGTTACCCAGTGATGTGTGGTCAGGTGAGGCTAGGGGCCTTTCCTGTCATACTTAGGTATATTCCAGAGTTTTGAATATAAAAATTATAAGAAAATGTTTTAATAAAATATTATAAATATCTTCTTTGTATTATTCTTATCAGTTTTATAATCAAAACTCTGAAGTAAAAAGTGTATGGCAGGTGAGGCACTGCCTCCCTTTCTACCTTTCCACAAATCCCTGATCAAAACACACCAAATTTCCAGCGCTATATACTGCTGCACCTTTGTTTAATGCCCACATGAACCCTCAGGTTCATATATGTATCTATAAATCTGGTTCTGATTCTAGCCAGTACCTCCCCAGCCATTTGCCTCACCACATGTCACTGTTACTATGTCATGGATGCTTGCATTTCATCACCTGTAACAATATGCTGTAGGAACTGCACTTCTTCCTTATGGTGCTGCATCATGTGCATGAGACACAATCCCATCCTATTAGTTTTGTGAACTTCTGTGAGTTGCTGCGGTACCCAGCGTGAATACTTTTTCCTGTACCCCAGTTGCTCATGAATGATGTTGTGCATAGTACCCACTGAGATGATCAGTTCGTCAGCAATATCACTAACTCATATACATCTGTCCAACTGAATCAGACCTTCAATGCAGCACAAATTGGGCCATCCAGATCTCTACTCATCTTGAACGTATGTCCTACCATTATTAAAGGCAGTGCAACAAACCCAAACCTGTTCCTGTGACATGCCCTTATCACCATACACCTTGGTAACTTGGCGATGAATTTTAGCTGCTGGTGTGCACTTTTGACAGAAATCTGATCACTCTATGCACCTCAATGTTTGATCACATTTCCGACAGTCGCTATCTTACAACTGATGTTGGGACAGTATGACTGATATGAGGCGCAGACTAATGGCCATGAGAGGAAGCAGTGGTGGACCTGCTCTGGCCTAGTGGGAAATTAGAATGAAATAGAGAACATTACAAACATGAGACATTACTTATTGAACTACCCTCATAGTTTATTCATAATTGTCACAAAAATAATAATAAATAATGTTATATCCTTCAGATTGAGGACTCGGGCAATTGCCTGATTTGCCATTCAAATCTGGAGAGCAGGTTAAATATTGGGAAGTAAGCAAGCCTGAAAATAATATACAAATGCAAAGTAAGGGGACTATTTACTAAGCCTTGGATGGAGATAAAGTGAACAGCGATAAAGTATGAGCCAATCAGCTCCTAATTGCAATGTCACAGGCTGTGTTTGATAAATTACAGTTATTAGCTGGTTGGCTGGTACTCTATCTCCATTCACTTTATCTCCATCCAAAGCTTAGTTAATAGACCCCTAAGTTTGTTAATTTGAGTGTATAGTTGTGTCCAATTGCCTCAGTCGCGCCAAACAGCCTTCTCAGCTTGCCAGGTACCATGCAAAATGACTTGCCCGAAAATGTGTCTTAGTTGCAATCAAATACTACAAACCCCTTCACTAGAGTGCATCTGAGGCGCCTCGCGCAACATGGCAGTGTGAGGCTAGGTGTATGACAAAACATACATCTGTACTTTACTGCATATTTCCATGCATTGTGTGTGAACAAGCTTTTGAGAGTGTCTCTATCAGTAACAAGTATTACTTGATTTAAAAGGGTTCCCAATGACTCTTTATATGAAATGTAAATGAAGGCCCAGCATGTGCTTGTCTGTATATCTGGGCTTTTTGTACAGTATGTGAATATTTTTTTCAGAATTCAAAAGGACTCAATATAAATATCTTTTGCAATGCCAAGCTCCTTCTGGATAAAACAACAGCATTATTTTGATCAAGCAAAGACCTAGAGATGTATTTGTACACGTATGTATTTGAAGATTTCACTCAGACATCTGTAACAAAATAAAAAAATGAAATATAAGTGGGATGAATGTGATAGTTCTTTATTAATATGCTAAAATAAAATTAAACAAATAATGAGAAAATATAAATATAAAACCTAAACTAAAATAATGCACATAAAAAAACTTGATATTTATTCTAAAATGCTGCCAGAAAATAATACACATTTTCTTGTGAAGAGTGAAGGGGAGAAAAGAGATTAATAGTGAATTGGCATGAGTAACAACTTCAGAACATTCTTTCCGTCTTCTGGGCTGCAGTCTCTCTGGGAGGATCCAATGGAAGGGGCCATCAGACAGGTGGCAAAGAGGTGTGATGCTATGATTGCATCAGCGTGGCTTCACTTCATTTACACTAATCTGCCACTCATGGCATGGTAAGCTGTAAAAAAGTTTGCCACCATAACTGACTATGGCAGGGCCAATATTATGCAATCTGTTAGGCATGTTAGAAATCTCTGCTTTCTCCACAGTATTCTTTTTCATACTGAACATGTTAAAAAGAGCAAAACAATGAAAAATTGGGTAATCCCCGCTTGATACATTAACCTCTTATTTTTCAAGGATCTGTAATTGTTCCACATCTTTTCATCTTTACCATAATGAAATGTGGTCCATTTTCAAACTCATGAACACCCACCAATATTATCTCAATTACAATTAATGCACACAAGACAACTACGGTAGGTCCTTTACTAGCTTCAATGTAGGTCTTACATACATTAATCCAAATAACTATCTAAATTATCAGTGCTAATTACACAAAAGATTACATTTACTAAGAGTTGTGTCTGCCCAAGTTTTAAACATGCTTGACATTGCATAGACATGAGTGAGTTTGTTTAAAACAAACTTACAAACTTACTAAGAATCGTGTTTACTTAATCACGTTTTCTGATGGTACATGCAATAATATTTACAAGTGTATATGTTCAGTCGTATTTGGACTGAACACAAAAGAAGTGCCTGTCAGCAGCATGTTTAATAGAAGCATGTACAGTTCAGTGTGATCTGTGCTTGCTTCTGAGTGTAAATCTGGCTTTAAAGTGTAATTCTTTTTAAACAAATGATGTGGGATCCCCCTCAAAAGCATAACCAGCACTGGGCTCTTTGAGCCGATCCTGGTTCTAAAAATATTGGGAAAAAACTGTGTAGGGGTCTCCCGCTATTTAAAGAACCAGCACCAGGCTCTTTGATATTGTCCTGGTTTAACTAGTGGGGGAGGGGGTAATGACATAGTTGGGGGACACACTTGATAGGGTCCCCTGGCCAAATAATTAACCAGCCCCCAAATCGTCAGCCCAGGCAGGGGATACCTCAGGAGTGGGGACTTCCCTCCTGATCAAACCCCAGGTCAAGAGCTCTTCCCTGCTCCCCTGGCCGGAGAGCACAGGGCTAATTAAATAAATAAATGTATAATATTGTTTTTCACAGTGGGACTACAGGTACCAACATGCCTATCCTTTGGCACTTGAGAACTACAAGTGCCAGCAGGCAGTGAGAACTTACCCCCACTGTGGAAGAAATGTTAAAATTTGGACAGTAAACACTCACCAAATATTGTATTATTTTATTACACATGCACTCACCCATTCACTCACTCACTTGAACTGACACTCACCCCCACTCACACTACATACTTACCTACTCCCTGGTGCTGGTCGGTCCACTTGTCCAGTAGGCAGGAGGGCCCCCTGCTGTGGCATCACCCCCCTTCCCCCGCTAGCTGACCCCGGTGCTGGTTCAAGGAAATATGGTGGAACCCTACATATTTTATCCATGTATTTCCTGAACCAGAAGCAGCTCACAGATCCTGGTGCTCACAGAGCCCGGTGCTGGCTATGCTTTAGGATGAGGAACCCATATAATTTTTAAGGGTTAACCATTTCAACCCGTTTTACACTGATAAGCATGCATGGATCACAGTGATCTGTTCATGCTTCTGCTAAACACACTGCTGTTGAGGTGGTGTGTTTGAAACTTCTGTTTTAGAACGAGTTTAAATAATTTATCCCCATGTTTGCATTCACAATTCTTTGTAAATGCCTGTGTTGTATTCTTGTCTATGGAAAGTATTTGTGTGTTTGCCTTTAGTAAATCTCCTTGTCTAAAAATCAGGGTAGACTCCCATGGGAATGCAATCTTGCTAAGACACAAATTTGAGTAAATTTACCCCTACAAATGGCAACATCCAAAACTCTTTTCATCACCTATTAATTGTCAAAACTGATAAACTGTACCAATATTTCAATGTAGAGCATTAAAAAGAGCAGGCAGTGTGTGCCTGCTGCTTTCATTGTACTGTATGTGGGTTTTACTGGGGAATAGAATGGTCGTTTTCTGTGACTGTGAGTGCACAAGTTTTTATCTGTAGTATCCCAATTTAGGTACTTTAAGCATATGTCATAACCCGACTGCATAAAAAGACATATAGTCGTTAATGTACTGTATACATTTTAAGTTAGCCTAAGGCTGCTCAGTATTGTATTGTTTCCCAGTTTTAGTGGGCATACTTGTGCTTTATTTGGATCCATCCATTCTTAGGGTAACTATTGACCCACTTCCCAGAACACATATATGACATGCATTTTAAAAACAATTTTGACCCCTTATTTTACATCTGCTATCACCATTATTAGGGGCAATGACATATTTCTTAATAGGGCAGTTTACCACTGGAGTCATCCCAGGATAGAATTGTTTGATGAGGGGGCTGATGGGAGTCTGTCTCAGCAATGTCCTTGCCCCATTTACAGTGGTTTCATCACTTGGCTATCGCAGAGGAGAATGAACTGTTTGTTCTGTACATGTGCTGCCATTTTGTCGTGCAACTGCACTGTCCAGATGCTGAAGAGGGATCCAAAGATCACTCTCCAGATATATTATAACTCGTAGGTGGATAATGCTATCTGAAGAAGTAAATAGCTTTTAGGGCCAAACTTTGATACTTAAATCATGTAGAAACTGATATTTCTGTTTGATTTTCAGCTTGATAAAAAGTCCCCTAGGTTTATCTTTTCTTTTGGTCTTCTACTCTGCATTGTACAGGAATGCCAGTGGCCTAGGAAGAAATGGGAAGAGATAGGTTAAAAAGGCAAATATTACTGGCATGGCATACTGTACATACATACAGTAACACAAACTTACTGTTTTTTAGTAGAATGAACAATATTTGATTGAAGTGTTATGACATAAGTTGCACATTAAAGGATTGTGGAACAATACTTGGAAATGTACCTTTTTTAAGATTACATAATATTTATTTAATAATTTATTCAATAAAAATGCATTCCAGTGCAAACTTGCTAAGATATCAGTTTAGTGTTATTAATCCTTCAGAAATTAATACATCACAATTTATTTGCTAGTATATTAGACATCAATCATTTATTTCAGCGTATTCTATTTTACTTTGCAGACCCTAAACATTGTCAACATGGGGTATGAACTATACAATTATCATCATTTTAGGCTGCTGTAAATGTTATTTGTGGTAGAAATGAGACACCCACAATCCGAGGAAAATTTTAGCAAAATATTAACTGCTCTATCAGATATTGATTCTCTCCCTCCACACTTGATTAGCAATCCACAGAGATAAACATGATTCATCAATAGCAAACTTCTCAAATATGGTTTCTCTTGGCAAGTTCACTACTACCACCCTGGTGAGAAGACATATTGGTATAATATAAAGTTCCTAGTCTCTTAACAATTAAGACAGCTCAGCATGGCTATTTGTAGTATAAGATAATTGATTGGCACAGTTGTTGTCCATCAGGGTTTACAACATTTATAGTCTTTCAAATATTACATAGCAAATTACTATACTAAAACTGCTAAACTGCCTGAGTTTCGATCAGTTTTCCAGCACAGTCTAATTAACATACTAGAAAGTTTTGCACACCCATATAGGAAAATGTGACCAGATGTTCCCATTTTATTAGATCTGCTGGTGTCCCCATGTGTTCTGCTGGGACACTGAATTGTCCCAGATTTTCCTGCTGTGTTCGCTAACTGCACAGACGTTGCATGAAAGGTAAAGGCCTTTCAGCCATAAGGTATTTGCAAAAGAGGGGATTAAGGAAGTCCCACCCTCTGAGCTCAGAAGATTCCTACAATATGAATTAGATTAATAAATTAATAATTTGGCTTTGTTTCGTATGTTATAATTCTTCCAGAACTTTTTTCACATTATTTATTTTTTTAGGAATTGATTCTGCTTGGTAGTCAATGAGCTACCGAAACCCATGAAAAATATATTTTATTGCTTTTTTATGGTGCTCAAAGGAATTATTGCTATGCCTTGCGTCTGCTTTAATGAGCATGTGTGAAAGAATAGAAAAAAGACAGAGAAACAAAACTGGAGAACTGAATGTCTACAACAAATAATAAGAAAAGTGCACATACAGTAGGAAATGTCTGGAATTTTAAGAAAACTGTGTGGGAAACAACTTTCAGGAATTCAAAAATGTTTTCTTGCCCCATAAAAGGTTCAGCAGCTTGTATTAGGGATGTCCACTCACTTTGTGTTCATATCCCCTAAATTAATAATACATTTACTTGCAAACATTGTTATTTCTCTTTGAACTTGGGTGACTGAAAGGCAGATCTTTGTATCTTATCATTTCTTCAGCACCAAGGGTTAATTATTTTGCAGAGTGCTGCAACAGTGTTGCAATAAAGTAAAATAAAACTAACAATAGTCCTTTATGCCTACAACATTTTATTATGATAATTAATATTATCATTATATTAGTATTTATTATAATGAATAGTGAAGGATGATAGGAAAACTTCAATTTGGTTTTAAAAGCAGGTCAATTGAAATCTCCAGGATATAAGAAAATTGGCTAAAAACAACAATAATATGCTCTATATACTTTTCTAGCATAAGACAGCAGATAATTTAGCAACAATGATTTGCAAATTCCCTTTCTTAGGGACAAGGGGTGAAATGAGAAAAGTCTTGTAATGTAAAACTAGTGTGAACTGGTTTTATGCCAGGAAAGTAATCTGCACGTCTGTTTAAATGTTAATGTAACCCATTGTAATAAAATAATAACTGTTTAATACATGACGAAGCCACTTGGGCAAGCTTCACTGTGCTTCATCTAAGGAAGGATAATTGGAGCAGTAATGAAAAAGACGCCCTTACTTTGCACTTGTCATGCATAGACCCACCCTGCTTACCAGTTTGGTGTACCTTTAGTGCTGCTATAACATTGTGCTCAGTGAAATTATTTAGGAACCACCTGCTTAACCATTGGCATTACTTTCACAACAAAGCACTTAAGGCTCAAGTACTAGAGCTCATTGTTCTGCTCCACAGCATGGAAAAGAAGATGAATCAAGAAGTGCAGGGTCCAACAGAAATTATTATTGATTTAATCACATAATCAGCAGCAAACACTTCAGGCTAAGATAGTAAATCCATAACAGCCTGCCCACATAATAACCACCCTTACAAATTTACCAGCAAACCACTGTGCGCATTTAACAAACAAGAAGTGCAAGGGTCACCTTCACTTGGCGGCAAAATATTGACATTCTGAAGCTTAAATATGTTTTGAGTTAAGTGTTATCAATCAGCGATAAGAGTTGACTGTCTGTTAAACATAACTGCATTGGCAGGAGGATTATAAAATGCTTTCTTGTCATAATCTTGAAGCATCTATCAGACAAAACTCTGCTTGAAATCAATTGTATGAAAGCAACTGCCTGCTGTGACCATTCAGTGTCATACAAATAGAGAGAGAGTATCCCTGTGATCTTTAACCAGAACTGGTTATCTAATGAGACCAGAGCTTTAATTTCTTTTCACATCAAACATAGAATCAATGTGCAGGATTTAACAGTGTATGTTAAAGAGCCATGTAGAAATGTCTGCAGTCACAAACATGCAGCCTGGAGCAAACACATAAATTGTCATTTCTTTACATTTCATTTAATAAAAAAAAGAGTAAAGCAACTTAATATTCTTTTGTAGCTTACATCTTTATAACATAATTAGTATTTAATCTAAGCTAAATGTATTTATATTCTGTGTTTAAGACTAGAACAAGGAAATCATTGACAACATGGAAACATAGCTCATTTTTTATTCATTCTTTAAGATCTGTCCAGTGAGAGATGACATCTATCCCACCATAATACCTATGTTATGTGACCATGAAGATGGCTGTGTTTTTCCTGGTATAAAGGTGTGAGAGATATTTAGAATGCAAGGCGTTAATTAATTGGTCTTGTTAAATTAAACACTTGGGGCCAAATGTAATAGGTTGCAAATTTGTAATAAATGCAAGTTTAGCGTTAAAATCGCATTTTTTACTCACTTGCAAATGTAAAAGGGTGCGACTATAGTAAAACTCTCATTTTTTGGGCTTTACTATAACTCGCAAAAAAGGATCTCGCATCCAGATGTTTTCCCATTCTCAAGATAGAACTCGGGCAATGTAATAGAGTGCGAGTTCAATAGACCAGCTTCAGGATAGCGGGTTTATCCTAAGCAGATCAGGGTAACACAGAAACATGCACATATCCATGAGATACATGCATGTTTCTCTGTGTACATATACACCCATATATACCCCCTCCCAATAAGCATAACCAGCCCTAGGCTCTGTAGAGCCTGTGCTGGTATTAAAAATACATGGGACAAAATGTTTAGGGGGCCCCTGTATTCACCGAGCTATGTAAAGCATGTCCTGGTTCTAAAAATACAGGAGACAAAACGCACGTGTGCCCAGTCATTGCACGAGCCGCCAGCCAATCAGAGGGCTCCTCTGTAGATGCTGCTCTCTGATTGGCTGAGCGTGGTCAGCCTGTCTCCCCCATAGACTTCAATGGAGGGAGAGCTCCATTAAACTCTATGGTGGGAACCGCTACGATGTAGCCAATGATGTAACAGCAAGGTTAGTTAAGGTTAATCCTACGGAGGTGCCAGCTGATTGGCTGGCGGCTCCTGCAATGACTGGGCACACGTGGGTCCCAGTCATTCACGCAGAGGAAGGTTATGTGTAAACACACCCTTCCTCCTGTCCGGCCTGGTTTCTGGATTTTTTGGTTTGTTATTTTTAACCCCCTGGATGCCTACATGGACAGAAGAGGACATGATCCATGCATAAGAGAAGTGAGTATGGATTTTTTTCCAGGTACCCGTGGATGCTACATAGAGAAGTGGACATGATTGGCTACAGGGATACTAGGTTCGTATGCATGATAGTGAGTGTGAGTGTGTAAGTGAGTTTCCATGTATGTTTAAATAAAATTGTACTATCACGGTGTGTGTGTACTGTGTTAATTTTAATATTTATTTTGCAGGTGAATTACAGGTACCAGCGGGCCTGAAATGCCCCGCATGCTGGTATTTGTGGTTCTCCAAGTACCAGCATGTAGGGGAGGCTCGCTGTGACCTGTAGATATTTTAAACCACATTTACACTATCAACCCGGCACCTACCGGCCAGGGGTGCCGGGGATAGCCCCGGCTATCAACCCAGGCCTGGGTTACAAAGAGAGGGTGACCCATTAATTGGGGGGTCCCCAGCTCCCCAGGGATCCCTGGCCTGGGCTGACTAGCGGTTAGGGGTAATGCTTTGGCTGGGAGACCAGGTGTAATGGTATCCCTAGCTGTGGGATTCCCCCCCCCGCTAGAAAGAGCCCAATGCTGGTTATGGAAAATACAGGGGACCCTACTCGTTTTGTCCCCTGTTTTTCCACAACCTGGACTGGATCAAAAAAGCTGTGTGCTGGATATTTAACATACAGGGGCCCCATACACATTTTGTTCCCTATACTTTAAGAACCAGCACAGGATTCACATAGCCCGGGGCTAGTTATGCTTATTTGGGGGGGGGGGGGGTGCACGTCTTTTTAAAAAAAATTTAGAGTCACTTCTTATTTTAACAGACAGAAGCCTTCAGGGATCTCATTGATCTGTGAAAGTTTCTGTATAACTCGCATTAAAAGGTGTGAGTTTACATAGGAAATACTCGTACACAACTACACATTCACATAATGTACTAGCCTCGAGCTCAAAAGTTCGAAGGCTATTACATATGCGAGTCCGGCACCAACTCAAAAAATGCGAGAAGGTGTGAGTTGGAATTTAACTAAAACTCGAACCCTATTAAAATTGAATCTTGGTTTTATAAGGGTAAAACAGTTAGATATGTTTAAATAGAGCCATAAAGTAAAGAGTCATACAGTACAATTTGGTGTTCTCTGCAATAAATGTTCTTCTAAATGTCTGTAATACTGTATGTGAGAAGTAGACAGTGCACACATCTATATACAGTGTTTTGTTTTTCTAATAATACTCATTTGCTTCTATATTGTAAAGTTATTGTTTCATGAACTGCACAACTCAAGACATCTTTGAGGAAGAGCCTATGGGCCTGATTCAGCATGGATCGCAACAGCGCACGCAGGCGGCTGATTGTTGCGTACTGTGCATGCGTATGCTTCGCAGTGCGTGTGTGCGAATGCCTCACTGTGATCTGGACTGCAATCACAGTAGTTACGCCGACCTGTTGCAGAGTGATTGACAGGAAGTACCATTTGGGGGTGATGACGGGGAAGAGGTGGTCGGCAAAATGCAGGCGCGCCAGGGCATTTGAACGTCGTTACAGGGGCGTGCATAAATTATCCACTGCGATGCCATACGCAGCCTGAGCTCTCACTGCATAGCGGAAGGTCATCAATTTCGGAGTAAGGGCTGACCTTGTGCAAGTATGCGTGAGGCTCCGATGGTACTTGATGTTACCGATGGTTTCGCAGTCTTACTAAGTGTTACAGATGTGTGTAAGGAAAGGTGGGCGTCCTTATGTTGTGCTATGATGGCATAGCGATTGCAGAGGATTAGCATATCATCGCAGTGAGACTGCGTGTGTAATCACAGCGGCGATCCAATCTGAATGAGGCCCTATACCCAAAATGCATCAGTGCAGGACATCTTTCAGTTAGTCACACAGGTGTGTTTCCAGAACCACCCTATGCATGGGCATTTCTAGAGAGGAGGGGGCCTGTGTGCAGTTTTCGACACGGGCTCCCTCCTCTCTGTCCGGCGGCCGGCAGCGCACTGAGCTGTGCGCGGGCAGCATCAGAGTTATAGACTCTAGGCACTAGAGTGCACCCACAGTCTATAGAGTATGCACAGGTCACCGGGAAAATGACCACGGCAGCCATTTTCCCTGCACTGCGCATGCGCAAACGATGGGAAAATGGCCACGGTGGCCATTTTCCAGTCGTTTTTAGAGTGCCTGACCCCCGCTCCCATGGGACTCCGAGAGGTAAGTATGCTATGGGTGCAGGGTGTGTGGTGCGGGGGAACCCTGGACCCAGGGGCCTGTGTGCCCCACACACCCTGCACCCATTATAGATATGCCCGATGACCCTATGTGAAATCCAATGCTGCACTTTATACAGGACCCACTGGTTACAACCACTGGTTAAATTTTGCTGTATATGAGCTTTGTGGCATTTTATCTCTTGTATTTGCTCCTTTTGGAGCTAAATTGCTTTTGCTGTACTTGAAGTTTATTTTGTTTTTATAATTGCTCTATGTGAGCTTATTTGATTTGTTTTCTCCTATTTAAGCTTATTTTAGCTTCAATAAATTAGTTATACCTATACATGCCTATCTACTTGCATAGGAGATATGAGATATTGATCACTGTCTCTAAGGTATTACACTATGGCCCTCATTCAGACCCACTCGCAAGTGGGCGTACGCACGTTCGCCGTACGTAAAAAAATATTTAAATTCAAGCACTCGCTCGTTTTTTCCTACGCAGCTAAAAATCCGCCCCAAACTCAGGCGACCCCTCCTCTGACTAACGAGCGTGCCAAATAGCGAGCGTACATCCCCGAAATGGCTTGAAGGGAACGCCCGCACAAGTACAAACCGGAAGTGGGACTGTCAGATTCCGATTACCTGCTCGTTTTTTCGGCCTACCTCCCTCAATCGTATCATGCCAATCAATGTATCAATTAGCTTAATTGTTTTTTTTTTTCAACACAATGCAATAAACTTTAATCTTGTCCGTGTTTGTATTTGCTCGCAGAATACGTACGGCTGAAACCTTCGCTTTTATTGTTCCAAAGACATATTAGCCCCAATTAAACAATTGTTCTATTTGTTTGTCTCCCCACAATTTTTCTGTGGTTCATTTCTTTATTTAAATTTGCTTACGCATGTCACTGCATCAAGCCAATCATAACTCTCAAGAGATTTGTGGCCCTGTCAAACACATGACTCATACACTAACCAATAGAATTTGTCCTGTTAATTTCCCAAATACATTAGCCAATCAAATTTTTTTGTGGTGCTTTATTAAAAATATTTGGTAAAAAAAACACCATTGCCATCATGAGATCCGCCGCATTCACCAGGCGCGAACTGCTGGTGCTGACGGAGGTGATGGACAGGAGGATCACCAGTCAGCCTCCACCCATCTCCAACAGGCGCAAGCGTTCCGCATATGCGGAGGTACGTTGACGCCTGCGCTCCTTCGGCTCACGCCGACATATTGGCCAGCTGGAGCGCAGGTGGTCGGACCTGCACCGGCGGACGCCCCGCTTGCTGGCATGCTTTCGCATGCAGATTGCGGAAAGTAAGTGTTCTGGACTGTGGTTTTCAAGTTTATCTTGTGGGCCCTAACTGCGTGTGCATGTTTTCATGTCTGTCCTATTGAGTCATTGTAGTCATATCTGCATGTGCATGTTTTCATGTCTGTCCTATTGAGTCATTGTAGTCATATCTGCATGTGCATGTTTTCATGTCTGTCCTATTGAGTCATTGTAGTCATATCTGCATGTGCATGTTTTCATGTCTGTCCTATTGAGTCATTGTAGTCATATCTGCATGTGCATGTTTTCATGTCTGTCCTATTGAGTCATTGTAGTCATATCTGCATGTGCATGTTTTCATGTCTGTCCTATTGAGTCATTGTAGTCATATCTGCATGTGCATGTTTTCATGTCTGTCCTATTGAGCCATTGTAGTCATATCTGCATGTGCATGTTTTCATGTCTGTCCTATTTTTTTGGTCATTTTTTAGGGGCACAGCAAACACTACGGCGGCATCGCCACACAAGACGCCGGTCCCGGCCCCTCTCTCCAACCCCCAATTCCTCTATTCCCCCCTCCTCCCCAGACCCTGTGGCCGAAATTTCTGGCCTACTTCCCCTCCAGCCCAATTCCCCCTCTCCTCCATCCGTCCCTCCTCCAAATACCCCCTCCCAGGATGGCGAAAACACCTTGCCCCTCGGGTTGGGGAATGTAGCCACCTCCGAGGTGGTCCAGGGAGTGGCTTCTGGCTCTCTCGTTTTGGAGAACGGTATGTTTTTAAAGTTTATTTTGGACACCACAAACTGTTTGTATGTATTCATGTGTCGTCCCCATTTTTTTTTTCTTTTTTTTCGCCTTAGGGTATTTTTGGGGGTTGTCTTTACCTGTTCCTGCTGATGTCACCATACACATATCACACCTGTGTGCCTTTTTTTAGGGCCCTTGTATTTTTGGCATACGACATTTTGGGTTTCTGGGTTTTATCCGTGTAATTTATTTTTGGCCCACAAGCTTGTAAGTTTGTGTTTGCTTGTTTTTTGATTTTTTACAATGTTGCTTCATTATCGATTTATTAATCCCCAAACTTTTGTCACCCACAGAGGAACAGAGGCGTCGGGAACAGATTGAGAATTGTGTGGGCCGTATGCGGGAGCAGGTCACCGGGCTAATGCAGTGCCTTGACCATCTGTTGGTCCTCCTTCGGAATTAATTTTTTTTTTTTTTTTTTTTAAATTGTTTCTTAATAAATCTGTTTAAAATCAAGCTCTGTCTCATGCGTTTGGAGTAAATCCAAGATTCTTTACACTGACATAAGTAGACTCTTCAAGCAAGGTTTGCCCCAGAAACTCACTACAGATTGTGTGTTGTATTTTGAATGCAAACAGGCACAAGAAACACATGGTCAACATGATAGTTTACACCATTTTTCAGGTTCCTATTTGGTGGCCAAACTGCTTAGGACAATCTTACGAAGGCAACTGATTGTACACGATTCCTTGTTGTGTTGGTTAGTACCCCGAAAACATATAACATTTTAGCTCCACTTGCTTCATTACTGGGTTACCCCTTAGGTAAAATTAACGTTTGGGATTTTGTTTACACTTGCTTCTAACGTGCCCAAAAAGGAAACAAATTACACTCTCCAAATATTTATTCACAACAGAAATCAAAATACAAAGTGGTCACTCACAAACAAAACACACAGTGATAATCAGAAAAACTCCACATACCAAAAACACTAAACAAACACACAACAAATCAAGAACTGGTTGACGAAGGTCCATGCCCACATGATTTCACAAATATGGCGTTGCAATATTGGTGTCAGAATATATTCCCGAAGTTTCCACAGAAAGGTTTTTGAAGGGTAGCAGGAAGTAGTCATCGTGGGAGTGCCAAAGATTATGCAAACAAACAGAAGATGGTGCAAGAATTAATATAAAAAAAGATGAACGTTAAAAAACCGTAACACATTGGGTATACACACTGTTGTTTGATCAATAATTACCTAAAATATCGGGCCACCACATCATCGCGTATGGCCCCCCCACATACTGACCTCCGACCAACCTCGGGGGGCCATCCTCAGGTAAGGCATCCTCTGGCTGCATTGGAACACCACTCCTTATGGCGATGTTGTGAAAGATCCCACACAGGACCACAATTTTCGAAACCATATCCGGCAAATACATGAGCTCGCCACCAGAGCGGTGGAGGCATCTGAATCGGCCTTTTAAAAGGCCGATACAGCGCTCCACCACTTGCCTGGTGGCTGTAAGTGCGGTATTAAACTCACTTTGTGGACCTGGTGTGGGAGCCAAGTAAGGAGTGAGCAGCCAGGGCATGCTAGGGTATCCACTGTCTCCTGTGAAAAAGAATAGACAACATCAGGATCACTGTGTATCAAGCTTAACATTGTTATGTACTAAAGGTCTACACTTACCCAGAAGCCACGCATCACCAGCTTGTAGGTTGTTTAATTTGTGCCATATCCCTGATTGCCGGATGACGAAGGAGTCATGTGCACTTCCTGGTAATTTTGCATTCAGGGACAGGATCTGGAGGGAGGCATCACATACCACCATTACATTCAGGGAGTGATAGTGTTTCCTGTTTCTAAATATGGCCTCCAGCCATGCTGGAGGCTGAAGTGGTATGTGAGTACCATCCACAACCCCTATGATGTGTGGGAAGCCAGCTATTTGGTAAAAATTGGCCTTGGCCACACTAAGGGCACCCATATCCAAAGGCATTTGAATAAAATGATGGAGGTGCTTGAAAAGTGCCTCCATCACTGCCCTCAGGATCCGGGAAAAGGAGGATTGTGAGATGCCTGCCACTATTCCCACCGTTGTTTGAAATGATCCTGAGGCACAGAAATGTAACACCGCCATAAATTGCATAAGTGGTGGTATTGCTGTAGGACTGTCAATTTGCCGCTCAAGATCACTCTCTATTAATGAGAGAGTGTCTATGATGATTTTGGGAGGAAGACGGTAGCATCTTAAAACCTCATCATCGGGCATTCCAAAAAGGGTGACACATGTTCGAAATATCTGGGGCCTTGCACGCCTACGATGCCTACGCCTGGGACGAGATTGAGGTTGGTCGGCTTCCGGGAGCATGGCCAGAACAATCCGCCCTAGATCAACCTGAAATGGCAAGATTGTAATGTAAGGCTTTGGACCCACCCCAAAAGAAAATTCAAAACAACTTAGCTTGATGATACCATCCATTGCTGCTTACATGCCGGGGTATTGTCATGATACGTCCAAACTGAAATTAATCACAAAAATTATTTGAAAAATTTCACTCTGTGCATCTTTTTTTAAAAATTTTGTGCTAGACCAAACTTAAAATATGCGAAACACACATTTGGCAAAAGAGCAAAACGACATTGCACACAGTACATCAAAATGGGTTGAAATGTTTGCCCAAAAAGCGAAAGGGCAACCTCAAAAAAATTAAAATGATTAATAAGCATTTAAAAATGCGCAAATTAGTTCGCAAATACAAGTCACAATAGTAAGTAGTAAAAATGCGCTAATTAGTTCGCAAATACAAGTCACAATAGTAAGTAGTAAAAATGCGCTAATTAGTTCGCAAATACAAGTCACAATAGTAAGTAGTAAAAATGCGTTAATTAGTTCGCAAATACAAGTCACAATAGTAAGTAGTAAAAATGCGCTAATTAGTTCGCAAATACAAGTCACTATACAAACTGTGAAAAATGCGCTAATTAGTTCACAAATACAAGATAAAAAATGGACTTACCAAGAGCAAATATATAAGAGTCCAAATCAAAAGGTCTTTGGGTCCGAAATCAAAAGCTAAAATATATGAAATTATGGATCCAAAATTTACAAAAATGAAGAAACACAATGAAACAACAATTGATCAAAAGTTAGACTTCACAAAACTTACCAAATCAAGAAACGAGGTAAAAAACAAAAAAACAAAAAAGAGAACGGAAAATAAAAACGCAAATCTACCAAACAAAATAATCTCCAACCGCCAACTCCTTTATACGCAAACAATAAACTCCAGCCAAGGTAACCTCCAACAATCCAAAAACGCCACCTCGACTCGAGACACACCAAGCCATAAATAGTGTTTCGTTTCCCGCACAAATTAAGGAGGGATCATAGGAACGCACAATCAATGATGCGGCCGCAAAATAAGGACGCATGTATAAATACGTCACGAAAAAACATTAAAATTCTGGGGTATTTCTTGATTGGACCTCAGACATGGCGACAGACCAGGGAAACAATGCCCAAGAGTCAGGCGGTAAGTCTTTCATGCATTTTGTATCAATGATTAATTTGAAACATAAGATTGGGCAAGTGGTGATTTTGTGAAATCTGAATATTTACACAAATAGGTGAGGAGGATGACATGGAAGAGGCTGCCGGGCCCAGTATTCCGGCCAAAGCTGCCAAAAAAAAAAGGCAGCCACATTTCACAAGAAAGGAGAAGGAGGTTTTGATACAGAAGTGTGTGGACATCCTGCAACAGGCAGACAGGAATATGAGTCTAAGCCAGAAGGGGAGAATGTGGGAAGTGGTAGCCGTTGCTGTCAATAGGGTGGGTGATTATGTCCGTCTAGCCCGGGATGTCAAACGGCGGTAAGTAAACACTTGCCCCCCCTAAAAACAAACACCATTTAAAAAAAAAGGATAATGGCTTCCATTTTTTCCCACAGATGGGACGACTTCAAATATCGCCTAAAGCAAAAACTCGCGGACAGGGCTAGGCATGCAAGGGGGACAGGTGGGGGTCCCACCCCTGTGTCATTGGAGTTGACCGATTTAGAAGAGCTGGCACAGGGGTGTGTGCAGCCTGTGGAGGTGTTTGGCATGTCCAACATGGATACGGACATGCCAGACTTTGCGGCTCCCCATGTTGTCCCAGGTAAATCTTTGGATGTTATCAACTATGAAATGTTATTGTGCCAATATGTAGATTCTAATGTGAGTCTTTTCTCTTTTTTCCTAACAGAGACACAGGCGGATGAGTCTGCTCCAGAGGGGACCCTTGGCCACCGAATTTCTGCTGGCTCGGCAGGGGAGGAACCAGTACATCCGGCTGAGGACCCTGCAGAAGCCAGTCCAGGGCAATCCCCCTCGCAGGCAGTGTCCCTCCTCACAGAACTCAATTTCAAATCGGATTTCCATACGGAGATTCTGCAGAGGATGGACGCCAGTCTGCTACGGGTGGCTGAGGCCCAGGAGCAAAATGCTGCGGCCAACGTGACCATTGGTCAGGCCCTGGCGGAAAATACCAGGGCCAACATCCGCATCGCCAATGCCCTGGAGCAGCTCATTCGCCAGCACATGGTGGAGCCGACCTCCCTTCCTGCCGGAACATCAGGATCCTCCACCTCTGGCACAACATCAGCCAATCCTCCAAATGTGCCTAGCCTTGTGCCTAGTCCAGAGGCCACAACATCTGCCTCTGGACAGGCCAGCCCGATGACATCCCGGACCCGGGCTGGCGCCCTCCCTCCCCCATCCAAATGGGTGAAAAAACGATGACAGCAATGGTGACTTTTCCCACAATCCTTCTGTGCTTGGCTCATATTCCTTTCTGGTCAAAACTTCCCTCTCCTTTCTTGTGAAATGTTTTTAATTTTTTTTTGTATGTTTATGTCAACAGTTATGTTGGGCCAATTTGTTTGATTTTGGAACATATCTTTGGCAAAAAAAGATGTTCCCAAATTTTTTATTTGTTTTAATTTTGTTTGAGCAATAAATTGAAAAAAAAAATCTGACATTGGATTGTGAAATTATTGTACAAATGTGTTAAATTTAATCCTGGACCAAAAGGCAAAAACTGGGAAAAAACAAAAAACAAAAACAAAAAAAATGGGCTCTTTAAGGAACGTTTAAAAAATCATATAACGAGGCAAATTCAAGAGGCAAAAATAAAATGGTGCGAAAATTAAAACATGATGACATTATTGTTACAATAGGCCCTAACCACCAAATTGAGGGCAAAATAAACCCCCACAAATGTACGCAAATTGATTGTGTCATCCTGACATTAGCAGCTCTGATTTCCACCTGCGTACGGTTTTGTGCTATCCCAAAAAACTGATTTCAAAACACATACCAAGCCGGTTTTCAATCCAACACTAATTGCTTTTCAGCCCTCCCGCGATTAATCGCAACAACATCGTGGAGTCCCGGGACGGAGGAGAAGGCCATCGCCAATGTGGTCGAGTAATCCAGACCCTAAGCTGTGCGAGCATTTTGAAGGGAAAGAGGATCATCCAGTGACGTATAAGTCGGTCCGAACACATTATACGCTCGCATTTGCTAATGTATGTACGCCCCAAAAACGCCTCGCCACGCCTGCGTTTTTCCATCTCCACCCCCGTCAACACCCAAAAACGCCCTGTTCTGTCAATCACATTTGACAGGTCACTTTCTGTACGCTATTTGGTGAACGAGACCAAAAAAGCTCGCAATCTGCCGTACGCACATGCGCACTGTTACACCGACACATGCGCGGTTATTCAACATCGGAACACAACGAGCGTACTGCTGTTTGCGAGTGGCTCTGAATGAGGGCCTATGTTGTTCTTTTTCATTCTCCCTTTATGTTGATACAACCTCCACACTGCTGAGAATTCAAACATCTAAAGAAAGCATACTGTATGCAGCCAAAAACAACAACCATTATTTAATTATTTGTGGTGTATTATTTATCGGGCATTTTTCCCCATCCTCTTTACCACCCAGGGAGCATTATCATTTTATTACACACACCTGGGGGTAAACAATCGAGATAGGTCGAGATGACCATCTCGGGTGATTTATTGATTTTTTTCCCTGCTTGCAAATTTACTAAAGACAAAGTCGGGTGAGTTAGAGAGAAATTTCTCTCATCACACTCGTAAAACTCGGATGAGATAGCAATCTCGAATCTTATCACCATCGGGCCAAATCGGAAGTACTTTTCACCAAAAACATACATCTCTCAAATTTACCAAAAATTGGGATGACAAGCTCAGGTGAGATAGGAGCAAACTCTCTGTCAAAATCACTTTTCAAACTCTCAACCCCTTGCGCTGCAAGATGGTCAGAAACATACACAAATCATTAGGATTTGTGTATGTTTCTTTCTGTAAATGGTGAACATAGGTATAATATGTAAAAAAAATGATGTGAGGTCCCCCCAAAAAAGTCTAACCAGCCCCGGGCTTGCCAGCCTGTCCTGGTTCTTAATTTACAGGGAAAAAAATGTGTAGGGTTCCACTGTAAATTACGAACCAGCAACAGGTTTTAAATATATGGAGAAAAAAAATGACGTGATGTACCCCTATATTTTAAACCAGCCCTGGACCATTTCTAATGGGGGACTGATGCCACAGCCAGGGGAGCCCTTTCACTGGGCCCCCCAGCCGCAGCATCAGCCCTGACCGTTAGTCAGCCCAGGCCAGGGATCCCTGGGGAGTTGGGGACCCCCCAATAAAGGGGTCACCCTCTCCAGGGCACCCCTGACCTAGGCTGATAGCCGGGGCTATCTCTGCCACCCCTGGGTGGTGGGTGGTGGGTTGATAGTGTTAGATGTAGTGTAAAATTAGATTTTTCATCATTGTCTTTACAGTGGAACTACAGGTCCCAGCAAGCTTCCCCCGCATGCTGGTAATTGGAGAACCTGGGGCTGGTTAGTGTTTTGGGGGGTCCTCACGTAATTTAAAAAAAAAAACATTTATCTATTTTTTACAAGTTTTAACACATAAGCAGCAAGCACATATCTCACTGATATGTGGTGGCTGCTAGCTCGGGAGAGATTTGCAGAGAGAAAACACTGCAGTCTCGGGTGAGTAATCTCCTGCAAAACGAGTTACTCGGGAGAGATATCTCGTTGTGCTTCACCATCGGCAAACTCGTTTAACTTCAAATCGCCTGTTGGTAAATTTGCAAAAAAAAAGGGATTAAATCACCCGAATTTTGGTGAGTACCAGCGAGATAAATCACTTTGAAAATCGGGACCATCTCAAATCTTAGTAAATTTACCCCTTGTACTCATCCTACAGTTCAGGGTAACCCTGTGTAATTTGCCCAATGGTGCTTATGTTGTGCGCTCCGGGTCTTGCTTCATTATTTTCACTTTTAATATATATAAAGTATATTTTGGGGCTGGCTGTATGCAATTAAGGGCCAGGTTAAATTACATGCGAAATCAGATTATTTTATCGCCGGCGATAAAATCGTCCGATGTTGCCGGCAAAATCGGCCTATTTTCGCCAAAAACAGGCAAAAACGGGTAGTTGCTTAAAAAACCATGCGAAAATAGGCGAAAAATTCAGGACATGCAGGAAATTGTGTCTGTACCCCCAAAAAATGGCTGATGTACATTGGAAATTATTTTAGAAGATAATAAGATACGATTGGCCATAATAAAAGTATTTTTGGGACTTAAATTGTGTCGGTTAGCGGTTATTGCATATAGAACATTATAAAAAAAATTATAGAAAGCTATTTTTTCCTGGAAATTACTGTTTCACATAAATTGGGGGTATGTTAAAAGGAGTGCAACTATATTTTCGTGCAGTAAAAGCGCACTTTTAAAAACCGTTAAGAAAAACCCGATAATTGACCCCAAAATAAGCCGATTTTATCACCGGCAATAACTTGGCCAATTTAACACCTAAATGAATCTGGCCCTTAGACACTGCAGCTATTTTGGAACTACAAGTTTCAGCATGCCATCTGACAGGACATGCTGTGTTTGGTAGTTCCACAACACTAAAGAGCCAGAGGCACTGATAAAAGTTAAGTGTAATTGACTGAAAGCTGGCATACAGTACTTCATCTCTGCAGTTTCTCCAGGGTAGTGCAGGGGAGCAGAGTCCACCCATAAGGGAAGCTTTAATCATTATACAAAGTAAATAAGCTATGTATCACAAGTCTGATATTTGAAGGTATCTTACAATACTAAGAAAGACACATCATAAGAACTATGGGCCTAATTCATTACAGATCGCAACTGTGATTACGCACGCAGATGGCCGAAGGTCTCGCTGCAATCACAGCAATCACAGACACTATGCAGACCTATCGCACATGGGATTGAGATTGACAGAAAGTGAGCGTTTGGGGGTGGTGACGGGGGGTGGTCAGTGAAATGCAGGTGGCATGTCAGTGTGTTTGAACACTGTTACAGGGGCGTGCATAAATTAGCCACTGTGATGGTATACACAGCTTAAGCTCCCACTTCGTGTGACGAAGTTAGCAATTTCTGAGTAAGGTCTGACCTTGTGTAATTGTACGTGAGGCTATGATGTTACTCAATGTTACCGATAGTTTTGCTGTTTTGTTTTGTTAGTATATAGGGACACTGAATTGCAAAAGTGCAGAAGCAGTTGGATATGTGACCCGTTAACGATACTGGATCAGAACCTCTATACACTCCTTCCTATACCTTCTAATATCCTGCCTATACCTTCTAATATCCTGCCTATACCTTCTGAAGATGACGCTAATTTGCGTACGCAGTCATACAGTAAATAAAGACTTAAGACCTGGAATCTGTGGTTCCAAAGCACAAGTATTATTCAAGTAAAAGTACAGTCAGTTACACGCTATTGATCCAGACACAATTCGGCACAAAGAAATTATACAGACCCAAGTACAGCATACATACGCAGCGCTTCCGGACCAGATGTTAGGCATCAGCAAGAAACCCCTCGTCTATCAGCATTCAGCATGAAGACTAAAGACCCAGTGTTGGAACACACATATTTATACCCCCCAGGAATAGACAAAGCAATAGGGACGTTTGTTGCTGATGCTATTGGTTCCCAAGGGGGATCCATCTGTTACAGAGCATTTAACAGGCTGATTCAAATAGACACAACCCAGCCTCCAACAACTGAGGGTCCCTAGATTCCCGCCACATGCAAAATCCTAACAGTTATTCATATCATATACATTTTGTTGCTTGAAGTCTCTGTGGTCCATAAGTCGAGAATGCATGATGCAATCTCCCCACCGATAACACCGGAATACTGTGGAAAGAGTACACATCAGTACAAAACCAAACACGGCTTACTTATCATGTATAAAACCTTAGTTACCAAACAATCTTAATTTCATAGCATTTATACTAAATGAACAATCTTAAATCTTATACCTTAAAGCTTATGAAACCTTGAATGTGAATATGTAATGTGTGAGTATGCGGGGTTTGATATAAAGACGCTAGTTAACTTGGTGCGGGTGCGTGCGCATTTCGCTACTAAACGGTGTTTTCATATAGGAATTTATGCATTTGCTAATATGCGACTAGTTAACAGCACAATTGTGCACATTACTGTGTATATGAGAAATGATTTCTGGACTGCACAACCTGACTATATAAATAATGGGAGGTGCTACCTGATGAGACTAATTGCAGGCACAGAAACAGACAAATCTCAGGTGCACAACTCCAAATTATTAATAATATGTATAAATGCAATACAATTTTGCAATCAATAGAGGTCTTTAGCATAATCATGGCCAACATTATGGGCCTACCCACCATATCCAGGTAACCTCTTTCGGGTAGGTCCCTGACATACTAGGGTTCAAATCCAGAGCACAGGACCCCCCAAAACTGGACCAGCCAAGCTGCCCCAGGGCACCACCATAGTAAGAAAAGTGCAGTATAAAGAGATAGTTAGGAGTAGCTGCTGCCGCATATAAAGAATGAAAATAAAAAAGTGAAGTACATATATATTAAACACACAGTGAAGGGTTAAAATGTGTTATAAAGGAAAATGTGTTATAATGCAGTGCCCCGAGACAGCTCAACCAACACAATCCAGGGGGACCCACGCCCAAAAATGAACCAAAGTTGCACTACAATATATAACTTGTAGGACTTACCTAGAATTCTGCCTAATACAGTGTGCATATACATTACCATACTCCATGCTTTTAAACCAATAAGGAAGGGTGCTAATCCAGAATGAGGGCATCTCCTTTCCCTCAGAAGTGCAATAAAGCACATTAAATGGAGTATATGGGAAAGATTTCTGGACTGCACAACCTGACTATATAAATAATGGGAGGTGCTACCTGATGAGACTAATTGCAGGCACAGAAACAGACAAATCTCAGGTGCACAACTCCAAATTCTTAATAATATATATAAATGCAATAAAATTTTGCAATCAATAGAGGTTTTTAGCATAATCAGGGGCAAGGTTATGGGCCTACCCACCATATCCAGGTAACCTCTTTCGGGTAGGTCCCTAACATACTAGGGTTCAAATCCAGAGCATAGGACCCCCCAAAACTGGACCAGCCAAGCTGCCCCAGGGCACCACCATAGTAAGAAAAGTGCAGTGTAAAGAGATAGATAGGAGCAGCTGCTTCTGCTTATAAAGAATGAAAATAAAAAGTGAAGTACATATATATTAAACACACAGTGAAGGGTTAAAATGTGTTATAAAGGAAAATGTGTTACAATGCAGTGCCCCGAGACAGCTCAACCTACACAATCCAGGGGGACCCACACCCCAAAAATGAACCAAAGTTGCACTACAGTATATAACTTGTAGGACTTACCTAGAATTGTGCCTAATACAGTGTGCATATACATTACCATACTCCATGCTTTTAAACCAATAAGGAAGGGTGCTAATCCAGAATGAAGGTGTCTCCATTCCCTCAGAAGTGCAATAAAGCACATTAAATGGAGTATATGGGAAAGATTTCTGGACTGCACAACCAGACTATATAAATAATGGGAGGTGCTACCTGATGAGACTAATTGCAGGCACAGAAACAGACAAATCTCAGGTGCACAACTCCAAATTATTAATAATATATATAAATGCAATAAAATTTTGCAATCAATAGAGGTTTTTAGCATAATCATGGCCAAGGTTATGGGCCTACCAACCATATCCAGGTAACCTCTTTCGGGTAGGTCCCTGACATACTAGGGTTCAAATCCAGAGCGCAGGACCCCCAAAACTGGACCAGCCAAGCTGCCCCAGGGCACCACCATAGTAAGAAAAGTGCAGTGTAAAGAGATAGATAGGAGCAGCTGCTGCTGCATATAAAGAATGAAAATAAAAAAGTGAAGTACATATATATTAAACACACAGTGAAGGGTTAAAATGTGTTATAAAGGAAAATGTGTTACAATGCAGTGCCCCGAGACAGCTCAACCAACACAATCCAGGGGGACCCATGCCCCAAAAATGAACCAAAAGTTGCACTACAGTATATAACTTGTAGGACTTACCTAGAATTCTGCCTAATACAGTGTGCATATACATTACCATACTCCATGCTTTTAAACCAATAAGGAAGGGTGCTAATCCAGAATGAGGGCATCTCCATTCCCTCAGAAGTGCAATAAAGCACATTAAATGGAGTATATGGGAAAGATTTCCTGACTGCACAACCTGACTATATAAATAATGGGAGGTGCTACCTGATGAGACTAATTGCAGGCACAGAAACAGACAAATCTCAGGTGCACAACTCCAAATTATTAATAATATTTTGTGCAGTCCAGAAATCTTTGGTTTAAAAGCATGGAGTATGGTAATGTATATGCACACTGTATTAGGCACAATTCTAGGTAAGTCCTACAAGTTATATACTGTAGTGCAACTTTGGTTCATTTTGGGGGCGTGGGTCCCCCTGGATTGTATTGGTTGAGCTGTCTCGGGGCACTGCATTGTAACACATTTTCCATTATAACACATTTTAACCCTTCACTGTGTGTTTAATATATATGTACTTCACTTTTTTATTTTCATTCTTTATATGCAGCAGCAGCTGCTCCTAACTATCTCTTTACACTGCACTTTTCTTACTATGGTGGTGCCCTGGGGTAGCTTCGCTGGTCCAGTTTTGGGGGGTCCTACGCTCTGGATTTGAACCCTAGTATGTTAGGGACCTACCCAAAAGAGGTTACCTGGATATGGTGGGTAGGCCCATAACCTTGGCCATGATTATGCTAAAAACCTCTATTGATTGCTAAATTTTATTGCATTTATATATATTATTAAGAATTTGGAGTTGTGCACCTGAGATTGGCTGTTTCTGTGCCTGCAATTAGTCTCATCAGGTAGCACCTCCCATTATTTATATAGTCAGGTTGTGCAGTCCAGAAATCTTTCCCATATACTCCATTTAATGTGCTTTATTGCACTTCTGAGGGAAAGGAGATGCCTTCATTCTGGATTAGCACCCTTCCTTATTGGTTTAAAAGTATGGAGTATGGTAATGTATATGCACACTGTATTAGGCAGAATTCTAGGTAAGTCCTACAAGTTATATACTGTAGTGCAACTTTGGTTCATTTTTGGGCGTGGGTCCCCCTGGATTGTATTGGTTGAGCTGTCTCGGGGCACTGCATTGTAACACATTTTCCATTATAACACATTTTAACCCTTCACTGTGTGTTTAATATATATGTACTTCACTTTTTTATTTTCATTCTTTATATGCAGCAGCAGCTGCTTCTATCTATCTGTTTACACTGCACTTTTCTTACTATGGTGGTGCTCTGGGGCAGCTTGGCTGGTCCAGTTTGGGGGGTCCTGCGCTCTGGATTTGAACCCTAGTATGTTAGGGAGCTACCTGAAAGAGGTTACCTGGATATGGTGGGTAGGCCCCTAACCTTGGCCATGATTATGCTAAAAACCTCTATTGATTGCAAAATTTTATTGCATTTATATATATTATTAATTATTTGGAGTTGTGCACCTGAGATTTGTCTGTTTATATGAGAAATGATGAAAGATGCAATCACATGGTGCTAATAGTAATATCGCAATATGTACTTAAATGTGAGTTTATCTAAAATGGCGCTTTGGCGGCCAGTCGCAAAATGGCGTCTTGCGATCTTATTTCCAAGATGGCGTCTTGAGGCCAGTCGCAAGATGGCGTCGCCACGATTCAATTTTAAACTGATCTTGTCTCAGCCAATTATCCAGCTTTGACAGTCCACCCTTTGATAGTAAACAACATGCTATCACAATCTACTCTTTGAATTTACTTTAGGCTTACATTTACATATTATTTAGTGTTATTATGGGATGGCACAAGGTGGTTCTTAATCCATCAATAATGTGTCTCTGGGTGAGGACATAAAACTACTATTATACGCACACCGCTGATCTTGGAAGATCATGCGAAAGGTGTGGGAATGCACCAGTCTTATAAAAGCAGTCTTGAAGGGAAATTGAGACTTTACATTATCTGAGGTGTTCTAAAAATAACATTTCAATAAAATATTCTATGCACGTCTAAATATAACATCAAATGATGGTGTTTCCAAGTTCAGGGTTGTAATGCAGTTCTATATTTACCTCGGTATTCATATTGTCATTACTGACCACCATCATAGTTTCGTTCTTGCATTTTATTCTATTTTTACATTTTCCACACTTCAATACAATAGGAACGCACCGGACACATATGACAATTATTATGATGACAATTAGTATAAGGATCAAGAATTTGCCTATGCTAGCGATCACTTCCAGGACCCATTCCCCTAGACCTGAGAACCATTTTACTGGGTTCAGCCATGAAACCCATCATTCTATCTCTTCCCCTACTTCAGCCACTGAAGCATTATGGTTCTTACGAAACTCCCATTTTAGCTGCAGAATTTCATCCATCTTTCACTCTATCACCTCCTTGGGGTCACTGGTATCATTGGTGACATAGGTGCAACATTTTCCTCCGAACTGGGTGGCTAACGTTATGCAATACCCTCCAATAACAGCAGTTAAATAATTCAACACTAGCCTGTGTTGCACCAGTTCTTTCTTGTACGCTTGCAATTCTCTCCCTGTATACCTGAATGTGTCATCGTACATCTCGGTGATATTATCTATCAATTTAGCAAGTTCCTGAATATACCTAAAATTTAATGTACCCCGAGCAATCCTGGTGGGATCCAATGCGACTAAAACTTGAAAGCCAGTTGTCTCACTGATTAACTGAGTGGCTTTATGCACGTCACCAGGTATATTTCTTTTGCCTCTGTGTTCATACTGTGTGTGAAGATATGGTGACAGTGTGTTTTTATGTATACCAAGCATTTCAACATGTGTGAGGGTCATAATTTCTGGGACTACTCTTCCTAGGTAACACAAACCTTCGGAACTCGGGGAGAGCCATTTATACGCTTTTCTTCCACATATGAAATATACATTATCAGGGAGAACATAAGGAATGGTATGCATCATTATCATTAAGCACATTTCCCTTGCAAACAATCCTATTTCTGTGTCTTCCATCTGGTACATGCAAGTTTCTAGCTGTATTATTTTAGCACAATAACCATTTGGCACCTTACCAATAATTTCTTTGGTGGAACTCAATGTATACCTATACCTAAAATGTTTCCCACCAGATTTATTTGAGCGTAACAGATCATAGTTTATGGACTCATTATCAGCTCTTTGTGAGAAGGTCATCGCCTGATTATTCCCTGTCACTTCCCAACTCCCGGGTTTATTTGGGTTGGTTATGTTTAAACACAAAAGTGATCTATCTACTTGGAATTGATAGAGTTTGAAATGAGGTGGTTTGGATGAGAGAAATTTTCCATCAATGTTTTCCCTTTCTGTAATTCTAACATTTCCGTGATATTCAGTGGAAATGGCACCAACCCTACATTATGCTATCCCTGTGGCACATGTGAACACACCCAGCAATAAGTTTGATTTAACACTTTGCCTACCATGCTATGATAATCCTCTAAAGGATACCCACCCCAGTATGGGTTATATTTAGGTTGGCACCATTGGATACAGTTCTCATCAACTAGGGATCCACATAGCTCACAAATACAGGAATCTTCAGATGATAAACCTCCACACCGTCCCCGAGTATCTGGAATGACAGCCCTTTTAACAATAACAGTACTAAGATTGGTCAGACACTCCCCTGATTGGCATTGCACTCCTCCTGACTACACTCCATCAGCACTGCCATCAGCTCCCATTTCCTCGATCGGTCTCCCATCACAGAAACTGGATATCCCCGAAACGACCAAGATGGTGAGTACTCTAAAAGAGAATATGAAAATGAACACAGCAGGCCCATCCATTGTCACAACAAAACCTGCAAGTTTCTTTTATCAGGTATCTCACTACAACCTTTTCAATCCTCCCGGAACAAGCTCGCGAGTGACAGGTCCACACTATCAGCCTTGTCTCCGACTTGTTTCTCCACCGGTTGATTGACCTTTTTGCAGTGAGTGGAATGGACCCAGGTATCTCTCTAGGCCACCTTCAAAGATGTAGTAGTCGTCAGCAGCACCTGGTACGGACCTTCCCACTGATCAGTCAAAGAACCTGAATGCAAGAAATTTCTGATCATTACATATTCTCCTGGTTCAACATCATGACAGTTAGTTTCAGGCATATCATTAGACAACAATTTCAGTTTCTGCTGCTGTTGCTTTAACTGCTTACTCATTGATATAAGATACTTTACAGTTACCTCGTTGTTACCCTTCAGGTCTTCCTGTGGACTTATGATCAAATGAGGTTGTCTACCGAACAATATTTCAAATGGGGACAGCTTCAGAGGAGGTCTAGGAGTGGTCCTTATGCTATGTAGGACCAACAGTAACGCTTCTGGCCATCCTAGTCCAGTCTCTGCCATGATTTTACTTAACTTATTTTTAATAGTCCCGTTCATCCTCTCTACCTTGGCACTGGCTTGCGGTCGGTAGGGGGTATGAAGTTGGCTATTAATACCCAACAGCTTACACATATTTTGAAAAACATCACCTGTGAAATGAGTACCCCTGTCACTCTCAATGATTTTAGGGATACCGTACCTGCATACAAATTCCTGAACTATTTTCTTGGCAGTAAACGCAGCAGTATTAGTGGCCACTGGGTAGGCCTCAACCCAGTTAGAAAATACGTCTGTGCACACTAATACATACTTAAGGTTCCTGCAGGGTGGTAATTCTTTCTCAAGAAGGTCAAACAGGACTTTGCTATCTTTTCTGCTTGTGAAGAAAAACCTGGTGCGCACTAGTATGCCCTCACCAACTTGCACATACCTTGTTTACCCAGATGAGTCAGACCGTGTGCTGCCTCAGCCAGGCTGGGGTAATATGCCTTGGGGGCTACTGGCTTACCTTGCCCACATCCCTTGGACTTCCAAATGGATTTTTCCTGAATTGAACACAAACTTTGCATCTCAATTAATTTCAGCATATCAATTGTTTGGAAAAACATAATTTTTTTAGTTGGAGAAAACATTTTTAACCCTGCTGCCCATTTTGCAGCTTCATTCCTAACATGTATGGGCTTTACATTTAATTTCTGCCACCGCTTTGGGCAGTTGGATTGCTTCTAAAAGCTGTTTTATGTGTTGGGAATGTGCAACTGGTGTGCCTGCTGCTGTCATAAAATTTCTCAGACACCATAGAGCCCCAAAATCATGCACCACCCCGAACGCATACCTCGAGTCAGTGTAAATGTTAGCAGATTTGCCTGCTGTCAGTTCACACACTCTAGTTAGTGCTACTAACTCTGTCACCTGGGCTGAGTGAGGAGGACCAAGAGGCTTAGCTTCTATGATGTCTGTGTCATTTACAACAGCATAACCTGTACATAATTCACCTGTGTCTGTTTGTCTATGACAACTCCCATCCGTATAAAAGGTTACATCCTCATTCTCTAAAGGTGTGTCATGTATGTCAGGTCTAGCAGTAAAGGTCTGATTCAGATATGTCATACAATCATGTGCATCATTATGTCTGCTGAACTCACCACCCACCAGCAACTCGCCTCCTTCCACCCTTTGTACATCATGTTGTACATATGGTAAATACGGTGCTGGATTCAGTGTGCTGCAAAGTTTAACAGTAATGTTTGTGGGTGTGATTAGAGCTAGTTCCCATTTGGTAAACCTAGCTGAAGAGACGTTTCTGGTTTGAGCTGAGTTCAACAGAACAGATACAGCATGGGTAGTGTAGACAATCATATCATGACCCAATACTACATCCTCACTTTTACTCACCAATAGAGCGGTAGCTGCTACACTTCTCAAACAGGTGGGGAGTGATCTTGCCACAGTGTCCAATTGGGCACTGTAGTATGCTACGGGCCTACTGGCATCACCATGTTTTTGTGTAAGGACACCTGCAGCACAACCATCGGCTTCCATACAATACAAATCAAAAGGTTTTTCATAATCAGGTATTCCCAATGCAGGAACTTTTGTCAGACTATCCTTAAGATTAAGGAAAGCCTGCTCTGATTCCTCTGTGTGTACGACACGATCGGGCTTTGAGGAAGAGACTAATTCCTGTAAAGGTAAGGCCAAAATAGAAAAACCTGGGATCCACATTCTACAGTATCCACACATTCCCAAGAAGGTACGAATTTGCTGTTGATTCTGCGGCAGTGTCATGTTTTGTATGGCCAGGATTCTATCCGTTGTAAGATGTCGTAAACTCTGGGTTAGGCAGTGTCCCAAATATTTTACTCTGGATTGGCACGGCTGTAGTTTGTCCTTAGCCACCTTGTGTCCTGTGGGCCTGACTCAGAGCCGGACGCTATTTGCACTTGCTCGTTCAGAAAAAGGGGCCTGCTATTTAAATTGAGCGCTCGCTCTTTGCGGTCTGTTGACGCTTCTATGTCTGAGCGAGCGAACGAAACATGCGCTCGCTATTTTGTAAAGACGCCCCCTGGCCGCTCGCATCTTACGTCATTTCCGCTATTTATTAGATTAATCGACTACATCGAAAGGCGTCTGAACTGCTTGCAGTGCTTGTGGTTGGATTTTCCTACTGCAATCATGCGAACAGTTCAGGCTAAGAGACAACCAAGTGACGTGGCCGATGACGCTGCTTTGTTAAAAGTGCACACCCTTAAAACACCCGTTTTGACCATTTGGCAAGCCTGCGTTCCCAACACTCCCCGTTTTCAAGCACCTTCCCCTGTTACCACCCACAAACGCCTCATCCTGTCACTCAAATTAGCAGGCACTCGCTATTTTGCGAGTGCTCGATTTCCGACCACACTGACTGGATGGCACATGTGCATTATGACCCATAAGCATGCGCAGATGTGCGAACATCGCTCGGAGTGAATGAGCGGCCGCTTACGAGTGGCTCTGAATCAGGCCCAGTATGCGAGAGATGAAGTAACAAAAGTTTAGTATCATTTAAACATGACATAAACGAGTCAGAACATAGCAATAAATCGGCCACATATTGAATTAGAACAGATCCATTGACAGGTTGGAAAGATTGTAAACAGTCGTGCAATGCCTGGGAGAAGATACTGGGGCTGTCTATGAAACCTTGGGGTAACCGTGTCCATTTGTATTGTAAACCTCTGTATGTAAATGCGAATAGATACTGACAGTCAGGGTGGAGAGGCACAGAGAAGAAAGCAGAACAGAGGTCAATGACAGTGAAATGGGTTGCGTTTGGTGGGATCTGCATCAGAATGTCAGCTGGATTTGGCACTACAGGGAATTGGCTCTCTACCACCTTATTAACACCTCTAAGGTCTTGTACGAGCCTATAACCCCTCCCACCAGTCTTTTTCACTGTAAAAATGGGACTGTTGGCTGTACTAGCTGTACGAACTAAAATTCCCTTTTGCAATAATCGCTCAATTATTGGAAAAACCCCTAATTCTACCTCCTGTTTTAGTGGGTACTGGGGAATTTTTGGAGCTTGCCTACCGCCTTTTAAATTTACCATTACAGGGCTTACGTTTGCCATTAATCCAGTGTCCTGTCCATCCTTAGTCCAAAGGGATTCTGGAATTTGGGACAACATTTCATCTACCTGGGATGGATTTTCATTTAAACTTGTAGAGTGATACATTATCCTTTGGGGAGTGTTCAATATATCCCGCACCTCATGTGTAACTCTCTCTGGGATATCTAAAAATACACCATTAGGGGTGCAGTATATAACACATCCCATTTAACATAACAAGTCTCTTCCCAGCAGGTTAGTAGGAGCCGCAGCAGCCAGGAGGAAAGAATGCCTGGTATGCAACGGCCCAATAGTAACCTCTGTGGACTTTGTTAAAGGATAATGTTCCACTTTACCCGTTACACCCATTGTTGGTACTGTCTCGTTGGTCACCTGTAAATTAATGGGAGATTTTATCACTGACCTGGTCGCCCCTGTGTCTACAACAAAAGGATATTCAGTACCAGCTACATCAACCATCATCACCGGTTTTTCCCTAGTACTTCCCGTTAACCTAACTATCTGTAGACTACTGGTATGACCTGACCCCTAGCGTTGGCTACCATTCTCCAATAAAGCATTTATGGCCACAATTGGAGCTGGTGCCTGTTGGACATTTGCTGGTCTCTGTGCATATCCCTTATGAGGATATCCAGATCTTCCCTGACTTGGGGTTCCTACTATTTTTACTGTACAGTTTCTACTTAAGTGTCCTGTTTGTTTACAGTTAAAACATGTTCGTGGATCGGGTGAAGACATGTGTTGTTGTGAGGTATGAGCAGAGGGTAAAGGTAGTGGATATGGGTAAGGATAGGGATGGTAAGGGTATTGTGGGGGATAAGAAGTTTGTAAGTAGTATGGGACCTGTGGTTGTATCGGGTTAGTGGGATAGAATTGTGTTTGTTGTTGCATGGGGTTAGTGAGGGCACATACTTGTTAAGATATAAGTGTGTGTGCAAGTGTGTCTGTTGGCTGTGATGTTACCATCATTCCCTCCAGAGCTTGGATACTGACAGCCATTAGTTTTTTGCTCTGGGCTTCTCTCTTCTTTGAGATGTTTTTATCATGTTCGATGGCGGTTTCTATGAGGGTATCTATTGTGAGTCCCCGCCAGCCAGGTTGTGAGGTCTGAACCCGGGTTTTTAAACTCTCTTTCAGACCATCCATGAGTACCGTGACTATCATTCCCCTGTGGTAAGTGCTATCTTTAATATCCTCTATCCCAGTGTACTGGGTGATAGCCTGCAGTGCCCGGTCACAATAATCTTCTGCAGATTCACTCTCCTTTTGCTTAATGGTTAAAATTTTGTTCCAGTTAACTACTACTGGAAAATATATACCCAATTGAGTTACAATGCGGGAAATGTTACCTTGGTTTACTTGTGACGTTAAGGGAACATCACCATCCAATACACAATCTGTGATAAATTTTGTCACATTGGTATTGCATGGTAGGCAGGCCCTTAACACCACACACCAATCTTTATTAGTTGGCTCATGTGAACTACCCAAATTTCTCAAAAATCTTTGACATTTGGCTAGTTCCTTTTTGGGATCGGGGAAATCATTTATGATGGAATTTAGTTCTGCTCTTGTCCAAGGAAAATGCATTACCACTTCGCTCATGGGCACTATACCGTTCGCATCTGCATTTCCATTTGGAATGGTTATTGTCCGAATGGGATGCAGACCAGTAGCGCTGCTACCTTTGACCTCGTTAACTGGCTGGGGGTTTAGTCTGCTGCTGCTACGTATGGTATGAACAACTTCTTTTATGGGTGCAGACGATGTTAACACTTCCCTAGCTGTTACTGATGGAGATGGCGGCACCACTCGTGATTGTGGTGATGCAGCATCAATCATCTGCCCAGCATGGGAAATGGCAGACATTACTATAGGCTCATCATCCACATCATAAACATTTTCTTTATGGTTGCTTAAGAGAGGGTACAAATTGCTTGTTACATTTTTATGAGTATTTTTGGTAACTGTACTTGCACCTCCATCCACATAAGGTGGGGGAGGTGTGCGTGAACTGCTGGCAATACTATCCACAATGCTACCTTGCCGCACATGCACGCCATTTTGCGGCTCACCCGTATTGCAATTTACTGTCGCGGAGGTATTCTCTGGCAATGTGCTCGCGACGCTAGTTTGCGTCGTTTGCACATTTTTAAGCCACGCATCCCCTTCATGCTGCCACAGTTTTAAACATTCATAATATTTAACCTTTTTCTCTCGGGGCGCATCAGACTGATATGATCCCGGACATTATCTAATAAATTTTTATCAAAACTACCAATTCTGGGAAATGGTCTAACACTCTTCATCGTCATTTTAAACCATACATCACAATACCTTATCGCATAAGTACCATACTTAGTATGCATAATACGACGAGCCGATCCGTTCGGCGCCTCCATTAGCAGCACATCATTGTCTAATATCTCTACTGTTTGAGCGGTTCCCATTCTGAGACAAAATCCCACGCTTTTCAATGAAGATTTAAATTGGTGAAAGACAATCAAGATACTTTCACTTACCTGTGGACAATTTAAGTCGGCGGCACCCACACACCTGGATAATATTTGAAAAGGCAACTTCCACACCCAGATAAGATTTAGTAAGGCAACTTCCACACCTATGGAAGTTTGTATGTCGAGTACTTGCATGCACCTCTCTACAACAAAGACAACATGTACACCTGCTACTGTGTAAAGAACGGTAAAGCTGCTTACCGAGCGACTAGCAGTTAGCCCTTAAAGGTCATACGGTACCTTTAACTGTAGAGAACAAGTTACCCCTACCAACAAACACTCACTGTTACACACTTTAACGTTAACCCAGATATTGATAATAATTGAAAAATGTAAACTTCAACGGCTTTATCTAAAACACGTGGCAGCACAACCGGAAGTACGTATACGCTATTGTGCGACCAGTTGCATACACAATAATGCGACTACCACACAACCGTATGACAACCTTTAGCTGCGTACACAAAAGTGCGTCTTTGCTGTGTGCAAACCTGCGACTCAGCCGCATACTCAGTACTGCGGCACCCCTTTAAACGTAAGGTTCTATCAACAGAGGAAAACAAACTTTTTCCTCTTTTGTCCCTGGATTCTAGTCAGCTCCCTTGATTCACACGGAGATGGATAGTGATCTTTCAGCACAAAGCGGTTGCAGGTAAACCCTGCATGTGGCCACTCCACCCTTTGCTGAAATATCAATAGACATATGTACCATGTGAGCAGGTAAGTGACTTCACTACGAGCCCCAACTAATGATACTGGATCAGAAACTCTATACACTCCTGCCTATACCTTCTAATATCCTGCCTATTCCTTCTAAAGATGATGCTAATTTGCGTACGCAGTCAAACAGTAAATAAAGACTTAAGACCTGGAATCTGTGGTTCCAAAGCACAAGTATTATTCAAGTAAAAGTACAGTCAGTTACATGCTATTGATCCAGACACAATTCGGCGCAAAGGAATTATACAGACCCAAGTACAGTATACATACGCAGCGCTTCCGGACCAGATGTTAGACATCAGCAAGAAACACCTCGTCTATCAGCATTCAGCACGAAGACTAAAGACCCAGTGTTGGAGCACACATATTTATACCCCCCAGGAATAGACAAAACAATAGGGACATTTGTTGCTGATGCTATTGGTTCCCAAGGGGGATCCATCTGTTACAGAGCATTTAACAGTCTGATTCAAATAGACACAACCCAGCCTCCAACAACTGAGGGTCCCTAGATTCCCGCCACATGCAACATCCTAACAGTTATTCATATCATATACATTTTGTTGCTTGAAGTCTCTGCGGTCCATAAGTCGAGAATGCATGATGCGATCTCCTCACCGATAATACCGGAATACTGTGGAAAGAGTACGCATCAGTACAAAACCAAACACGGCTTACTTATCATGTATAAAACCTTAGTTACCAAACAATCTTTATTTCATAGCATTTATACTAAATGAACAATCTTAAATCTTATACCTTAAAGCTTATGAAACCTTGTATGTGAATATGTAATGTGTGAGTATGCGGGGTTTGATATAAAGACGCTAGTTAACTTGGTGTGGGTGCATGCGCATTTAGCTACTAAACAGTGTTTTCATATAGGAATTTATGCATTTGCTAATATGCGACTAGTTAACAGCGCAATTGTGCGTATTACTGTTTATATGAGAAATGATGAAAGATGCAATCGCATGGTGCTAATAGTAATATCGCCATATGTACTTAAATGTGAGCTTATCTAAAATGGCGCTTGGGCGGCCATTCGCAAAATGGTGTCTTGCGATCTCATTTCCAAGATGGTGTCTTGCGGCCAGTCGCAAGATGGCGTCGCCGCGATTCAATTTTAAACTGATCTTGTCTCAGCCAATTATCCAGCTTCGCCACCGTCCACAATCATCTTGTTTTATATTACTGTCAGTGTCATTAATAAAACAAGCATCTGAGAACTGCCCCACTCCCTGCAAGTGGTGCATATAGCATATGAAAAGTGTTAGCTCATGCCTTGTTTATTATATTAAACTGGAAATTTTCAAATTAGGGCTTGTAATCTAACAATGAAAATAATAAAATTGAAGGGTGGGGTTGCATTTTATGTTACCTGACCCCTAAATTTGCCCCTCTGGTCCATGCATGGTACACCGCTCTTTGCATTCCTAGCATTGCAGCATGGTTCATCCAGTAGCAAATTGATCCTTTACTAATCACTTTTATTTGCCCCTGACTCTGCATAAGCTTCTCTATGTCAGATTGCTAAATGATGATTTAATTGGTATTTTGTTTTTGACAAAGCAATCTATGAGCATTCAATATTTCCAATTGTTTCATCTGGCTATATGTAATTTCCATAATTAATTTATAATGAAAGAGTGCTTTCTTGTGAAATCTGTTTATGCACTACATGAAGACTGTGAATTGAAATGACTCGGCATATTAAAATGAATTGGCTTAAGTGGAATAACTTCAGATCTATGAAGTTAACCCATGCCAAACTTACTGACTAATGATATAATGGTTAGGCATTTGAATACCATGCTGCAAGTGCCATGTTTATTTCAAAAACATTTTTTCGTGTTTTGCCTGTTGTCTACATTTTTTATCACGAAAATTAATCTTAAATCTTTAGTGGAATGTTTAATTAATTTATTATGGTGAATATTAAAGCTGTGCCAATAATAATAATAATAATAATAATAATAATAATAATAATAATAATAATTATAACAGCATAGCAATACCTTGCTAGCCCTCCTTAATATACAAAAATACTATATCCCAACCCACATGACTCATATAGTTTTATTCAACTCCAAAATTCACACACACTTATGGGTTGATCTTGAAGCGCACTTGTGTGGCATGTTGTTGTGTTGCACTATGCTATGGATCTCAGTCGAAGAGAGAACCCCACCTTTTCAACTCTCTCTACAGCAAGCTTATCACTAAGCATTTGTAACATACTATGCTAGCCTATCCACTATGATGAAATCATAAAACTTTTAAGTTATGGACTGATCATATTCTAAAATTCTTGACTGTTTTCACCCCCTATGTTTATAAACATAGATTATAGTTGATCATGGGAGAGATCTTAGAAGGTGCAATAGATCAACTTCAAGAACAGGATTGCTCAGTGTTCAGTCTTGTCTGTGTTCAAAGAAAGGAAATTCCTGAAAACCTCTATAGGTAGTACCTAGTGCCTTCCTTACTGCATGTGATCTTTACCAACTCCTTATAAGGATGTTGATAGAACTGTGGTCAAGTTTGCACCTTTATCTAAGGTAGAGCTATTCTAAACTTAGGAATATTGGGGAAATATTCATGAATTGATTCAGGTGATCATGGGATTCATATTGGCACACTGTTCTTCATATATACTTCTGCACCAATCCCACACAAACTCTCAAGCTCACTTTTGTAGGGAATGTACACAACGCTGAAAAATCCTTAATTGCCTCTACTTGGGAAAATCACTGATTGCCCTCTACCCCATCATAATAATGGTAATCAATGAAGTGTGGCAGACATATAGTTTTGGTAATATTATTATAATCCTCAGCAACCAAGTGTTAGGTGCCATTGTGGTGATTTATGAGTAAATTATAGTATAAATAAGGGAAGTAGAAGCACATGAGGGCCCTGCTCGTGAGAGCTTACATACTAAAGTTAGTTATTTTGCTAACTTGTACTATGAAATCGTGCTACATGGCTCTCCTTTCTAAATTCTTATTGGGCTTCCCGGGCCACCCCTTTTAAACTTACTGACATTTTGCTTTTATTCTGCATTTAGAGGTTCAGAGTGCATTTTGCTTTTGAGCGAATTTGGAACCTCCCACCCTGTACAACTTTAACCAACCCTGCTTCTGACTTAGAACTTAGTAGTTAGCTGTGGCTTCTCCTACCCTTTTGGATTAGGGGGGCTGCCGCTGGTGCGACGGAGTGGGGAACTGGGGAAATACTCACCTCCCAGTCAGGGGCCCGGCACTTGCATAATAGATCGAACAGGCACCAGGACTGGTTCATGCACACTAGCAGTGCATATCACCAGCTACTAGAGGCTGTGCTGGCTGCAGCCCCTAGTAGCTGGGTAGGGCTGGCTGAAATGCAGAGGAGCGGCTTCCTACTGGAAGCCACTCTCTGCTAATAGCAGCCCAGACTGGCAGTCCCAGGGGAGGAGACACCTCCCCCTGAGATTGCCTGTTTTGTATGTGACTGTCAGGCAGAGCTTCCAATGGGATGCCACTGCCAGTCACAGTGTAGCCAGTGTAGTCACGGACTGTACTGACTACACTGAGGTGGTGGATTGTACACGTTAGTATGATTCGAATAATATGGTTCAAAAATGTAGCACTCCATTCTGTTTTCCCTAAACATATATTAAGTTTGAAATGTTTTTGAAGAAGATATATTTAATAAAATAAATAATGACACAGTAGAAAATGCTAACAAATTAATTAACCACTTAATTTAACACTTCCAAATTGCTAGTGATCGGATATTGGGTGTATTAAACCAGTGACATAATTTTTGGTTATTTCTGGGATCAATATGTAAAATTGTATATATGTATATATATATATATATATATATATATATATATATATATATATAAACTGTTTTATCATTTGAACCTCAGCTAACTTATTTGGAGTTGCAGTATATAAAAAAAATAATGAACATTACTAAAGGTACTGTAGGTCATTTAAGGTATGGAAAAAATTTTATATACATAATAAAAGATAATTTTGTCTGCGGAGCGTACGCACAAGTGCACACCCAATTTATGACTTAAGCCAATGTTTTTGCAGAATGCATTATGATGCATTGTGTAGGTTTGTGTTCTGCCAGAGGTGTGAGAATACCAAAACATCCATCAAAGTGCGGCCTTTTATCATACTGAGCACTAAATTCATTACAACTTTTCCATTTTCCATTTATGCACTAAAGTACTATTTTTTGGAGCCTCATTAATGATTTCATTAAGCCATGACAGAAAGGGAACATCAGGGCTGTATTTATTTCACGTCACATTTATACATTAATTTATGCTTTCTCAAATAAAATGCATTCCACTGAAAGTAGTGGATATTGCTTAATATAGGCTAACTCAGAGAATGTTCAAAAATAAAAGTTGCTTTGCACATTCAGATGGGCTCTGTGACATTTATTCCCCTCGAAGTTAGTTAGAAATTTATCTTTCAGAATTAAACTCATTTGAACATTTAGCCTATGAATTAGGTGCTTTACTGCAGAAAGTCTGAATTTCCTATGGAACACCATGTCCCCCTATGTCCCATCAGCGCCTCTTATCTGAAAGTAAAAAATATTGCTCCCTCCCATTAGATGGTGCCTCTTGATGTTCTAGCCCATGATTGTACCAGAATAAATGTGCAATATTAGGTGCATAATGGCACAGATAAAGAATGAATGACATTTGTTCTGTGTCCTTTCGCTTTTCTGCATTACATTAATGAGTAGACTATTCTCCAGGTGGACTTAGACTTTCTTCAGGTACTGTATCCTAGCTCCTCATATTATAATCCTTAAAAATGGATAGAAAAGGATTTAGAACTATACAGGAGCAGTATAATATTATATTAAATGCCTCGGAAAGGGAAAATATTCCAAAATGCAATTTTAGGAGCAATGTTCGTTAAACACCAATTGTTAACAAATGTGCAATTGCAGATTTTTCAATATTATTGTCAGCCTCCAAAGAATAATGTGACAGAACACTAGTTTTGTTAGCAATGCATGAGCACAGTAGAATACTAAGTAAATCATACTGGGGGAGATATTATAGCGGCACGTGCCGCTATAAATCTTCCTGCTTCTAATTTTTCACAGGATTCACTGCCGACAAGATGAATAAACTTCTTATCTGCTAGAGTGAGGGAACAATCCTTACCAGAGCCCACGGAGCATCAGCCTATTGCTCATGTGCTGTGTCTCTCCTCCCAGACAGCTAAACTGGGCATGCGCGAGATCTCACTAGCATTGCAAGATCTCAAGTGCAGTCCGGAGCCCGGCAGCCAGGGACAGTGCTGTCCCTGCTGTGGTGATAGGGGAACAATGGCTGCAGCTGTCGGAATAGTCAGTGCCACTGACTGTTCATATATTGGGTGGCACATTGGCGCGCTATCTTGTAGATTGCAGTGTCGATAATGACATGGGCGCATAGTGCCCCTGTCATTTACCTCCCAACCCCACCTTAATACATGGGGGAGAAGCAGTATCAGCGCGCATAATGTGCGCTGATATCACTAAACCCCCGTAACGCCCGTTCATACATCTTCCCTACTGTCTTTTTCAAAGAAAAAGTATATCAACATTTTTAGATGAAACAGTTAATTTATTTTATTGGTTCACTGAAACGGCCAACAATATTTGTAAGTGGCCTACTGTCAGCTGGTCTTTTTATTTTTATGTTTACTGTAAGTCTGGGGAGGCTAGTATGTATGTATGTATTGTCATTTATATATTTGGAATTCTTGAACATTGCATGTAAAATTATGTATTCCAATATGTTCCTGAAATGAACTAAAAAAATTATATGAAACTAGCTTGGTTAAAGGAAAAAATTAAACAGTTAAATGGAGCTAATATTAATGGGTTAAATGGCCCATTTATTAATAATCGCATTTGCAATGCATTCTGGGTGTGATATCAGCGCCCATGATCGCATTGCAGTATGCGATCATAGCGCTCAAATGTATCAAATTGTACCCACAGGGACAGGGGCTTCAACAGTGGTCTCTTCACTCCTATGCCGGGGATCCTGTGCATGCATGGTCTATTGACCACATATGCACAGTAGCCATTGTCGGAGGAGGTTCCTATAGAACACTCTCCTGGTAAGTTTTGAGATGTGTATTCAGTAGGCTACAACAGCTTACTCCATCTTCAGATTCTGGAACTTGGTAAATTTGACAGCATTGCATCCCCCATAGAAACCTATTGGAAATATCTGCTGTGATACCTCCATTATACATTCAGAGCAGGGGCGGAACTACCGGCGGTGCAGCCGCAATATAGCGGTCCACACTGCCCGACGCCATTTATAATTGTATGGCAGGCTGCAGTGTAGCTGCTTGCTGAGCAGTCATCAAGGCTGTGACTGATCCGGCCGGCAGCTACACGCAGAGAAGACAAGGGCACTAGGCAGTCAGGCTTGGTACTGCAGTGCACTACTGGGTATTAAATTCCAGTAGTCTCTGCAGTGGGGTCAGAGTAGCATTTGCTGAGCTCTGAGTGGAGGAGCCCATCACATGCTCCTCTGACATGAAGTTTAGCAGCAGCACAGCCTCATGGGTGTGACTCATTGTGAGGCTGTGACTGCTGCTCTGCCGGCTGCCTGAGGATGCTGCTGGTGAGTACACTGTGTGGGCGCAATAGGTGGCATAATGTGAGGGGACTACAGTGTAACATAATGTGTGGGTACTAGAGTGTAGCATAATGTGTGGGCACTACAGGTGGCATAATGTGTGTGCACTACATTTGGCATAATGTGTGGGGACTACAGTGTAGAATAATGTGTGGGCACTAGAGGTGGCATAATGTGTGGGCACTACAGGTGGCATAATGTGTGGGCACTACAATGTGATATAATGTGGGTGCATTACAGTGTAGCATAATATGGGGGCACTACAGGTTGCATAATGTGTGGACACTATAGCGTGGCATAATGTGTGGGGCACTACAGTGTGATATAATATGGGGGGCACTACAGTGTGGTATAATGTGTCAGGCACCCACTGCATTCCCCTGTCACCTCTTCCTATCACCCTCTCCCTGTCACCCACTGCCTCTCCCCTCTCCCTGTCACACATTGCCTGTCACCCTCTCCATGTCACCTCTCCCTATCACCCTCTCCCTTTCACCCACTGCCACTCCCTCTCCCTGTCACCCACTGCCAGTCACCTCTCCCTGTCACCCTTTCCCTCTCACCCACTGCTTTTCCCTGTCACTCTCTCCCTGTCACCCACTGCCTATGCCCTCTCCCTTTCACCCATTGCCTGTCAACTATCCCTGACACCCTCTCCCCCTCTCTGTCACCCACTGCTTTTCCCTGTCACCTCTCACCCTCTCTCCTGTCACCCACTGCCTCTTCCCTCTCCCTGTCACCCACTGCCAGTCACCTCTCCCTGTCACCCTCTCCCTCTCACCCACTGCTTTTCCCTGTCACTCTCTCCCTGTCACCCACTGCCTATGCCCTCTCCCTTTCACCCATTTCCTGTCAACTATCCCTGACACCCTCTCCCCCTCTCTGTCACCCACTGCTTTTCCCTGTCACCTCTCACCCTCTCTCCTGTCACCCACTGCCTCTTCCCTCTCTGTGTCACCCACTGCCTGTCACCTCTCCCTGTCACCCACTGCTTCTCCCTGTCACCCTCTCCCTGTCACCTCTCCCTATCACCCTCTCCCTGTCACCCACTGCCTCTTCCCTCTCCCTGTCACCCACTGCCTGTTATCACTCCCTGTCACTCACAGCTTCTCCCTGTCACCCTCTCTCCTTGTCACCTTCTTGCCTCTCTTTGTCTTCCTCTTGCCTTTCCCTGTCACCCTCTACCTCTCCCTGTCACCCACTGCACTTTGAACTTGGAGTAGGGCAGAGGAGGGGGGCCCAAAGCAAATTTTTGCACCGGTGCCCACCACTCACAAGTTCCGCCATTGATTCAGAGGATAATAAATATTTGCGGGGATGATAAATAGACCCCTAAGTCTCAACATTAGCCCAAAACAAGTGCAGTAATATTGTTCTAACAGGACCTTTATTTATATAAACACATCCTATACTGTAAAGCTTCATTAATGAACACTGACATGTCTTATGTCAACTTTGTTGCTGACTTGGCAGTTAGCATCTTTTCCACACATTGGGGTATATTTACTAAAGTGAGAGTTTTTAAAAGTAGAGATGTTGCCCATAGCAACCAATCACATTCTAGCTATTATCTTCTAGAAGGTGCTAGTTAAATGTTAAATAGAATCTGATTGGTTGCTATGGGCAACATCTCCATTTCTAAAAACTCTCACTTTAGTAAATATACACCGACAAGTAGTATTCCAATTGAAGTGCACCTGTTTATTTAATGTCCTCCCTGAGAGGATTTGCATCTAGCTTCTCACCATTACCCTTACATCTGATGTACCGCATAAGTTGTGAACTTTTTCAATTTAACCTTCAAACAAGTTAATAAAATATGTAGACAGAATGCATTAATACACATTGGCGACTGGATTTAGTATTTATAAAACGTATTTGGTAAGTTGATGTCAAGAAGTTATTTGCCTGGGCATCCAATGGATGAGTAACACAGCTCCCTAATTGTGATGTACAATTTTCTACTTTGTTTCTAAGAATCCCTCTATTGACTTCAGGAGCTCTGAGATATTTGCAATAGATTTATTTCTGCCACTAAGCTTGTAACGTGAAAGCAATGTAATGTAATTTACATGTTCATGAGTTATTCTTTTGAAATGTAGTCCATTGTCCACTCCATGGCAATAAAAATATAAATAAACACAATTTATTATATCAAGATTTTGTATGTCTTAGGTCTCATTTTATAAGTCTCTTTGAAGTATGATAGGATCAAGATCTGTATTTTAAGTTGCCTCGTTCCTGGATAAGTGGTTACTTATGATGTTCAACATGAGCCTGGAAGATTTATGGATGCTTGAAAATCTACTAGTCATTAGTGCTTAAGGACCACTTTACAATTGTAAAAGGTAGACCCATACATAAGTGAAAAAAAACAGTCAGTAATTTTTTAAGATAAAAGATTGTTTTTAAGATAAAGAAACAGTCCTCTAAGGTCCTTGTTTGTTAAATTATAATAATGTATATACTTTTAGTCTTGATCTAATTAATTATTCTATATCTGTGATTGGCTCACGTTGTGTTATTGTTGTCTAAACTCTGAAGCAATACTAGAGACAGTTGTAAAGTTATAATTTTAAAAGCTTTTCAATTGATATGCTTAAATTGTTTAGTGATCTATTTTGACTGCTAAAACTTAGTGGGCCTGATTCAGAGATTGTTTGCTACTGCGCATGTGTCTAAGTTACACCACTTATGCATCCCAATTGTGTCTGTACAGAGTCGTAGTTGCAATTTCAGGCACACACAGGGAGAAGTGTATTGAAAATGTAGTGGCTGTTCCTGGGCGGTGACAGGGAGGTGTCTTGGTGCATGCACCAAGTTGGTTCATCGTATATGTTATGGGGGTGTCGCAGGTGTGTCAGTGAACATGTTTGTGTACACAGATGCTCCTCTGCTCACATAGCAGACCATACTCAGATGGAGAATCTGCACCTAGCAGAGGGCTAGTGCAAGTTTAGATGGTGCAACTGAAGGTAGTATCTAAGAATGCACCAAGCGGTATTACTGCGTCCGCAGATGCTGAAAGTGGGCGCATCAGTCCTTGTACATTCGGGCACACAGACGTACACAAGGGAAGGTCTTTGTATCATTATTTGTATAAAGTCACAGACTGCATCCACCTCTTAATTAGAGATGTGCGGGTTCGGTTTCACACGGATTTACTCGGATTTACTTGGATCTCAAAAACGGCATTTTATTGGCTATCGGCTATCACGTGTTTTGGATAGCCAATAAAATTAATCCAAACTAATCTGAACTTGTGATAAGTTTGGCGTAATGAACCGAGTAAATCCGAGTAAAACCGAACCCGCACATCTCTACTCTTAATTAGGCCCTGTAAGTGCTAGAATGAATGCACAATTATGCACCTCATGCAGCACACGAACTAGCCTACAAGACTGTGTTTACATGAGAAATTGAAATTTTTAAATATTTCAGAAATGTTTATGGATTACTACAGTCAGTATTTTACATCATAAACAATTCTAGTATACAAAATACAAAAAATATTGATCACTTAAACAGTAGGATATTAGAGTTGAGTAATGCATATGTTTTATTATATCCATTGTTTATTTATCTTGACCCTCATTTTCAGTATATTGTGCAGTACTTACAGTATCCTATAAATTGTAGGTTTAATTGTAGTTACTTATGTGCATAAATATGTTTGCTTAATGCCTTATCCACTTAACTGGCTAGTATTTTTCCAAAAATTCACACAAAATTTTAAATTGTTCAATTGTTTTTATTATCAAATTGTGTAAATAATAGCTATTTAAACCTGATTTAGTATATATATTTTTTAACAAATATGCAGGTTTGTCAATAAAATGTTTCTGAATCAAATTCACATAGCTAATATTTAAATAATTTAGTAACAAAAAAAATAATCAACAATTTTGGGACATATTTGTAAATAAAATTCATACACTATAAGAAAAAACAACACCTTTACTGTGTTAACTATTATTTATTTATATTAACTATTATTTTAATTTATATAGAGACAAAGCCAAACAATCAAAGTGGTATGGCTTCTTCCACTAGCGAGGCAGGATGTGCTGGAGAAACATCAAATATCATCATTCAAACATCCCCTTTAGGAGTTACCAATAGGGCCCAAGGAGACACTATAAAAGATCCCACACCTGCAGGGAAGGTCAGTGGACGAGGGAAGGGAAAATGAACATACAAATGGAGGATCTAGTGGAGACCAGTGCCCTAAACAAGGGGTTGACATTTGTACTGTACTAACTAATTACCCTGGAACATTTAAAAATAAAGTGGACTTACATAGATTCAATAAACAATTCAGATTGAAGAAGTACTTTGGAGCAGAAATATGGGAAATGTAGTCCATTCTCCAAAGACAGCGGTTTTCAGAGTTTTGACCAAATTTTGTTGTTAGTACATCCCACCTTTTATCTCCAGCAGTGATCACACAGCCACTATGTTACCAAGGTGTGTTCCAAACATATACACTGGGTTTAACACATCATATGGCACTTCCCCTCTCTAACTCTGGCTTTGCATTAACCAGTCATTTCTCCTTTTAGTTGGGGGCTTCTCACACATGAGGAATCTCTCAACAGGTTGCTTACCAATCCTGGGTAGTTGTTTCCCCCTTTAGTTGAGTCACTGCAGACTTTTGCCTATCTCCAATAATGTATGTAATACTGTGAACCCTTTATTCATTTTTATTGATATCTGTGCCCCCTATTTTAGATTTTTATTAATAACTGCTTCATAAAGAAATGTAACAAAAACAAAAAGAACACAAACTTCCACCTAAACCTTTGCAAATTCTGCCTAAAATGGTATTACACAGATTTTTAGATTAATACACTTCATTTGGGATTTTTTTAGTAAATTACCATTGCATTTTGCAAAGGTATATAAATAAAAACTAGAGCTGTGTGGTTTGGTTCTCCAGAAATCCGAATCCACCCGAATTTTGTGAATCCGGGTAAATCGGAGTTGGGGTTCAGATCTTTTTGTGGTTCTGAATTTGGATTTTAATTCGAATTTTAGGTTTTGGATTGCATAAATTACATGATTTTAGCTGGTTTTAAAACTTTTTATCTATTTTTTATTTAAAAAATTCAGATCCAAAACCAAAACACTTGAGGGTGGTTTGCAAAACCAAATCCAGATCCAAAACATTGAAGGAGATTCAAATCCAAAACCAAAATACGGGGGTCAGCACACATCCCTGATAAAAACTATTGGAACCTATCTATGGAGGCCCCTTAATAGCTCATTTTCATAATGTTGAGATGTTGTCCTCAACATTCCACTGAGAATGTTCTAAAAAAACTGATCAATGATATACTTAGGGCAAGCTTAAGGATCACTTCTCCATATTTTAAGGATCACTTCTCCATATTCATCTTTCTGGACCTATGTGAAACTTTTCAAGCCATTGATCATTCTCATATCCTGCACACATTTCACTATAATCACCTTCATGAGACACTTATTATCCTGTATTACTTCTTACCACCTATATTTCTATTAGTACCTCTGGCACTCCTGCCATTTCCATCTCCAAAACCTTTCCAGAATCAGACCCTTTCTCACCCTGGATGCTACTAAGACCCTCATCCACTCACTTGTCAACTACAGATTGGACTACTGTAACTTCCTGTAACCTCCTTCTTTCTGGCTTCCCTGACATCCAACAGTCTTCCACTCCAATCCATCCTCAATGCTGATGCCCCCTTCATCTTCCTCTCCAAACGTACTACTATTCCTCCTCTCTTCAACAAGCCCTACACTGGCTCACCTTTCCCTTCAGAACCCAATTCAAGCTTCTCACACTCACTTACAAAGCTCACTTCACCCAATACTCTCCCATTTACATTTCTGACCTTAACTCCCTTCAAACTCCCACTCGCCCTTTTTGCTCCAAAAATGATTGCTGCCTCTCATACCAACTGATTACTTTTTCCCACTCCCGCCTCCAAGATTTTGTACGTGCTGCTCCCTACCACTGGACTTTTTTACCTATTCCTATCAGACTCTTTACCTCTCTACAAAACTTCAAATGGGCTCTCAAAATCTACCTCTTCACCAAAGCCATCCACCCTAACCATCTGTTCCATGCTCACAATCTAACCGATCTGTGTCACCCCTGTTTGTCTGCACCTCCCCTTCAGAATGTAAGCTCTCATGAGCAGGGCCATCATCCCCAATGTGCTTTTCCTTCCCTTACTTATACTATCATCTACTGCATACTCCCTACATTGGCACCTAACCGTTGATTTCTGCTACAATGCTGCTTATTTGAGTATTATGACCGCCATTGCAGCAATGTTTATAAACCATGTACTTGTCCTGCATTGTCTTGCACTGTAAGTCACTGTTTTCTTGTTCTGGTCATTTGTTTATGTATTTTGTTAGGTGCAGCGAAACCCCTGTGGTGCCATATAAATAAAGGATAATAATAATAATGATTAGAAGCCTCTGCTTCTTTATCTCTGCCTCAGTCATATCCTCCCTCCACTCTTACTAAATGTTGGGCTCCCTCAAGGCACCATTGTATGCCCATGGTTTTCTTTCACTGCACAACTCTTTTCTTGGTGAACTAATTCACTTAATGGACCTCCAGTGCCATCTCTATGCTGATGTCAATAACATATACTACTTTTCCTCTGACCTCCTCCTTTCTCTACTTTCTTATTTAATCAAAATGATCTTCTATTTCTAGCAGGATGTTACAATGCTACATTAAACTCAATGTGGCCAAATCAGAGCATATCAATGTTCCTCCTCTGAGTCACTACTATCCTAAAATCTCTCTCATCATGAACACATCACTCCTTAAAAGCTTGCCTTGGAATATTCACTTGTATGTCATCCTATTTAGGATTATGACTTTCACTTCCTCTCTGATAACCACTTTTCACTCCCATTTGTAAGGACTATGTGATTCCATACCATACCTGTTCAGATTTCCCCCAGAATTCAATCACAAAATGTATTATATACCACATATTTATTAGAGCCTAGTCTATTCCCATGAATACCACTCATACTTTACTGTTGCACCATCACTACTGTCATAGTCTGCACTGTGAGCCACAATTTCTCCTCTTGTCCCAGCTCTAAATTGCAAGTCGAGTCCTGAGCAGGGCCCTACGCACCCTTAATTTTAATGTTTGCCATTTCTTTTGTCTACCTTTTTTATATACCCCTGTTTGATGTATGCTCTCTTTTCCCCAGTGATTGGCACTGCAGAACACTGTGACACCTTATGCCTAACAATGACACATATAATATAAGAATTGTCTCAGAAGTATTTTTATAACTTGCACAAATTGTATTTCACTGAGCCTGTTGAAAATGAAAAAAATGTTTAATGTTCAATTATTGTGACTACTAAAATCAGAATTTAAATTCACCTTAATGGGATGCTGAAAATGGAATCAATATTGTTCAAATCATCTTATATCATTATACAGGTTATGGAGGACACTGTATCAATATATAATTTAAGGGTCAAAGCAGTGTTACGTTTTCTTAGGATGAAAAATTAGAAACTATAATAGGCTGGTAACAAAGGTTATACTTTGATCTTGATCTAATAAGGAGCTCATAGATTTTAGTTTGGTATATTTAAATGTATTAGATGAAACCAGAAAACACAGTAAAGGCCTCTGGGATTCATGGAACTCTGCATTATATCAATTTTATCAGCAAGGGTCAAATAGTCTTTCCACAACTGGCAATGACATTACATAAATAAAGAGAAATGAATACAATTAGAGTTTAAAAATAATGATGCTTTAAGTACTACTTCTGCAAAACCTGTTGGCAAGATGATAATTTAAAATCGTTGAACAAACCTAAACCAGCGTTAGCATAATTTGGCCTTGTAGAAATGCTTTGTCTTCTTTTAAGTGATTTGCAAAGTAAACACATCCTTTTTAAAAGTAGATTAAAATCATGATTATTTCCAAACAAAAATCAGTATTTGTATTTAAATATTTATATGTCCATACAGATTCTGGACAATAAGTGAAAAAGCTTAGATCAGACAAATCAATAACTTAAAATAAACAAAAATGTTATTGGTAAACATGTAAATTGAATTAAAACCTACACTGTTTTGGAAGTTACAATTCTTACAGATGTGCTGTTGTTACCATTGCTTGGCAATGGGTGTTGACATAATTCAGACCAGCACCACACTCTTCTGATCTTCAATGGGAGTTGCTAGGCAATAGGGGTAGCGTCGCTTCTCGTATGGACTTGTGGAAACTGCTCAAAGGTGGGCCATTTGATAGTTCTCCAGTCCTCATTCTATTAGCTTTCTGGGCTTTATTAAGCTACTTCTATTGTACACCATACAATAGCTTGTTCTGATCAATGTGCTTAATCTGCAATTGTCAGTGTCTTTCTTTCTGCTTGGATACTGTTAATTGTTTGGATTGATACTTAGATTCTGCTTCTGGCTACTACCTTTCCCTGACCTTGGCTTGTCATTCAGAGTTGCTTATGATAGTTATTTGTGCTGGCCTTGATCTGTTCACTGAACTTTTTTCTGTCCATTGCCAGATGCTGATTCCTGCCTGTCCTTGAATTCTGTACTTAACCATATTCACTTTACTCCTGGTGTTATCTACTTGCTGTAGGTGAAGACTTAGAGAAGTGGGTCTTATCATCTCAGTGAGTACTAACAGTAATTTGGTAAAGTCCCAGGCTCCAGCAAGGTTAACATAATCCACAATGAGCATAACTATGCACATGTAAAACCAAATTGTAAATAAGAACATTAAACATGAGTGAGGGTACATGAGCAGTTTGTATTAGAAAAATCAAACTATATATAAATACATGTTCCAATCAAGACCTGCTGTCAGCAAATTATCCTGATCTGATAAGTAATTTTTTTTAATTATTATTATTTTTATTATTACTAATAATAATAATACTAATAATAATATACTGCTACTACTACTACTACTACCACTACTACTACTACTACTACTACTACTACCACTACTACTACTACTACTACTACTACTACTACTACTACTACTACTACTACTAATAATAATAATAATAATAATAATAATAATAATAATAATAATATACTGCTGCTACTACTACTACTACTACTACTACTACTACTACTACTACTACTACTAATAATAATAATAATAATAATAATAATAATAATAATCTCTTCTAGATTGAAATGTTGTGTATAAGAGTGTAAGGAGGACTTAGGAAATATTTCTATTTACTTAATATACATATTGGAGTAAACTGCTGAGTTGGTGTATGTTTTTGTCATCTCACTCTTTTACAAGTATTGATAGAATATATCCCATTTGCTCTTGTCTTAAAGGGCACAAATATAAAAATAGGCCAGGTCATTTTGAGCACTAAAATTACTTGCATTCATCTATATATGACTTCATTGTTGGATAATTGCTATTGCATTTGATAAATAACCAAATGTTTTCATATAGCAGCAATAGCAGTGGGATCCTATTATATGGTACAAATGTACTACAGAGAAGTTTAATGAAAGGTTGTAACTTGCTTGCAGCCAGGCTGTCAATGGCAGTGGTAGCACTACCTAATTATGCAGCACAAAGCTTTACTGTGTCTATCAGTAGTCTACAATTAAATAGCAAATGGTGCTCATGAGGGGCACTTTATTGATAGCATTTTATTTTTTAAAACAAGGTTTACTGAATTTTTTTTACATTTTTGATTTGGTTCACATCTATCAAAATGAGGAAAATCTGAAGTATCCTGACACATACCGTGTCGTTTTACTAACTCTAACACTATCAGCTAATTAGTAACAGAGCTACCCACTGTTAGACAGCATTCTGAAAAGTGACAAGCTAATGAAACTGAAATAAGCTTCAGAAATAACAATTGCACTTATATCATGTGGACAAAAACAAAACAAGCAACAAACGTAGACTTTTCTGCAATAAAATCTAACTGTTTGAGGCTATGTTTAAAATTATGCACGATTTGTTGTCAGCAGTTGTCAAATATACATACGAGTATTAAATGAGTTTAAAAAAAACCCAAGCTATTGTACCATAATTTCTATATTCTGTATTAAGATTCACATTATGTATACCTTGTTGACAAAATTCAATTTAAATTCTAAAAACCCTTGCCCCTGCAGACATTGTCAATGATATGATAGAGCTAATTAAAACATGCCTGGTGTTAACAGTTTCATTAGAGGAGATAATATTGCAGAAGAAAAATAAGAAATCATTATGATGAATGTCTCAACATTACATTACATGTTAATGAAGTGTAAATGATCTAATTATTTTTTAAAGAAAACAGATTCGATTAAACTGTCAGAATTAAATTGGAAAGGACAGCTTATTGTACTTTTTATGTACAGACAAGTTAGCATTAATTAGGCACAATGTACAGGAACAAATGAGGCACAACCCTCATTGAACAATCATGCATCTGTTGCTCAAGGCAAGTTCATGAAAAACTGTATTAGGAAAATTTTGTGTGCTGATTTAATACAGCTATATTTCAGCGATGAAGATGTGAATGAGAGATTCAGTACAGGTTTTGCTCTCTTGCTGCATGGTATGAACCGTGCATTCACAAAACAGGTTTTGCTGCATCAAGACTTCCATTTTAAGATGACTGGTTTGTTCACTGTAGAAGTAAACTTAATTGATGATAGTTTTGTATCTTTAATACTTTTGCAAAGAGACTAAAGGTAACTGACCCTTATCGCACTGACACAATGCACCCCAAGTGTTGGCAAAGATGGCAATATAAATACCAACAGACACCAACAGTAATATAAATACCTACAGACACCAACAGTTATATAAACAAAAATTGTGCATGCTTAAAAAGATGGCTTGAAGGAACCCCAAAGAGCCAATTTATGCATGTCAAATGGAACTGCACAAAAGAAACCATATGCCAGGAACAAATGGACATCATGAGTCGTAATTTTATTGCAAGGGGTTATAATGAAAAAGAAGTAGATAGAGTCAAGCATGAAACTCTTAAACTGGATAGAATTTCTCTACTCATCCCCAAAACTAGAATGAACCCTGAGAAGAAAGATTTCTCTTTTATCACTCAATACGGCTCCCACCATCATCTTCTGGAGAAATTTTTAAGAAACACTGGCATACCCTGCATAAGGACCCCATTCTTTCCTCAATTTTACCTGCACAACCAAGCTTTATCTATAAAAAAATTAATAATCTGAAAAATAATCTAGTGAGAATTGCCTTGGACACCGATGCACCAGCCAGAGTGAGAACTAAGGGATTCCATCATTGTGGTTCATGCACTATGTGTAAAACTGTTCAAAGCACCAATACCAAACTAGCAAAATTTGAAATAGCGCGAAAAGAATACTACATAACTTGCCACACTCCCTATGTTGTCTATTTAATTGAATGTGCCTGCTGGCTAATATACATCGGCAGGACTTCAAGAGCCCTGAAAACAAGGATGCAAGAACACCTAAGAAATATCAAAAAAGGTTTGGATACTCATTCCCTGTCGGAACACTTTAAGAAATTTCACAATTGTTCCATTAAAAACATTAAACAATGCATGGCCATTGAAAGGATCAAAAACTCCTGTACAAATAGACATAAAATTAGCCCAAAAAGAGATGCAAAGGATCTTTCAGTTAAAAACCTAATACCAACAGGCTTAATACAGACTTTGAACTTAATTGGTTTTTATAAGAGTTTCGCCTTCAAAATGGTTTTTACAAAGGATTTCTCCTTTTTAATGTTCTTATGCATCTTAAAATAATTGTTTTAGAGTTTTTATACACTACAGAATTATGCATTTTATGATGTAACAATGAGTTTTGGTATGTTTGGCCATTTTGTTCCAGAGGATTTTTTTTTTATATCCACAATGCCTCATAGAATGATAAAAAAGGGAATATATTACAAAAATTAATAACTAATAATTACCCCACGTGTTGTCATGCAAACATATGTATTAGCTATATGTACAGTATATTTTGCATTTACAGACAGTAGATGATCTGGATGCTCTACTTATTGCCCGTTACAATGGCCACCTCTCCCTGCTCATGGGAGACACCTCCATAACTAAGAGGCAGACAAATCTCCAACTCTTACCTCTCTCGCACAACCCCACCAACCCATTTTCATTCTTCACCTAAAATATTGTATATCTTCCACTAATTTATGGCCTAAATTATGAGGATGAGGAGATGTCAGGACTCCCTTTAATACATGTGGCAACTTTGTGTGTTTAGTTAACATTGGTCAGCAGTAGTGGACTACTAGAATCTTCTTAAATGAACACAAAATAGAGGTAAAAAAGGGGTTCCCAACTTCCTATTAAAAGTTTAAGAAGAGGGGTGGAGACCACCAGTTCTAAGATGGTACAAAAATGAATTCATATTGTAGATGGAATAGCCTTATAACCTCTGCATAATAAAGACTGCCTACAGAAATTGACCCTCTCTACCACTTTATCTACAATACAGAGCTTCTTGTACTGCTCTGCAAAATAAGGTACATCATTGAGCCTTCTTCAAACAAACTGTGCTAAAATAGATTCAAACAAGGCCATCTTGTTTCGAAATCCCATTTTGCTTCTATGGAAATACAGGAACCTTCACAAATCATATAGCAAAGCAAGTCCAAAGCTACTTTTGCACTGCACAATGAGCACTTCTTACTTTATAAATGACCTCTACTTGTAGTACTTTCACTGTGAATTAATCAGTAGTATTGAATATATGATAAAAGGATCTTTCGCCTATGAATTAAATTGGTAGCATAGTTTTATAATAAGCCACCGGATGTCATTTTGTTTAGAAATATCACCTACATAATTACCTATTGTCATTTTTTTGCAGGAGAAATTATTTCAGGAAAAACAAGCAATTGGACCTGCTGTAAACTCAGATCACTAAACAACCATACCAATAGTTGGGTAAGGCAGCCACAGTGGAAATAATTTCATGTGTATTCCAGATATATGTAATGCAAAAAGGCAATATAAATAATTTTATTTAATTATAGAACACTTCGAAATTATCACTGCCAGATTAAGGTCCACATGGACCTTGAGCTGAAATTTATGAAGGGCCTATTGTGTACTGCCGCAGGAGGCATGACCAGCATGATGGGGGTTTGGTCTACACACACATATAATATATATAAACATGCGCGCACACACACACAAAATAATAAACAGATAAAGTATTTAACCACTTAACTGGCTAAAAAATTTTTCCAAAAATTTCCCCAAAATTGTTGACTTTTTATTATTAAATTATGTAAACAACAGCTATTTAAGCCTGATTTAATATATATATATATATTTTATTTTTTTAAACAAGAAATGCAAAATCAAATTAAAAAAGATTAAATAGCTATTATTGCATAATGTGATAATATTTTTTTTTAAAGATAGTTTATAGTTAAATAAAAACCAAAAAAACTTTCCTGTATTAGAGATGGAGTGTGGAACTGGCGGGAGGAAGCAAGGGGGGTGGGGATGGGGGTTGGCGGGATCGAGTTGTGGCAAAGCTAGTGGGACACAGCAGGACAGAGTGGAGGGCGGAATGGGGGGCAGGGATAAATGCTGTATATGCACACAGTACACATACACCGACTGTTTGACAGTGTATACATTATACGGGATGTATATCAATTCCGACAGCGGAATCCCAGTAAGGGATTTAACATAGGAGTCAAAATATTGACGCCTACCCAACACTGGAACGCCAAGGACGGCAACCCGAATGAAGGTAAGTCCAGGGCGCCTATAGCTTTAGCCACGTGGGGGGGTAGGGCTAGGATTAGGGGCTCTAGCGGGGTTAGCATTAGGTTTGGGGGGGGTTATGCACCCCTATGGGGGAGGGTTAGGTTTAGGGTGCGGGGAGAGGGGATTAGGTTTAGGTACCACCCCGGGAGTTTAGGGTTATGGACCCCTAAGGGAGGGTTATGGTTATGGGGGGGAGAGGGGAGGGTTAGGTAAGTTACCTGCCGTAGTTGGGATTTCCTCCTGTCAGGCTGACGCTGTCGGGATTTGACCCAGCATTTCAATCACATTCCCATTATGCATATATATATATACCCAGTGTGTGTGTATATACAGTACACACATATATATATATATATATATATATCACAAACACTGCCCGATCACTGGCCAGCAGTGATTGGGGGCAGAGCGGAGCTGCGGCTGCTGGGAGATGATAGGCTGCTTGGCCACTGTGGCCAGCAGTGAACAGGATAAATTGGGGGTGGAGAGGCTGGCAAGTGGTTACAAAAAAAATATTTTCAAACTTTTAACAATTAAAAAGAAATAAAGAATTAGTTTTAAATGGAGAAAAATCCTTAATTGAAAATTGTGCTTACCTGGTGGTTGCTTCTATGTTCTGTCTTGTCTCTTCTGATCAGCAGCCAGCAGCTATTGGTTGAGCAGGCAGAGGCAGACATGGATAAAGGGGGCAGATGCACAAATGGGGAGAGGCACATAGGGGAAAAGGAGACAGGGATATATACATAGAGAGGGGACACAGTAACAGATATGAAGGGGAGGGCAGAGGCACAGATATGGGGATGGGGCAAATCCACAGATATAGGGAAGGGGCACATATAAGGAGGGAGCAAAGGCAAATATATCATAACCTGAGTGAGGCACAGATATTGGGAGGCAACAGAGGCATATATATTGGGAAGGGGTATAGGAAAGTTGGTAAAGAGCACAGCAACATTGAAGGAGGGGGGCAGAAGCACAGATATGGGGAGAGGGCAGAAGTAGGAATGGATGATGGGACAGGAGAGAAGGCTGGGCCACCTCTGTGTATGGCAGCGCTCTCTCATCCACATTGCCATCTCAGTGTGCAGTGCCAGCACACACTATGCCGGGCCAGTTGGAGCATAAGAGGAGAGCTGGGGGCAGGGTATCTGTAGTGGCAGACAGAGGAAGGAGTTATCCGATGGGAGACCTGAGAGGAACGACATGCAGGAGACAGAGGGGACCTACGCTCCTTGCTTCCCATTATCTGGAATCAGGTAATTATCAATGATCCCTGTGGGAGAGAGGGGTCATGGCCCGTGGGAAGGGCGGGGCTTGTGTTTGGGGTGCGGCCTCAGACGGCCACTGCTGCTGTGGCAGGAATTTTTTTTCCTGTCAAAAATCAGCAAAGCAGTCAGATGATGATGGGCCTATTTTAATTGGCGGCCTGGAGCTGAAGCTCCACCCGCCCCATTATTAATCCGGCCCTTGAAATTATTGATAGTCAAGTGATAAAATTAGTGGTGAAGGTTTATCATATTTATAGAAAATGTTTAGTTATTAAGCACTAATAATTTATCTTTTGCAACAGTTAAATAACTCTTATATTATAACTAACTACTGCATGTAAATTAAACTTAATGTGTGTTAGAATTCAGTTATCCTTTTTACTCCTAAACATTTTACTGTGTGTGCATTTTCCTCACTGTTTTTAAATGCAGAATCTGGGGTATTTGATAATCAATTTTACTTGCGCTTTTGCATACAATATAAGGTGGAGGTTAATAAGATTCTGTGGAAAATTGCTTATGAAGCAATGCACAGTTTGATTTGTGTATCTTATTACTTATTAGGCTAACACACTTGCTAATAGAATGCCAGCATCTATTAGATATATAATGTATCAAAATTTCAGGAGCTGCAACAGAGCCCAGTATTCTCTCAGTAAGGTTATTAGTAAAATTGAGCATGTGATTTATGTTTTATTTTAAAATACAAGACTTGCTTGTTTTGTTGACTTTTCTCTGTGCATATTAATTAACCTTTATAGATAGCATTTAATCACACAAATATACAGATATTACATTAATTAAGGAATAATTATTCATTTTAAATTGTACATTATGAGCTGCTGCTCAGAAATACATTTAATGAGCACAGCCAACTGCATCATGGCGCAATGTCATATAACACCCCATGGGCTCAATGATGTGATAGTTTGTTTTATTTTACTGTGTGTACCCATAAAATCTTTCAAATAACACAGTGTAACCCTGGATGCATTCCTCAGCATGCTAGGCAGCAAACTTCAGCTTACTCCACACTTAACCAATTATACCCAGTCTGATATTTCTGAAAATTTTCCATTTAGCACATTATTGTTTATGAGCAAAGCCAATGTGATTGCTAAAGGTTATTAGCCTTGTTGCAGAGTTCAAAAGAACCTCACACTTGTGCAGTTTGTAACCTGGTTAAAACAACTAGTCACTGGTTAAATATTGGGAGAGTAGGTAGGAGAAAAAGGTAGCAGACATACTGTACACACCAAGCACTAAGAATACTGATAATAAAAAACAAATTAGTGCTTCGAGTGTGCACCTGCATTTACGTTTTCCTGCATGGCATTACAAGTCTCAGCATGGTAGCACCAGGCTTGGCAACAGGGGGGGACTAAGGGGACTCCCGTACCGGGCCCCGAGGTCCAGAGAGGCCCCGCAGACCGGATGGGCACAAAACGGGACCATGGACCGCAGGTGCTGTTCCAGCCGGCGGGCCCCATAACAGCCGCCCAGCCCCAGCTCCAAGTCCCTTGAAGCCTGGCCCAGGCAGCACTGGGCTCTTCCAGGTAGCTCAGCTGTGGCCCAGGCCAGACCTTTAAGCAACACGGCGGCATGACGTCATAGGTCACATCACCGCACATCAGATAAAATCTGCGGTGTGGAGGGGATGGCAAAGGAATAGGGGCTGCAGAAGGGGAAGATGGTGGGAGTGGGACCTGAATACAGAAGAAGGTGAAGAGGGCATAGGAAGCTGATAAGGGCTAGGGGCAAAGCAAGGTGATGGGGGCCGGAGGTAGAAGGTGACACGGGCTGGGGGCAGAGGAAGGTGATGGGGCAGAAGGTGATGTGGCATGGGCTAGGGTCAGGGGAAGGTGAAAGGGGCTGGGGGAAGAGGGTGACATGGGCTGTGACAGCGGAAGGTGATGGGGGGCTGGGGATAGAGGAAGATGAAGGGGCAGAGAAAGGTGATGGGGGCGGGGGCAGAAGGTGACATTGGCTGGGGGCAGAGGAAGGTGAAGGGGCTGGAGGCAAAAGGTGACATGGTCCTGGGTGCAGAGGAAGATGATGAGGGCTGGGGACAGAGGAACGTGATGGGGGCTGGAGGCAGAGCAAGGTGATGGAGGCTTCTGGGCTGAGGATTGTGATGAGAGGCTGAATTTGAGGTAGGTGATGAGGGACTGAGAATGGCTGGCTGCAGACACCATCCCTTCTACCCTTGAGGCATCCACAGCACTGTCATTAAGAAGACCTTGCAAGAGACAGTAGAACTACAGCCTGCATCATCTGTGATAGAGAGACAGTGTGGTACTGTAAGTCATAGTGTATTTTTACTTTATTTAAAGGCTGGCATATCTTTCAGTTAACAGTCTCATGCTTCGCATATCACACATGCAGGGGAGGGATGTGCAGGATCGTGGGTGGTGGTGAGAAGGTGGGGCCCCCAGATCCATCAGTGTAACTGGCCCCGAGATTTCTGTTGCCGGCCCTAGGTAGCACCTCTTATTTTGTTTAAAATTAATGTGTGCAATCAAGCCCCACCCCCCTCTTTTCATCTGTATTTGTATATATAAAGTACAAATAGAGACTCCTTGTACTAGCAACCCTCCTATCTGCCATTAGGTGATTTTAAATAGCACGGGTCCTTGCATTGCTGTCTAGACAGAGGAATAGGCACTAGTATAGGTACATCCTGAATAAATTGATATAATGTGTTACTATTAGGCATGTTAGGGACCCATCAGATGAGGTTCACCTTTACATGGTAGATGGACATGCACTTTTGGCCAAACATGTGCAAAGAAACTTATTTATACTTAATTTTAATTTTAAAGTTTATCATCATATTTTTTATTATCAGTGTTCTTAGTGCTTAGAGTGTGCACCCGCATTTTTTGCACCTCTTATATTATATTTAAAATTAGAGTGTGCAGTCTAACCCCCCCTCCCTTCTTTATGTTAGATTATAACATAGCTTTAAAAATTAATAAGAAAGCATATGTGGACTATAATTTTATTGTCACTTTAAAATTTTTCTTAAATTGCAATATGTCAGATGTACTGTATTATACAATTCATTCTATTCCAGCATAATTCTTTAAGCACATTTATTGTTTTATATATATATCGCGGTGTCAGTTATATTCAGGGCAGTTTGCTTTTCAAATGTTGGGGGCAAAAATGGCAAAAGGACTGCCAGTGAGTACCCAAGTGAAAAAAATATGTTTGGAACCACTGATATACATCAAAGAGCGAAGTGATATAGAAAGTGATCTTTTACTCTGCTTCTGTTGTTATACACACAAAACATTGGTATTTTGAATAGCAGTGGATCAGAGTTATTGGAGGGACTATCAATAATAGACACATTAGCAGCAAACATGTAGTATCAATTACATAGTTATGTTTATATAACTTGGGTTGCTTTTAAAACCTTGTTAGTTTCTGGGCACACTGTTAAATTTAAAAAGATGGCTGATTTTTACCCATTTCCCACCAGGGGCATAGCCAGAACTTTGTGGGCCCTATAGTACCATTTTGAAGAGGAGAATGCTTCAAAACTTCTAGAAAGACACCTCTCTCTGCAGTGGTTGTTCATTTTAAGCTCCATAGTAGTGCCTTAGTTAATAATATATCACACAGTGGGCCTGATTCAGAGCCGGATGCTCTTGAAGAGCGCTCGCTCTGAATTAGAGTGTTTTTTTTTGCGAGTGGCCAGGTAATGGTCGCAATGGTCGCGACCATCGCGACCATCGGGGCTTGCGACGAGACCCTTGTGGTAGGGTCTCATCCGTCGCAAGCCCCTGAGAGCTTCCTGCTCTAACAGAGCAGGAAGCTCTCCACTGACATCACAGGTGATGTCAGTGGTGCCTCCCACAAAAGGCAGGCGTTCCTTCGGGAATGCCTCCATTTGTGTAGCCACCCCCCTCCCCGCCTACAAAACGGGGCGAGCTGTCAATCAACATCTAAAGACACCCCTCTTGTAGTGAGCCCCAGAGTGAGAGAAATTCTCTCTTGCTCCGGGGCTTGCGCATGCATGTGTGCAGTACCCCACCATCGACCCACTTGCGAGCGCTATGCGCTCGCGAGCGGGTCTGAATCAGTCCCTAGCTCATACTATGACAGAGAGGAAACAGCTTCATGCATGTGCGGCCGTGGAGAGTAAGCAAGCTTGGCTGCCGGTCAGCGGTCGGGCAGCAGGGAGGTGCAGGGGAAATCCCGTTGCACGTCAGAGGGGAGGGTACCCAGGCTTCCCGATCACATGTCCTTGGTTGAGACAGCTCCATGCATATGTAGCCGTGAGGGGTAGGCAGTCTTGGCTGCCGGTCAGCGATCGGGCGGCAGTGAGGTGCAGGGGAGATCCCGTTTGCACGTCAGAGGGGAGGGTGCCCTGGCTTACCCGGTCACCTGACCAAGGTTGAGATGACGTATGTTTCGCCTTCACAGAGGCTTGTTCACATCCAGTGAGGTGTGAGGTGTTAGTTCTTATTTAAATACCCTAAATTGGTTCAATTGTTAAGAAGAGAAATCTTTCAATTAACAGAGGAATCTGATATCCAGTTCAAGCATAATTGGTGTAACCCATTAAAGTAAGATTATCTGAGATGGTTTAACATAGATTAACATCAGATAATCTTACTTTAATGGGTTACACCAATTATGCTTGAACTGGATACCAGATTCCTCTGTTAATTGAAAGATTTCTCTTGAGGGCGCCGTCCGCTTGATGTAAACAGGGAATCTCCCTGCATCTCACCGCCGCCTGAGCGGTGACCAGCGGAAGAGACTACCTTTGTTTGGCGGCTGCAGTATTGGACAGCCGCTTCAATCCACACATGCTGCCCTCTCAGTTTGGTCTCATTACAACACAGCTGTTGAGCTGTGGTATTATATGCTCATATATAGTATTCAGTATTCATTTTCCCTTCGGGACTATAACTTATAATATCTTGTATGGACTTATTATACTTATGTATCCGTGTTAACACTGTTAAGTACACCAAATAGTTATACATGATTTATCTTGATTCATGGTTAATTGGACAGATACAGTCCATCGATGTTATAACCTAATTCTTGCTACCCTGTGATACAGGTTGATATAAGCATTTCTGCTCAGACACTGTACTGTATTTCTCCATTTTCCGCACTCTCTCATCAATTGACCGGCGCCATATGTCCTGCAATGTTTAATAATATCAGGATAGCTGGGGTTTGTGGAGATTGACAGCAAAAGTGCCCATATCCCTTTCTTCCTACCAGCTGCCAACCCCACTCTCTCATCCCATGTCCTCTGTCCTTGACAAGACATGGTGACAGCAGAAGTGGGGGAGACAGACCCTGGGTCCCTATTTTTCTCATATTCCATCTGTCACCTCAACTTATTTATTTTTTTCTGTCAAAAATTTATATTACTCTACTTGACATTGTATTATCTAACTTGCCGTTTATTTTAGGTGACAATGTTTGGCACATTTTTCTAAAATTTGTAACTAAATGTAGACGATTCTACGTATGGGAGTCACATGTGCTGCCTACGGTCTAAAAAGCATCTATGTTCGCTCTAATACAGTGTCAATTGAAATTTAAGGAGTGCTATGAACTGATAACCATTTGGTATTAATGTTTGTGACATCCATTTCTCCATAACTGGATACATATTACTGAGAGGAGATTCTTAATGAATAGTTTTTTCCGATTAATATTTCTTCTGTGGAGCAGCGATATTCTGTACCTCTAAGTATATCTGCCGTGTTGAGGAACATTTTTTGAATTGGAGACCAATTATATTGATTTACATATTTGCTGCCATGCTATATACTGAATTATAGTATTCCCTCTATATCTGTATTAATCCAATTTATGAAGGGATTTATCATCTTTAATATTCGCCTTCAGCCAGATTACATTTTGGGTTTCCTTTTCTTAGGCAACCATTATCTATGTTTATATGTTGTCTTTAATACCCTTTTTTGTGTGTAAACTTATTTTACTTTATTACTATTAAAAGTTAAATTTTAAATACTTAAATATATAAACATTGAGTGCCCCCCAAAAAGAGTCATCTTTTCTCCATATCTGCATACCTATTTTCTCTGACTCTGGGGTGCACCGCCAACTTTAAGAAGTAACTCACATTTCTTTTGTGTCATAAATGTCAGTTAGTTGGTTCATTATACTATCTTTTACCACACCATTTACATACCGATAGGAATAAAATTGGGTGGTAATAAACCTTATATCAACCCCCGTCCTGATACGTCCAGTGCGAACTCCAACCAGCTTTACCTTTGTAACTGATCACAATTGCTGACAGAGGTGGCTCACAAGATACATTGACACCTGCAGGTATCGTCCTCACAGTAGGTATCTCGGTACTGCAGTGCCTATAAAAGGCTCAATCTGCAGCAGCTGTGCTTTGTATACTGCTGGTTTTAGAACTGTATAAAGGTACTGCTTATGCACGTCAATACCAATTGTTTAATCTGCAGTTACTATCACCACTCCTGGCATTGCCAGTGGATATATCCAGATATATATATTTCAAGTAAGCAGTAATACCATTGTATAACTGCATTATATTCAGTTTGACAATAAAGGATTGCCTCATTTTATGCCGGATACTGACTGGTTAACAGGACTCCCAGTGTAAGTTGTGGTTAGTAATGACATATTAGAGTGCAATACTATTAGTAGTAGTTTGATATTTATTAATTAGTCACATGCACTCTGGAGGGTCTCTAAATAACGCTAAGTCAGTCCTAATAAATTAGCTCCTCCTATTGACGCATAGTGTAACCCCTTCAATAATAACTTGAATATTCAAAAACTGTTAATTCTTTATTCAGGAATACAGTAATGAAGTGTAGATGATTTTGTGCCATAAATCTAAAAGATACACATATGCTTAAGAGGATTCTTTCAGTGTTATAATCATATGTTAATATCCACAATCAACAGCATATAATGTATGTTTATAAATTTCAGAAAAGGAAACATATCCTTTCTAAGCATAAAACACATAGCTTGATATTCAAAATCATTAGCACATAACTCACTGTGTAAGGGATAACACTGTTCAGGCATCAACTAATTATCTTCTTACAATTGGTTCTATTTTTATTTTCATACAGTATATCATTGCAAAAGTCCTGTGTTGAAATCACCTTACCTTTCCTTTCTCAGTAGCTTGATGCACCCAGCTGGGGCAGATGGGGTGTGCCATCAAGGGAGCTAGAGCTACAATCTTTGGTGGGATCAGGTATTTTATTTTACAATAAAACAATGGAGGGCTGGAGTGAGCAGGGTGGAAGGGCAGTCAGCTGCATATAGTAATCCTTCCAAGGGCCATAATTCTTTGCTGTAGCCTCCCATTTGATTGCCTTTCCTTCTCACTCACAGCCTTGGCAGTACCTGCCTGGCTCCTCTTTCCTGAATCCTGAATGTTACTGGAACAGATGAGGTCACCAATTAATAAGATAAGAATAAGAGTGTAAGGGGTTAAGGGTGTAAGGGGTTTAATGATGGTCATTGATGCTCTTGGTATTATATGGTGGTCATTGATGCTTTCTGTGTTGTATGTTAGTCACTGATGCTCTCTGTATTGTATGATAATCGCTGATAATCTCTGTATTGTATGGTGGTCCCCAATGCTCTCTGTATTCTATGGTGGAAACTATGATCTCTGTATTATATGGCAGTCACTGTGATGTTCTCTGTATTATAAGGTGGTCACTGTGATACTCCCTACATTATATGATGGTCACTGTGATGTTCTCTGCATTATATGGTTGTTACTCTGATGTTCTCTGCATTATATCATGGTCACAGTGATGTTTTCTATATAATAGTCCAGTAAGTGTGATGTTCTCATCAAAATATGGTAATCACTGAGATACTCTATTTATTTTATGTCTGTCACTGCAATGCTCTGTGGATGATGAGATAGTGTAGTACTGACAGTGATATGTCTCATTCAGTCTTACAACATTGGAGCTTGCATTCTCCATTTAAAATGAAAAACACCCCTGAACCACAGAATAAATGCAGTAGGTACCTTAATGTAAAGGACTAAAAATGGGTTTTGCCCTCACAATACAAACATGTCAATCTTTACAATGTTGATGCTTGTATTGAAACAAGCCAACAGTGACATATATAAATCGTTGCCCTGGGTGACAGAAAGCCTAGCTTCACCCCTGGTACCCAGGGTCAATGTAATGCTTGCTTTCCCATGACCTCTAAAAGAAGAAATTAGTGCTTGATAATCAGCTGGATCCAAGAGATTCAATAATGATACCTATCAATTCTGTTAATGCCAACACATTAGCTAGATTTAATGCATTCAAATGTTTTCATTGTCCAATCAAATTACTTCTAGTTTACAATTTATATTTGAGGCTGGATTGAGTGACAACTCCACAGGAAAGTAGTCCATAGACCATAATGGTTCATTTGTCTCAAGCATTTCTCATGAAGGGCAATCATGGTTATTCATTGCGCAATATCTCAGGTTTCCATTTAACATAAAATAAACAATGTAAGCAGTGTACTCTTAGTGCTAAGAGGATTCTCAGTGAATGTGAAATATCGACGTTGGAACCCAGGATTTCCCTGTCCAATTGTTTCCTATGAAGAGGATATAGGTATCTGTCACTGCATTTTTAGTGTCCAGCCTTGTAGTAACACAAATTGGGAGATTGCATAAACTTAGTGGACTTTGCATAAACTTAGTGGACCCATTTATCATCAAGACATTAACCCCTTTATCACCTGTTAAATGGATTATGTCCTCCTTTCAGTTTATAACGAACAGTATTAATCTTAATTTACAGCTGCTTGTCACTGTTCCACTTATGACATCTATAGATAGTGATACATTCCCCATTGCTGACAATGTGGAATTAGCAATAACTTTTCCAGCTTCAGCAAAGCCTTTCTGCTTTGCTGTGTCCTCACTGTGTGAAATTTTAATGTTCATGCACAGACTGGCCATTGCATATGCGGAGGTTACTTTTCAACTTCTACTTCAGCACATCTGATCTTTGTACATACTGTGGAAGCTGCTTCCTTTTTCACCATGATAATACGTAGGTGAAGCAGGAGCAGTATTTTTTTCACTGTAGGTGGAGTCTTAGTACACGTTGTAGTCCAAGGTGTAGTTTGTCAAGATCCAAACACTGATTAAAGAAATTCCAATTCAGGTGTACTTTGAACAAGACTAATGAGTGCTTATGTGTATGTTAAGCTTTTATCTTCCAATGTCCAACAGTTCACCACACAAGATAATCTGTAAGAAGTTTTAAAATCATTGTGATGCAATACCCCCAAAAATATGAAATGAAGTAGTCATTACGTCAAAATTAGGAATGCTGAAGTTCATAATGTCGATGACACAATGTTGACAGTTATGATGTCGACATACTCAGAATATCAACATTGTCAGAATATTGACATTAGAGTTAGGCTGCGGATCGGGAGTGTGATGGTTAGGCACAATGAGGAACTTAAAGTTAGGTAACAGTGTCTAGGAGGATATGGTAAGCACTAGGGGAGGGATAGACGTAGGGATTAATGTATAGGGATACTACTCACCTAATTTGCTGCTCTGACAGATTTATGCACTAGAAGTCACACTTACATGACCATCAAGACCCAGAAGATGCTGTTGGAGCAGCTGCAGCCATCAGGAGAAGGTAAGTCACTGCTGGACAGCCAGGGCTGATACAGTATGTTGACATCCTGACATTTTGATATTTCATTAGTGTCTACATTATGACCATGTTAACATTCATATGTTGACATTATAAATATCAACATTATGACTTAAAACATATCATACCACACCCATACATTTATTGAAGATATTATTTTCATTGAAATTTGATAACAAGAATGTAAATATTTAGGGCCTGATTCTGAGCTGCACGCAATCCGCACATAATCCCAATGTTCATGTAGTTTAGTGATTTATTTTGCATCTGCACATGTGCAAAAATGTCTGAAACCCCCTATGATGCATGCATTACTCAAATTGCACCAGACCATGCCTCTAATGGTGTTTTGCCTTGTACTGCAACTGTGGGTGCATTATTCTTTAGGTAGATTGCTACAGACACTGTTTCTGCCTAAAAGCATTTCTCTAGGTTGGCGTCATGCAGCATATATCTTGCATTTTCCACAATTGTACAGCTGGTATGGTCACTTGCACTGTTTTGTTCTGCCATGTTTGCAATTGTTAGTTGATACTCAATTCCATACTTCCTTAGTAAGGTTGTTATGCTCCTATTTTCATATTCTCCACAATTGTCAGAGCTCAAGATTTTTAACTTCTGACCAGTTTGAGTTTCTACTGATCTCTTGTAATTTGAAATCATATCTATTACTTCGCTCTTAGCTTTATTGAATCAAATATGTGTCATTCATGTGAAGTTATCGATGAATGTCAGAAATTATCTTTATCCACTTATCAATATTTCTTTCATCAGACCAGTCATGGGAATAACGGAAGGTGCTTCGTGAATCTAAACGCAGGGAACTGAAATTAGTGCTTGGGAATGGTACAATAGGAGGCACAGGAAACTTGGTAAATGAACCAGAGCTGGGTAAACACAGGAGGATAAACTGAGGCAAGACTAGAGGTAAAACAAAATAAGACACTAGGAATCCAGAAGTCAGAAGTGAATATGCTCAGGAAGGCACAGGAGATGGAGACGCAAGCTGGTTCCAATGGTACTAAAGAGCCAGACGCAGACTAGCTGTAGGATAAGCTAAGAAAGTAACCTAGGACCTGGAACAAATACTGGCATTGTAGTCACTGGTAAAGTGAAGTTGAACAGCCACTTCCTGTTCCTGGAGTCAGGCTAAATACCCTTAAGTAGCTAGTCATTGGATCAGAGAATCAGCTGAGTGACCACAGGACTACCATTGGGAGAGACAGGTCAGGTGATATGGACCAATGGCTGTGCCCATGCCTGCCACCACGGGAATCAGGACACATGAACGGAAGCCCTAGCAGACCCCAGGAAGAATATTCAGCCACCACTCACCTCCACTCCCAGTGACTGGACGCCAGTGCGGAGGTGAGTAGCAGCCAATCCCAGGCCACATTCTGACAGTCTGTATGTGTCACTCATGGCTATTCCTGTCACCATCCCATAAAGGAGTTTCTGGATGTTATTATACTCCAGGTGGCCTAGCCACCTGTGCCAGAGTTCCATAGAGTCATTTGAATCAGAAGCCATCATCGCACAACACTCTGCTGTGTCTAGAATGTATATATGCTGGGACCGGGTGCTATCGCTATTACAGTCCCTCTTTAATTCTGCACATCACATTTGCCCTCTGCGTACTTGACCTTAAAATCTTTTTTCTCTAGGTTGCTTATGGCAATGAGGTTTGTCCCCATATCTGGTACAAATAACACATCTTGAATATCATTGACTATGGTCTCACCTCTTATCTTTAGGTGTACTTTGAGTGTGCTGACTATTGTGTTTGTGAGGACTTTGTCCCCAATTCCCCTGATCTTTATAGGATTACACTTGGTCAGTGATGTGAACCACTCTTGGTTACAACTGAAATGCCTTGTTGCTCCAAAGTTTGCATACAAACAGTCTCTTCTGTGACTGTTTGTGACACTTAGGGCTGACTTGTTTTTCCTGTCAGAGCTTCTTTTACTGTGAGACATTTGTGTCTTTCAGTTTTCACTCTGAGGCCTTGTTTCCAACTTTGTGATATATGTAACACATGTACTTGGGCTTCTTGGGCTTGGCATGTCTTATGTGTAATGCAGTATTCTCAGTAATTACTTGTCCTATTGGTGCATCACAGTGGAATGTGAGAACAAGGTTATTGGAGACAGTACTATTTCCCTGGAGGAACAGATGTGCTGCACATTAATGTAGTACAGTGTCAAATACACACACTATGTATAGGAACAAGATGGTGCCAGGTCAGATGGTGTGGAGTCAGGCATGCTCAGTAAGGACTGCAGTAGCCATCTTGTTAAAGGTGGCTGCTAAGCTTTAATGCAGGAGCAGGATATAGTGCTGGAGCGCACTCCTCTTTAACAATATCCCCTTGTTAATGATTGCAACATACTGTAGCTTTTTATAGGACTGCATAAATGGCTGCACATTAACTTAGCTGGGTCAGAACTCAAAACTACTGAAATAAATGAGGATGAGCTAATTGGTCAGAGTTAGACAATTCCCACTCTCTGACCAATCAGAACGTCCCAATTAATTTCTATGGAGAGTGATTGGGAGTGATGGGGAGTGACCTATCATTCACAATGGGGATCTGTTAAGAACGGTATGCAGTCGGAAAGCTCGCAGACCTATTCCCAACAGCCGGCTTCCCGACTGTCATATCCCAGCAAGGGTCTAAAGACAGGTGTCGATATGCCGATGCCTGTCATTAAACATACTCCGGGAGCCTGGCGCCCGGCATCCTGATTGATGGGACGCCGGGAGCTGAGTGCGGATAGCCGCGAGGGGGTTTAGGGTTCCCAGGGGGAATTTAGGGTTAAGCACTCCCCGGGAGGTTAGGTTTAGGCTAGAGGAAGGGTGGGTTAGTGTTAGGCACCCCCAGGGCGGACTTAGGGTTAGGCACCCCCCCGGGGGACTTAAGTTTAGGTGGCGGGGAAGGGGGGGTTAGGTTTAGGCACTTAGAGGGTGGATTAGGGTTAGGCACTGGGGGAGAAGGTTAGGGTTAGGCATCCCTAAGGGTGGTTAGGGGGTAGAAATAGGTTAGTATATACTTACCTGGGGATGATCGGGATTTCCTCCTCTGCCGGGATGCTGCTGTTGGCATCCCGACCGCCGGGCATGGGTTCGGCAGTAAATCATACCGATAACGTTAAGAACACCAGCAACTTTTTTTTTTTTTTTGCCAAGTGTCAGAATGCCTACATGGAGCAAAGAGGATATGACCTCTTCATCTTGTAAGTAAAATTGGTGAAAGAGGGTGGTGTGGGTGTGTGTGTGTTTATTTAATCAATGACTTGCCGCTTCGGTGTGTGTGTTATGTCTTTTGTGTCATTTTGTTTTACAGTTGCCATTGGGACCTTAAAATCCAGGCATGATGGCTCGACAAGTGCCATCATTCCAGGGAAGGCTTGCTAGGACCTGTAGGCCATCTGTAAAAAAACCCAATATTATTTAACTCATTCATTACAATTACCTCCGCACTCAATGCCCAGGTTGTTGCAGAGAAGAGACTTGGGCTTTCAGCTCAGAGTTGCTTGTCATATTTGGAAAGAACACTAATTTTTTGAGGGGGTTCCCACTTCCTCAGGGATTTTAGCCCAGGGTTGACCAGTTTGTGGTTGATTGCACCACTCTGTGTGTCCCCCTACTGTAGTATCAGCCCCTCAGCTGGTTCAGTCTGGTGCAGGTTATTGGAAAATAGGGGGAACACACACCGGTTTTTCCCCTATTTTCCAATACCTGCCTAGGCTCAGAGGTGGTAATGACATCTACATTAAAAGAAGTCTTCACAGATCACAGTAATCTGTGCAAGGCTTCCACTCCACAGCAGATTGACGGTGGCTTTGCCATCAAATCTGCTGCAGAATAGGGTAAAGAAATCTGACAGGTAACAATTTAGGATGTGTAGTAACAGTCAAAACCGATGCATAGTAAATGCTGATTTTTTACACTGCAATCCAACATCGATACCCTTCATTGTCCATCAGTTTTGAAATAAACCCAAAGCCGACCCAAAGCCCCTAAATTCTTACTTAGAGTCTTGAATCACCAGTAAATGAGAAAATACAGAAATCTATACACAGATTATATCTCACATTTATGTAAAAATTATATTTAAATCTTTGGAAAATAGCCTAAAATGAGGCAACAGTTAACGTATTAATAACATTCTACAGAATCTATTTACAGCAGGAAGTACACTGATCTATATTTCCTTTTCCATTATAAGAATTAACATCTTCTTATATCTCTGCTGGTGTAGCTAATTCATTGAACATGACATCAAAGCACAGAGGTCAAAATACTTTGCCCAATTTATGACACATAAGGAGACATCTGGACGACAGGGAAAGACTGAAGGTAGCCTTTTACTGTAACTCAGTTACACATATTTAAATCCTGCACAAACTCTCTAGTGGTTTCTCTAATGTGCTGACAGAATAAAAGATCTGTAATATACAAATCTTGCTTCAACAGGAATACAGCGAGTCTAATAAGATGATAATTTTATCAACATTTGTCATCCCCATGAGAACTGCCTGTTTACTCAGAAGGTTATTATGAAAGGTTTTATTTTAACTGTCTCCAAGCATCATTTGTAACGATTTCTTTCTGGAAAGTAATTATGTTACACCACCTAAGCATTTTAATATAAAAGAAAATCACTCCTCCATATACCACTTTAATCAGGGTAAATCAGATTTATTTTTATCTGCATGACTTTTATAAAGTGTAATTTAATAGCCGCAATGCTAAGATTAAACACATTGATTAAATACTTGTGAAAACTATGAGGTAAATTTACTAAAGAGAGAGTTTTTAGATGTGGAGATGTTGCCCATAGCAACCAATCAGATTCTAGCTACTACTGTATCTTGATTTTCACATGTTCGTGTTTTAAATAGAGATGTGCATGGACCCCTGTGTTTGGTTTTGGTTCTGATTCATCATCATCATGTTTTGGTTTTAGCAAAACCACCCTCAAGTGTTTTGGTTCGGATTCTGTTTTGGTTCAGTTTTGGACTCCTTTAAAATCGATAAAAATCGACTAAAAAAATAAAAAAATCAGGTAATTTGGAACTGTTTACATGCAATCCAATACCTGAGATAAATTTTTAAATCCACGTTCTGAATTACAAGAAGACCCGAGCTGGGACTCAGTTCCATTCGGAACCCTAAAGTGATTCCGAACTGGGACTTGATACGACTCAGAATCCCTAAGTTCGGGGCTCCTGGGGGGGACCTAAAGGTTAGGCACCCCCCCTGGGAGGGTTAGGGTTAGGCTAGGGGAAGGAGGGGTTAGGCTTAGGCACACCCGGGGGGAGGTTAGGGTTAGGCACCACCCCTGGGAGACTTAGGTTTAGGCTACGGGGAAGGGGGCTAGGGTTAGGCACTTACAGGGGGGGTTAGGGTTAGGCACTTGGGGGGCAGTTAGGGTTAGGCACCCCTAAGGGAGGGTTAGGGTTAAGGGGGGGTTAGGTTAGTGAATATAGAAATATTTACCTGTTAGGATCTTCACTGCCGGCCTTCCAGCATTGGGATTTGGACCGTCGGACGTATTTCATACCGATCCCTTTTAGAGTATGTTACAATGGGACACTGTGCTGTAGCCATTTCCTATACTTCTTTATATGCACTTCTTTGAGAGTGAGATCGTTACTAAATTTGCATAATTGTCTCAAGACATATACTGACACTAAAACTAGTGGTGAAAGTTTACATCGTGATTAGGCACCATTTCACGCAGGAGAGTAGAGGGAGAGGACAGAACTGTGCATAAATAAACACCACTAGGACGCAAATTAGGGCGCCATTACAGCAGATTGAGTTGTAGTAGGTAGATGGAATTGGTGGAAAGGATGACTGCAGGCATCTTTGTCACTATGTATGTGTTTGTTTCTTAGGCACACACTGCAAACTGTAAACAAACTACTGTGTGTGGTGTTGCAAAAATAGAGTCTTGATTGTTAAAATGTGAACTTGCACTATCTATACTGCAGCATATTATTTGTCGTTTGTGTATGATCTCAGAGTCAGTGTTGATTTCAAGATTATCTGTGCAAAAAATATCATACTGTGTCTGAATATTAGCTATGGCCCTGATTCAGAGCCAGACGCTCTGACCAGAGCGCTCGCTCTGAATCAGGGCCCACCTCCATTAAAATGGAGTGTCCTCCTGGACGCTCATATAGCTGTGGGTCACCACCCACAGCATATACGAGCGTCCAACAAGATGGTCGCGATGGTCTTGACCATCGTGACCATCGGACTTGCGAGTGAAACCCTGTGGTCGGGTTTCTCAACCGCAAGGCCAGGAGTGATTTTGGCTCTATCAGAGCCAAAATCACTCCCACTGACATCACTAGTGATGTCAGTGGGGCCGGCTTCAGACGGTAGGCATTCCCATAGGATCACCTCCGTCTGGCAGGCACGCCCCCGAAACGCCCACCAAAGGGGGCGTGCTGTCAATCAACATCGACAGCATGCCCCCTTTGGTGCCAGACCCGGAGCGATGGAAAGTCCTTCGCTCGCCGGGTCTCGCGCATGCGCACGACGGAGCTCCCTCCATCGTGCGCATGTGCAGTGGGGAACATCGACCCACTTGCGAGTGGACTGCCGCTTGCGAGTGGGTCTGAATGACCCCCTATATCCCAAAAGAAAACCTATTTTCCTGGTAAAAAAATAATTGCAAAAATTACATAAAAAACACTGCCGTCTTTTCTAATTCAATTTAAAATATATTTTTCAAGATGTATTCCCATCATCTGCACCCTGAAACAATTCTTGCAAAGGAGAACTGTCTGTTCCTGGTATGTAAAAAAAAAATTGCCATTCTTTTATAAACAAATTAAAAAATTTGAATAGTGTTTTTTTCAGTGGCAGTTATTGTGTGCGGTAGCAGCCCCATCATCTGCACGCCAAAACAATTCTGGCAAAGAAGACCTTTGCTGTTGTTGGTGTTTAAAAAAAAAATAGCCAGACTTTTATAATAGAATTAAAAAATTTGCACAATGAGTTTTTTAGAGGCCCCATTATCTGCACCTCAAATAATTCTTGCAAAGGAGACCTTTTCTGTTCCTGGTATATAAATATTTTTTACAGCCTTTTATAGTCAAATTTAAAAATTATCATAGTGGGTTTTTCAGTGGCATCTACTGTGTTTGGTGGTATCCCCATCATCTGCACCCCAATTGAATTCTTGCATAGGTGTGTAAAAAAAATTAGCAGTCTTTTATAAACTAATTTGAAAACCAAAACTAATACATAACAAAGATTTAGAACCAAAACCTAAAATAAAAAAACACGGGGATCCATGCGCATCTCAAATTTAGATGCATGTTTGTACACCAGAGGAGGACTTGGAGTGACTTTTGCATATAGTCAAAGAAGCAAAAGATTGGCACACAGAAGCTACAGCATTTGACTCAGAATCAGCCACAGGCTAGTGCCCAGAGTCTACTGCTGCGGCACTGCGCTCAATGCGCTGCCGGCCGCCGGAGAGAGAGGAGGGGACCCATTTCTATCTCCATATGGGGCCCCTCTTGAAGCACCCCCAGTTGTGATCATGGGCTCACTACAGATTTTTATATACTGTATATAAAAATCATACATGTTCTGCAATCACCTAATTACACTCCAAACTGTATTTCATGGGTTGAGGTCTTGCAGCTCATAGGCTTAAAGAGAGTGCCATGGATTAAAGTCCTGCATCTGCTCTGGCAATCTCTGTGTTTACATTTCACAGGTGTCATTTTCTTTTTTCTCAGCGCCATCACTGGTTGCCCGCGTCGCGGTCATGTGATGTTGTTGATGACGCGGACACATGATGATGTTATCTACATGAGCAGGCTGGCGGTCGGCACTGGGACTCTGTGCACTACTTCCTCCATATGAGCACTTGTGGGACTATAAGATAAGACTTTCATAGCTTTGTGATATGATGCCATTCTATTAGATAGATAAATAGATAGATAGATAGAATACAGGATAGCTATCATGTCTCCAACTTGCACAGTGGGAGCCCCCAACATTTCCAAGGGCCGGTGCCAAAGACAGGACAGCTATCCTGCAAGAGAGGACAGCAAGGACTGAGGGCTGGTTCAGGTCCTTCTCCGATACATGTATCTCTGAAACTGTCTGTCTGGCTCCTGAAGAAGACCAACAGATCCATTAGGTTGTACCTGTGTTTACCTGATATTTTATATGACCGTTTTTACAGGAACATAGATACAGTATTTAATTTCCACCCTGTGCATGTTTGAACTGACCACATACAGTATATAATGTTTTAGTTTGTAAAACTATACAGATACTTGTGTCTGCTTCTGTATAAATTATTGGAATTTAATGCTGTTTTTATGTAACATTTTAAAGTTTGCATTACTGTATTACTGGGTTTAAAATGTTAAAACAATAATAATTTGCTTCCTGTCACACTGCTTTCTGGTTCATTGGTCTGTAAAGAGAATTTAAAGGTGTCAATATCAGTAAATGACAGTGTTTTGGCTTGAATCAGCACTAGAACAGCACGAATAGAAAACTATTGTATTCTAAGAATGGTAAAATACAGAGTTTGAAAAAAAAAAGAAAAATAACAGTAAAAACCAAGCAACATGGGGTAAAAAGAATATTAAATAGCTTAAAATCAATCAAATGAATCACACACTGTGATTACATTTGTTATAGAGGTATAATCTTTTTCCAACTGCTTATGAGTTAGTAAAAAAAGAGGATGGCAAAACTGGGGCACACTTGTATGGTATGAGGGTCTCTTTGAGCCAGGCTGCTTCTGTTTTGTTTATTGTTCATAATATGGTCTTTGGGTGCTTTTTCACATTTGAATTACGGATGTGCATCGGACCATTGTTGCTGGATTTGGATTTGGATTTGGCTCTGATTCTTCGTCCGGCTTTGGATTTGGATTTGCCAAACCTGCCATGACTGGCTTTGGATTTGGATTTGGATTTTTTACAAAAATGTACAAAAAAGCTAATATCACATAATTTGGGCTAGAGTATTATTAACTTCAATAACATTAATTTCCAGTCATTTACAGTCAATTTAGACCACCTCACAGCTCACAATATTGTTTTCACCATTATTGAATAAAGGTTGCAGTGAGCTGACTGGTTACTAAGTGACAGAGCATCGGCGCAGAGGCACAGACACCACAGTATAAAGCACATCTATGAAACATGGCTACACAGCAGTGGCAAAAATGAAAGGTAGTGCAAGATGGAATTGTCCTTGGGAAGTGGGGTGTTGCCAGCAGAGTCACAGTACTTGTATACACAGAGGGGTACTGCCCTAGGTGTCACAGCACTTGTATACATAGTGGGCTGAGGAGCTCATTCAGACCCACTCGCTAGATGCTTTCGCTCGCTCCCAGGATATGCAAATCAAGCGCATGCCCTGCAAGGCAGGCGATCGCATGGCAAGGCATTAGCACGCCCACTATGTCTTGGCATGCAATCACTTTGTGTATACAGATGCCCACCAGCCATTCATAAGACGCCCACTTACGCTCAACATCTCCTGGAAATGCATGAAAACATTGGTACATCGAGCACCATCAGATGTGCTCACAGCGCTTGAAGTTGACTATCCCTTGCCGAAAGCACTGCGATCACTTCAGTGTGAAATACAAGCAGGTGAAATGTACTATGATGCTGCCTGTTAATTATGCACGCTTCCTACATTAAATACAATATTTTTAATATTTTTATGATTATCAGTGTCATTTTGTGTATATAGCTCCTTTCCACCTATTTATTTTCCTGTTAATTATGCACGCCTCTGAAACGGCATTGAAACACTCAGGCACGCCCGTGTTTGTACCTCCACTCCCCCGTTTCTAGTGGCCTGCCCCTGTTACCACCCAAAAATGGCCTCTCCTATAACTTATTCAGTTGGGCTGTCTATGCAGGGCGAGTGAGCGCTTCCTGATTTTTCCCAGTGGTTCGCGCACACACATTACAATGCATATGCATGCGCAGTTTGCAAATATTGGCCAGCTACGAGCGATTGCATCCTAGCAAGCAGGTCTGAATCAGCTTCTAAGGCCCAAGGAGTTATGGTGCTTGTATACACAGAGGGCTACGGCCCAAGGAGTCACAATGGTTTTATACACAGAGGGCTCCTGCCCAAGGAGTTAAATGCTTGTATACACAGTGGGCTAAGGCCCAAGGAGTTACAGTGCTTGTATACACAGAAGGCTATGGCCCAAGGAGTCACGGTGCTTTTATACACAGAGGGTTACTGCCCAAGGAGTCACGGCGCTTTTATACAAAGAGGGCTAAGGACCAAGGAGTTACGGTACTTTTATACACAGAGGGCTAAGACCCAAGGAGTCACAGTGCTTTTATACGCAGAAGGCTAAGGCCCACAGAGTCACGGTGCTTTTAATTTATTTTATACACAGAGGGCTAAGGCCCAGGGTGTCACGGTGCTTGTATACACAGAGGTCCTTGGCCCACAGAGTCACGGTGCTATTAATTTATACACAGGGGGCTAAGGCCCACGGAGTCATGGTGCTTGTATACACAGAGGACTAAGGCCCACAGAGTCACAGTGCTTTTAATTTATACACAGAGGGCTAAGGCCCAGGGAGTCACGGTGCTTGTATACACAAGGAGCTCCTTCAGACTCGCTCACTAGATATGTTTGCTTGCACCCAGCATATGCAAATACAGCACTTGCCTAGCAAGGTAGGCGATTGCACGGCAACGCATTAGCACACCCATTATGTCTTGGCATGCGATCACTTTGTGTATGCAAACGCCCACCAGCCATTCATAAGATGCCCACTTGCGTATGTCATCTCCTGGAAGTGCATGAAACCATTGGTACATCGAGCACCATCGGATGCGATCGCAGCGCTTGAGGTTGAGTATACCCTGCTGCAAGCACTGCGATCACTTCCGTGTGAAATACAACCAGGTGATGTGTACAATGACGCTGCCTGTTAATTATGCACGCCTCTGAAATATCGTTGAGATGCTCAGGCACACCTGCATTTGCACCTCCACTCCTCCATTTCTAGTGGCCAGCCCCTGTCACCACCCACAAACGGCTTCTCCTGTCACTCATTCTGCTGGGCTGTCTATGTGCAACGAGCAAACGCTTCCCGATCTCTCGCACTGGTTCGCGCACTGTGGTGCATGCGCAGAGCACAAAAATCACCTAGCTATGAGCGAACGCATCCTAATGAGCTGATCTGAATCAGCTCCTATGGCCCAAGGAGTCATAGTGCCTGTATACACAGTGTGGTACAGCACCAAAACATTTTTAACTTTTAACTGTTTAAAAGTTTTTTTACTTTTTTAACCTTTTTTTTTGTACACACAGCCACTTGTGAGTCATTATTTAATCAGCAGAGTATAGCGCAGCGTGCCCCCTATACAGTTACTTTGCCCACCCAGCCACTTGTGAGTCTCTGGATACAGCCACTTAAATTGCAGAGTGTAGCGCAGCATACATCAGCGTGCAGTGTGCCCCTATTCAGTCACTTTGCAGCACAGCTACTTGTGAGTCTCTGGACACAGCCACTTAATCAGCAAAGTATAGCACAGCATACGTGCAGTGTGCCCCCTATACAGTCACTTTGCCAGTACAGCCACTTGTCCCTGTCACAGCCAGTACATAAGCAGAGCAGTGCGCAGCGTGTAGAGCGTGGAAGTGAATGGTGCCGAGTCTCGGTCTCGGCACCTTATGTAGAGGCGAACTCTCGCTTCTCGTGAGAATACGGCACTCTCACCTCTCGCGAGGATCCGACGCCAGGAGGCTGATGTAGAGCCTCGCAGTGGGATCCTAGTCGGCGGCTCGGGTGGACTCGGATCCCCGATGTTCCCTAAGTTGAATATAATATACCAAAATGTAGAACAAACAAGTCTGTTTTAAGACTACTGTACTATATTAATTGTTTTTCAGATAAGTTGAGTCCACTTGACATGTAAATTAAGGTGACCTTCCTGTAAAACCTCAGCAAATCACCATGGAGTGTTCCAAAACAGACCATTGGCACTTTCCATTAAAAAAAAACGTGTGTAGATTGCCATTGAACTGTATGTGGGCTATTTATATATGGCACAATACAAATTTGGGCATTTAATTTTGCACTTACTGTTGTACTCTGGTCCTGATTCAGCAGTGCACGCTAGCACAGATAATCCAATGATGCGTCCAATTACGCAGCTCGGATCAGTAATGCATGCAGGAGGCATGACGTCTCTAGCTGCATTACTATATTATAGCTATCACAGCTGCTACCATGTTAGCAGCTGCGAAAGCCTCTGCGCCCTCTGCTGAATCAGGCCCTTGGTCCACAATGTGCATAAAGCTTCCCATTTACCTCGACATTCACACCTATTTCTGCATACCTTTAGGTTCCACAGGTCTACTGTACAGTATGTTGGCATTGAACTTGGGAAATAATTACCCTCACACATAGAATTTTATTCATTTAGTACATGTTGATATTTTTCACATGGAAGAATAGATGACAGCTATAACAAAATATTTCCCCTTACTGCACTGTATTACTAATTTATTATAGCTGATTTAGAATTTAATGTAAAAGATGCCCAGTGTATATATGCATCTTTGCTTTTGGACACCTGCATTTAAACATTTGTATCTTGAGTAGAGTGAACAGTTCAGATTGGGAGAAATCCAAAAGCACCAAATTTGGTGTTTCCCAGTACCGGCTCAGGTCCGTCCACCAAATTCTGTTCTCAAAACGAGGCAAATGTAATTTGCCTGGAAAACCTTGAATCTCGTGTGTTTTGGTTTGCATATAAGTCCCTTTCTCAAAATTACAGGTGCCATTTCACACAGTGTATGAAGAAGGGTGTGGGCTGTAGCTGTGCTGCAGTAGTCACCATTATAGAGAGTTAAGGCTGTTGGAGTGGGTGAGAAAACTGGAAAAGAAAGCAGGCATCTTTAAGCTGTGTGTCTGTGAGGGTCAGACACTAGCAAGCAATCTGCAGTACAGACTCCTGTGTATGTTATGTTTGTCAGGCACTAGCAACTGCAAACTGTAATAGAGGATCCTCCTGTATGTTTGTTTGAACTTGAAGTGAGCTGCACTTACTTACAATTGTTTTTCACAAAGGTGTACTGTATATCTACTGTGTGAGGTTCAGTTCTCCAGAAATCCGAATCCACCCAAATTTCGTGAATCCGGACAGATCTGAGTTGCAGAGATCTACTGTAGAGAGATCTGATTTGCGGTTCTAATCACCAGAGAGGATCCAGAAAGATCTGAGTCGAGGTTCTGATCTTCCCACGGTTCGTAATTCGGACGTTTTGGATTGCAAAATTTACATTATTTTAGCTGTTTTTAAAAACTTTTTATTATTTATTTAAAAAAGACCCAGATCCAAAGCCAAATCCACCTCTAACTATGAAGGAAAAAGTTACTGCTGAAAAACTTAAAATTGCCAACATGCCATACACCACATGTAGTGGCAAGGAAAGGCTCAGACCATTTCCTTTATTTGTGAGTTATGGTCCTCCTGCTGCTCTTTCATGCCTATTGTGAAAGTCAGGCTTCTTCTGCAACCTCATATATACCACCTTCTCTCTCTGAGTCTAGATGTGTTTCCTCTAAACCAGGCAAATCAGTGCACAAAAAGAACACTAAGGCACCAAATTGCATGTTCACAAATTTCACTGATTCCTGAGGAAGGTATAAGGGTTAAAATTAGAGAAGCTCGTGTCCGGTTTTCCTAGAACCGAACCCACCTGAATATAGGGGATCTGAGAAGAATCCGAGTACGGCTCAGGGTTTCCCGCCTAACTCAGAATCCAAAACGAGTCAAATCAGCATCATCTCGCTGTCGGATTCTCGTGGGTTTTGGATTGTATAAAGGTCCCGGTTATCGGTGCCATTTTCATTCTGGCTGTGGAGAGTGTACAGAGCAGATGTGCTCTTTTCTTCTAGGGTGCATTGTGTGTTGCTGTTAGTGACTTGTCACTATTTGTTCAGTGTTGTCAGGCTGGGGCTGCAGTACATAAAGTGGGGGGTGCACTGCTGTGTCACTCACTGTTATCCTGTCAATCAAGGGGCAGGGGTTGCAGTACATAAAGGGCTCCTGCTGTGTTGTCCATCAAGGGGCTAGGGCTGCAGTTCATAAAGGGGTGCTCTGTCAATCCAGGGGTGCTTTTTCCCAGTGTATAAAAAATAAAATGTAAAATGAAATGCTTATTTTTTTTATGTGTGTGTGCTATTATTGTTCAGTGACACTGCCGGCCATACCGCAGTTTATCATCCATGTATTTGTGACTCTGCAGGTGGTCTGTCCACACTCCGCTGCTCTGCAGAGGTGCTTTGTTTTCCATAAAGGGGTGCTGCATTGATCATCAAGGGGCTGCTGCCTCATCCAGGGGTGCTTTTCCCAACTGTAAAAAAATATAAAAGTGAAATAAAAAAATTAGCATTCCTCAAAAAATTTAAAAAATATATATTTTTTTTGTGTGTGTAGGCAAATTAGCTGCGCTGTTATTGTATGGTGACACTGCTGGCCAGAAAGCAGTTTATCATCCACTTATTGTGACACTATAAGTCATATTGCAGTGTGTTTTTCTTATTCATAAAAAATCTTGTGACACTGTAAGTGGTAGCGAAGTGTTTTACTCATAAAAAATCTTGTGACACTGTAAGTGGTATCGCAGTCTAATATTCAACTTTTCACTTCTTCCCTCAATCGTGAGTAAATGATTAGTCTATACACTGACTACAAGACCACAACAAAGTGCTAAATAACATGCATAATATACAAATCATAATGACATCACTGTAGGTGGTAGCACAGTGTGTTATTCTTTTCTTATTCATAAAAAATCTTGGAACACTGTAAGTGGTAGCGCAGTGTGTTTTTCTTTTCTTATTCATAAAAAATATTGTGACACACTAAGTGGTAGCACAGTGAGTTATTCTTTTCTTATTCATAAAAATATTGTGACACTAAGTGGTAGCGCAGTGTGTTATTCTATCATTATTCTTAAAAAATATTATGGCACTGTAGATAGTAGTGCAGTGTGTAACTCTATAAAAATCTTGTGACACTGAAAGTGGTAGCGCAGTGTTATACTCACATAAAATATTGTGACACTGTAAGTGGTAGCATAGTGTGTTATAATTGTCTTATTCATAAAAAATATTGTGACACTGTAAGTGGGAGTGTAGTGTGTTATTCTTTTCTTATTCATAAAAAATATTGTGACACTAAGTAGTAGCGCAGTGTTTTACTCTTAAAAAATCTTGTGACACTGTAAGTGGCAGTGCAGTGTTTTACTCATTAAAAATCTTGTGACACAATAAGTGGTAGTGAGTGCGTTATTTTTTTCTTATTCAGAAAAAATATTGTGACGCTGTAAGTGGTAGCGCAGTGTGGTATTCTTTTCGCATTCATAAAATATATTGTGACACTGTAAGTGGTAGCGCATTGTGTTATTCTTTTATTATTCATAAAAAATATTGTTATTGATACCAGAGTGTAATATTTTAAATTGGTTCAAATTGACGTGTGTGTAACTCACTTCATTCATGTTTGTTGATATGGAAAACGATCAGTTGAGAGGAGAGCAGGATTCACATACTAGGGCTGGAGCTGCTAGCAGTGCCACCAGCCATGATGATACCAGTCCATCTATGTCATCTACTAAAGCCGATGCCCAAGGGCATACAGGGCTTACATCAGGGCATCTAAAATCAAAGAACCAATCACTTACATTGGTAAAGAAAAAAACATCAAAAGGAAAGTTAGCTACATAAAATTGGCATTATGCCTTTCACCACACGAAGTGGCAAGAAAAGGCTAAGGCCTTGGCCTTTATTTATGACTGGTGGTTCTGCCTCTTATGATGATGTAAGTCCTTCTCCCTGTAGATGCTTTAAAAAACTGGAAATCATTAAGGCACAGGAACAAACTGTGTGCTAAGAAATGTCACAAATCCCTGAGGACAGTCTAAGTGTGTCAGCAGGTGCCATGTGTGTGCCTGACCTTTCTAAAATTGTACTTGAAGAGGAGCCTCCTTCCACAACTTGTGCATCTTCTGCAAATGTGGGGATGAGCAACATAAGTCAACATGCTGACAGAGATTTAAAATGCTTATGTGGAGATGCACCAGGATGAGGAGGATATTTGTGTAGCTTACATTAATAAGGATGTTGATGACGAGGTTGCTGATGATAAGGATGTTGTAGATGAGGATGTTGTTTGTGTAATTCAGGCCCCAGTGGAAACAGTTGTTGCCCATGAGAAGGAAAAGTCCATTGTCATGCCTGGGCATAAAACAAAAAAATCCACTTCTTATGTGTGGAATAATTTCTACCCGTATCTGGACACAATTGTTAAGCCATCTGTAACCGTTCTCATGCCAGAGTAAGTAGAGATAGGGACCCTAACCATCTAGGAACCTCCTCCCTGTTACATCATCTACAGCGCATCCATCAAAAGTGTTTGCAAAATTCAGAAACTTTGGCTAAAAAAGTAACAACAAGCAGTCCAATGTCAGCTAGCTCTCTTCTCTCTACTAGATCCAAGCACCTGCCATCTTCACCACCAACACCTTCATCAACAATATCCTCAATCATGCTTATATCCAATTTAATAAGGCTAATGCAGTTCTCCCCTACCCTGGATTCGTCAGAAGAATCCTTGAGCACTATGCCTGCTACTGCTGCTGGGAGTGGATCTTTATCCCAGAAGAGGACCAGGAAAACTACTAGTAGTAGTTCTAAAATACAATTGACTGTTAAACAATCGTTTGCAAGGTGGAGCAAGTATGACAGCAGTCACCCAGTTGCACAGCGGATCACCATACCATCTATGCTGGTATTAGATGTGTGTCCAATATCCACCATTAGTGCAGTGGGTTTTAGACATTTAGTTGAGGTCCTGTGTTCCCACTACCAAATCCCATATAGGTTCCACTTCACTATAAAAGCAATTCCCAGCCTGTACAGTGACATTAAAAAAACTTAATTAGTATCCTCCATAATGCCATTGTTCCCACTGTTCACTTTACCAGAAATATGTGGACAAGTGAAACAGGACAAATGTAAAATTACAATATTACATATTACATGACTGTAAAAGCCCACGGGGTTGGTATATTGCATTCAGTGCCACCAACAGTAGCAGCAGCAGCATCTAAGAAACAGCAGCTTATTCAAATGCAGGTTACTCTGTGTATCACCGGTTTCAATAAGAGGCATACTACTGACAACCTCTTGGGGGAAAATTGGGGGAAGTCGTTGCAAAATGGCTTACCCCGCTTGGACTCTCCTTGGGATTTGTGATTTCTGACACAACCAATATTGTGAGAGCATTACAGTATAGTGAATTCCAACACATCCCATGTTTTGCTCATACAATCAACTTGGTGGTGCAAATTTTTTTTAATTTTTTTTATAAAAATGACAGGGTCATGCAGGAGATGCTTTCTGTGGGCCGAAAAATTTCTGGACATTTTTGCCATTCAGCAGGTGCATGTAGAAGATTGCAGCACCTGCAAGAAATGTTGAATCTGCCCCATCATCAGCTGAAGTAAGAGATAGTTACAAGGTGGAACTCCACCATTTATATGCTTCAGCGGATGGAGGAACAGCAAAAAGCCATCCAAAGCTATATAAGTATGAGGAGGGGCAATATACCTTACTCAAGCTCAGTGGAAAATACTTTCCCTGGTGTGCAAAGTGCTGAAACCCTTCAAAGTAATCACCTGTGAATTGAGTTCAGAAGACTGCCAGCTTGAGTCAGGTAGTTCCCCTAATTAAACTGTTGGAAAAGCAGCTTGATAAACTGAAGGAGGAGCTGAAATGAAGTGATTATGCTAAGCATGTTGGACTTGTAGATAAAGTCCTTTATTCACTTTACCAGGATCCAAGAGTTGTCAGGATCTTACAATCGGGTCAATACATTTTGGCGACCATGCTGCATCCTAGGTTTAATTCATACATCATGTCTTTCTTCCCAGCAAACACAGATCTGAAGAGATATAAAGAGCTGTTGGTAAGGAAATTGTCAGCTTAAGAGGCATATTTTGCAGCAATGGCTTCTCCTTCAGTTTCTCCAGCAAGTGTCACTGAACAGAGAAGAGAGGGTCTGGGTGAGCAAGGTGGCACTGTATTTTAAGAGATTTCAGCCTTTCCACACTAATTAGACTTATCCCTGAAAGTCTAGAAAATAAATAGAAATGGAGTAGAAAGACGTATGTTAAAGTGGGCGATATCTCTTATAATACACAAGGAGTGTTCTTGAAGTTTCAAGAATGAATACTTATCTCAAAAATGATGTTCTGTCTTTTCGGTCCCGTTGTGATATTTGATTGTCCAGCAAACCCCACCAGTACTCCAAATATGTAAATAAAATTGTAGCAAGCAATGTGTAGTATCCTTTATGGCGCAAATGATATCATGAAAAAATCACTCCCAATCCTCCCCATCAAAACTGAACTAGGATTTAGGTGGAAATGATGGATTGTACACACTCTATTATATGATAGATTTGAAGACACACCTGACTTGCGGATAAATCGTGCTAGATCCTGCTTATATGGGTATCTTTAGAGATCTTTCTTGGAAGAGACATTCTATCTCCATCAATATCCCTCCAAATTATTAGGTACACACCTAACTTACACAAATCACAGGGAAAGAAGAGCGGCAGAAACGGAAGAAGCATTCAGAATAAAATTTTAATGAAGAAAATGTAGAGATGACAGATGATAATCTGGAAACAGCAATGCAAAGATTGGGGGAATGGCTCATCAAAGAAAATAGACTATGGTGGGAAGTAGCTACTTTGGAAAAGTATACAGCCGAACAAATTATACCAAAACGGTTGAGAATGAACAAACCCCCTACCTTCCAGGATGCATCGGAAAATTTTTGGGAAGAATGGAACGTAATATTGGAGACATGTTCTTTCTCCCTGATGCAACTTATTTTGAAAGAAAGAAGGAAGAAATTAAAGGAAATAAATGAGAGAATTGACATCTTAAAGACCCTCATAGAACCTTTCAAAGGAATTCCGATTTTCAACACCCTTGAAGGAGCTATCACTGAGAGAATTACTAAAAATATGGAGTTTCTCATTAAAAAGAAGCAAGGAAAGTTGCAGAGAGACTACGATTATTATAAATTTGGGATCATTAAAGAAAAGAAGAACCACCCAAGACCAGTACTGAAAAGAAAAATAATAGAACCCCGTGAGAAGAATCATCAGGATGATATCTCTAGTGAGTATGATCATGTGAAACGGAAAGATTACATGAAAGAAGAATGAAGGTGGTCACCAAGAAGAGAAAAACCAAAAATATACTACCATCAAAGAAGGGATACTCCTTACCATCAGGGGGAGTCCAAACGGAGAGATGATATTCTCAACAATAGAGAAGAAGGGGCCTCCACATCCATGCATATTAACACCAGGAGGACACCATATCCGAGGAGGTGGGAAGTAGAACCACCAAAAGGAAGATACGAAAAGAGAAGAAATTTTGAGGAAGAGATGTCAACACCTAGGTATCACCAAAATCGGAATTTCCACTACCCTAATAACAGAAAGCACCGTTTGAGTCTGGGGAGATCCAGCAAGAATACCCGAAGGAGTATGGAAAGACGTATCCACAGAGATTCCAGCAGAGAGAGAATAAATCTCAGGTTCAGATTATCATCATCGGAATGGAAATATGACAGAAGGCACAAGAAAAGTAGAGAAGATTGTATAGATACTCCAGTAAAGATAATGGAGACCCCCTAAGGACTCAGAATCAAGAAGACCCCCTTTTTAGGAGAAAGGATGGGAAGGAAGAGCATTCGACACAGGAGGATATGGAACTCGAAAGAAAGACTAAGAAATATCTATTAAGAAAGGAAAAGGAGAAGGTGAATAAAATAATAATAAAAAGAAAAATCAATATAGAAAAAGAGGCTGTAGAGCCGGAAAAAAGAAGAGAATATTTCTGCAAAAAAATTTAAGGGAAGTTACTGAGACTAAGATAGGGGAGAAAAAACATATCTTCAATCTAAGTAATCGGGAACTGTCTAAGGAGGAAGAAAAAGTGTTGAGTAAAGGGTTAAAATATGCACCCATGACACGCATGGATCATTTTGAAAAATTCATCGATGTACATAAATTTATAAGAAAGATCACTTTAAGGAAATTTTTTGCCATGAAAGAGAAGGACGAGAAGAGAAAAGAAGATGAAAATAAGGAGGGAGAATCCGATCCGGAAGATTTAAACTCAAAAGCTATAAAAAAGAAATCCACTTTTTACCCTGCCCATGTTAAGGGGAATTTTATCGACACATTTTCCAAAGTCATAACAGAAGAAATGGGAGATTGTGAAGAAATTAGCCACGGAAGAAGATATAATAATCAAACCGTGTGATAAAGGAGGTGGAATAGCCATTATGGACAGAGACGATTATATAAAGGAGATATATAGACAACTATCAGACACAGCAACCTATTCGAAACTCAAGACAGACCCTACAAAACGTATTAAAGATAAATTGGATCACCTGATTAGCGATCATATAACGAAAGGGGGTATCACTAAATCTGAGGGGGAATTTATTGAAGTGGAGAACCCAATTATCCCCACATTATATATACTGCCGAAAGTCCATAAGAGCTTTGTCAACCCTCCGGGGAGGCCGATAATTGATGGAACAGAAAGTCTAACTTCAAATTTATCATCTTTCATAGACGGGATCCTACAACCTCTAGTGATTGTGAACCATTCCTATCTAAAAGATACAGGGGATATACTTAGAAAAATTAAAGATTTTGAATGGACTGAACACACGAGGTTAGCATCAGCAGACGTTACGTCCCTCTATACATGTATAATTCATAACAAAGGGTTAGAAGCCATATCGTGGGCCCTGGACAAAACTAATTTACCTTTAGCGAGAAAATCTTTTGTCCTAGAAGCAATTAGATTCATTTTGGAAAATAATTATTTTCTTTTCAATGGCGACTTCTACATACAACGAAATGGTACAGCTATGGGTACAAAATTTGTCCCAAGCTATGCCAACCTCTTCATGAGTTATTGGGAGGAAATGCACATTTATGGTGGCATAGCTTGGGGCACAAGTCTAATGAAATGGTATAGATATATCGATGATGTTATACTTATGTCAAACGGGACAGAAGAAAACCTGGAAGAATTTTTCACCACTTTGAATACTAATGAGATGAATATAAGATTCACTCTCATACATAGTCATGAACAAATTAATTTTCTGGATTTGACCATCTATATAGAAAATGATACCATTCAGACGAAGACGTTTAGAAAATACCTTCATACCTATAGACAGTCAACATCATACTCAATGGCTGAGAAGTGTCCCAAAAAGCCAATTTCTCCGGGTGAAGAGAAATTGTAGCAAAGATGAAGTATGCCAAGAACAAATGAATATGATGAAGAGGGATTTTGTGGAAAAGGGGTACAATTTGGAAGATCTGGAAAGAGTAAAGAAAGAGATTACAGAAAAGGAAAGATCACAGCTAATCGAACCAAAAAAGAAGAAGACCGACAATGGGAAAGTAAACAGTAAGGACAAACAAAAATTGGCCCTTATTACCAACTATGATGCCCAACATAAGCAAGAAAAACTTATACATAAGCACTGGCACCTACTACAAAGGGACCCAATCCTAAAAGGTATAATCCCTGAAAAACCATTTTTTATATATAGGAGATCAAAGAATTTGAAAACACATCTTGTAAAAAGCACATTGTCAGTTCCAACAAGGCAATTAGTGCGCACGAAGGGATTCCACAGATGTGGACTTTGTATTGGATGTAGGAATGTCCCAGATAAACAATCAAAATATAATGAAATAGAGGTGAATGGAAGTAAGATGAGAATTAAAGACCTAATTACATGTAATACTGCAAATGTGGTGTATCTAGTTGAATGTTCTTGTGGGCTTTTTTATATTGGACGTACTACCAGACCACTTAAAATCTGGATATCGGAACATTTGCAGAATATCAAGAAGGGTCTTCCAACTCACCATTTATCTAACCACTTTAAGATGGAACACAACTGCTCAATTTCACATATTCGAAGATTCGTGGGGGTTCAACACATTAAAACCTCATCAAGAGATAAAAATACAACAAGAAAGCTTGCAAAATCATGGATGAGAACCATCTTCAACCTAAAAACTCTGTACCCTAAGGGCCTTAATCAGGACTTCGAGCTAAAGTGGTTCCTGTAACTCTTATCCTGTTTATTTAGGAATATAGATGCATATTTTACTTGTAGAAGATAATTGTTTATTGAATACTATAGTTTTTGCCCTTTTTTGGGATTACTAATCTTCCTTGTATGGGATTTTAAACACATATTTTTCTGGATGTGGGATTGTCTGATATTTGAATGAAAACTATTTATCCATTTTTAATATTTTATGTCTAATAAGGAGTTTATACTGATATTTATTAATTATAATACTATCCAGTCCACATTTATTACATCCATACAGAGCTATTGATTCAACTATATAGATTTATAATATCTAATAAATATTTATATAGAGCCGTCTGTCTGTTTTTATGCATGTATCTTGCGGAGATTAGACTATCCATTTTAACTGATTCTCTTTCCATTTGATAGGGACTACTACAATCAAAAGTTTTATATTATCTGTTTACTTTTAAGAACGATTTGCTCCCTACAAGCAAACAAGACTTGTAATTCATATTCAGTAAATCAAAGACTACATTTCCCGGCATCCTTGCTGTTTAGCATGGTTGATAGGAGTTCTGTAGTTTCCACGAGCAAGAGAAACTACATCTTCCAAGCACCCCTGCGATCATCTTGACACTTCCGCTTCCGGTTTGCGTGTAAAGATCGCTAGTTGAATCTATGGACTTTTACAGCACTGTACAGAAGTCTTGTAATTTCCCTAAGTAAGAGAGACTACATCTCCCAAGCACCCCGGCGATCATCCGGACACTTCCGCTTCCGGTTTCAATGTAAAGATCACTATAGTTGAATTTATGGACCCTTACTGTACTTCCCATGAGTTAGAGAAGTGGGAATTTAGCAATGTGAATAGAGAAGGGATGGGAGACTTGCTGAACTATTATGCTGCCACATTTTGAGGACTTAGATCCACAGATGAGAACCGGAAGTGACGTTGGTATGACGCAATACTGGAGGAGTATATTATGAGTAACCTGGCTGGAAACCTCCACACCTTGATAAAGAGATTATTCTCGAAACGCGTTGGTTCTGGAGGAGCACAGGAAGGAGGACTCTGCACAGTGGCATTTTGAGGTATGTGTTTTTTATTTTTTGTGCATAGAGCGAACCTAGGATTTTTTACCAGCTCTGTCACACTTACCTCATTGTACCCTGGTGCAGACTCCGATTCATGACCTAGATGTTTTTATATTCTGCTGACCGCATGTTTTAAGTAATATATACTTTTAAATGAAGATGTGAAAATAAATGTATACCTTTTGAACTACAATTTTTTTAAATACTGAATTTTTGGAATACGAGTTAAAGAAACCCAGATGTACTTATCCACCCCATGCCACATGTGAGTACGGGTATGCATCATACATTTCCTACTACGTACCATATCATTTCTACTGTTCACGGTCTACTGAGGAAATAAGGGAGATATTGTTATATATACCTGGAAAAGAAACCTCTATGAGTTGATTACCATCCATGTTTGTGTAAGTTAGGTGTGTACCTAATAATTTGGAGGGATATTGATGGAGATAGAATGTCTCTTCCAAGAAAGAACTCTAAAGATACCCATATAAGCAGGATCTAGCACGAGTTATCCGTAAGTCAGGTGTGTCTTCAAATCTATCATATAGGAGAGTGTGTACAATCCATCATTTCCACCTAAATCCTAGTTCAGTTTTGACGGGGAGGATTGGGAGTGATTTTTTCATGATATCATTTGCGCCATAAAGGATACTACACATTGCTTGCTACAATTTTATTTACATATTTGGAGTACTGGAGGGGTTTGCTGGACAATCAAATATCACAACGGGACCGAAAAGACAGAACATCATTTTTGAGATAAGTATTCATTCTTCAAACTTCAAGAACATTCCTTGTGTATTATAAGAGATATCGCCCACTTTTCCAAATACGTCTTTCTACTCCATTTCTCCAGCAATTGTGGCTGCCAGGAAAAAAGTAAACTTTCCCAAAAAAAGATCCACTGGTGATGCAGATGATTCAACACAAACAAGTTTTGACATCTGGTCTGGTCTAAGAGCATTGCCTACAATTAATGAGACCTCTACTCTGACTCCATCTGTTATGGTCACCATTGAAAGAATGGAGGACTATTTTAATGATAGTGTCAAAATAGGCATGTCAGACAGTCCATTTCACTACTGGCAGGAAAAAAAGGCAATTTGGAGGCCCTTGCACAAACTGGCTTTGCTTTACTTGAGTTGCCCACCCTCCAGTGTGTACTTAGAAAGAGTTTTCAGCACAGCCGGGAACCTTGTCAGCAATCGGCGTAGGAAGCTACTTCCTCAAAATGTGGAAAAGATGATGTTCATCAAAATGAACTACAAATTTCACAAGGAAGAACTTTACCACCAATTACATCCAAAAATACAGAGGCACCTGAGGCTGTAATGGTGGATTCCAGCGGGGACAATTTAATATTGTGTGAATATGTACACACTGATGAGGGAGAGGGATCAGATGATGATGTCAACAACATCTTGCCTCTGTAAAGTCAGTTTGTTCACAGAGAGATCATTGCCAGCAATGTCAGCTGCCTGTTGGTAGCTTGTTTTGTGGGGGCTCAAAAAAACCAATCAGTTCAGCCACAATTGGCAGTCCCTGTTGCTGAAGTGATGGTTTGTTAAACTGTGCATGTCCTGTTTACTATATACAACATAAGGGTGGGTGGAAGGGCCCAAGGACAATTCCATCTTGCACCTCTTTTCTTTGCATTACGTGCTGTTTGGGGATTGTTGTCTGACATTTTAATTTAAAATTTTATAGTTTATTAAACTGCCATCCTTTCTGCCACTGCTGTGTGGTGAATGTTTTATAGATGTCCTATATTTTTTTAAACTGCCGTGCTTTTGTGCCACTGCTCTGATGCTACCTTTTTTTATTTTCATACTGTATTTAAACTAAAATCACAAATAGGCACGCTTGCAAAATACTCTTATGCCATTTTTGAATCTTGATTTTAGATACCAACCTGGTGGGCTTGGCTTTCCTTGGTCATAACAGCCATGTTTGGTCAGATGAAACTCAAACACCAAATGGGGAGGCTATTTTGTGAAGGTATCTGGAGATGTTCTCCCTCCTTCCCTCCCAGACTTCCCATACATAATCCCAGAAGCACAATGATAAGAGATGTTTAGTACCAGACTTTAAAATCCCACTGCCCCTTCCTGTTCATCATCTTCTGCATGCTCCTTTGATTCTTTACATTTTTTTTAGAACCACGAGAAGTTCCACTGGGGCAAGGACTGATGTGAATGAGTAAAATATTTTTTGTAAATGCCTCCCCTCCTCCCTCATAAATTTGCTTCAGAATGAAAAAAAATTAAAAGAAATGTACTACTAATCAACCCTTCCTTTCCCTGCATTCAACTATATACATACTCTAACTCCCTCAGGCCTCTTGAATGCCGAAATGTTTATGGCCACAGACAGCATTTCCTGCATGCCCTTTTAAGTTTAAAAAATATTCTGAACCACCAAGTTGATTTTGTGGGCAAAAAATGGGACATATTGTGTACCCATGCTCTCCCCTCCTCCCTCATAAATTTGCTTCAGAATAAAAAATTTAATAATAATTACATTTACTATGAATCAACCCTTCCTTTCCCTGCCTTTAACTACATACATCTCCATCTCCCTCAGGCCTCTTGATTAATGAAAACACATGTTTTCCTATGTGCCATGTTGGGGGTTGAACTTCCCCTTGTTTGTGCAGTCCACTGCTGCTGCTTGCCTTAGTCAGCCAGCTAGCTTGATGCAACTTTTGGGCCTAAACTGGATGAAAACAATATTGTGAGCTCGGAGGTGGTGAAAAGTTACCGAAAATGAGTGGAAATTAATGTTATTGAGGTTAATAAAACTGTAGGAAAAATAAAAGGCCACATTTTGTGATTTTAGTAGTTTTTATTAATTTTATAAAGAAAATTCAGATCTAATACCAAAACACACAAGGGCAGTTTTGCAAAACCAAATCCAGATCATAAACATTGAAGGAGATACAGATTCAAAACCAAAACACGGTGGTCGGCGCACATCCCTAGTTAAAATAGCAATGGATGATTCCACACTGGATCAGATTAGTGGTATTGTGAAAACATATAATCATTAATGACCAATAATGTGTGTATAAGGGTGTCCATAAGTGCCATGCGAGAATCTAACATACTGTATCTGATTCTGACACTGTAATCATAGAGAAACCCCTACCACCATTTCTGTACCCTATGCAGATGTGAGGATAATTTAGTAGTCAAAGGCCTGTGATTTGCTAATTGGATAAGTTTGTTTTTGTATTATTTTTTCTAATAGGCTGTGAGTCTGGCTTGAATTGCCTGTATTGGCATGAGGCCTGTGCTTTGCTGTTTGGCTTCAGTTTGCATTTGAAAAGTCACATTTGGTTTTCTTGTTTTTTATTAGTTTGTTCCATGTTGCCAATTTACTTTTCCTTATGGTAATCAATACTTTATTTTCCACTAAATACTCCACCTCCAATCACCTGTACTGACCATGTGCAAGGATGGAAATTTGGTTCCCCTTCAAGAACTATTTGGTTGATCTCTGCAAGTGTAGAAATCTGCTGCAGCAGAGGAGGGGGGCTGTTCATAAGTCCCCCCTGACACATGCTCTGCATGTTGGGAGGGGAGGATGTATGCCCATGGGGTCAGGGTGGTAACCTCCAAGGGTGTACTAGTATTAGAGGGGAGTACAGTAAAGCAATATGTTGCTGCAGCGGCAGTTGGAAAAATAATAAAAAAAAATCACACTGGTCAGAGTGTAGGAGGAGGAGAGGGGGTACAAAAAAACAGGGGCTATTTATAGGGTGAGTTGGATTATAAAACAGAATTTTTTTACTTGACGGCTTGAGGGGTATTGTTGTAATTAGAATTTATGACAACTGGGGGTTGTCTATTGCCAAAGGGGGAATGGGAGTTATTTTATAATGGGGTCCTGTGGACACAGGGGGATGCGACACACTCCTTAGGCATATCTTTTTTCAACAAAATAGTTAAATTTATTTTTAAAAATATATTTGCCAGGAAAAAAAATCATCAGTTAAGTGGTTAAACTGTCATGTGTTTGAGCCGCTGCTCTGTTGCTTAGTTTAGCCAGCCAATTTGCTGCAGCCTTTGGCCAATATAGGTGAAAACAATATTGTGAGCTGTGAGGTGGTCATAATTGACTAGGAATTAATTCTATTGATATTACCAATACCATAGGAACTAAAACAGGATGAAATTACATGATTTTGGCTATTTTTATAAATTTTCCAAGATATCCAAAACATTTTCAGGTGGAGGGTCCCAGTGGGGACCCGGGTTAGCGATCGCCTGACCACTGGCCACACCTGTATAGCAGAACAGCTGAAGCGACACATTGGGCAGTGAGAGACTGGGCAGAGAGAAGTGTTACATGTGGGGGTGACCGTACTGGTTACTTCCCCACACATGGATCTGCCCGATGTTCTGAGAATTCGGCACCAGGCAGAGTAGCTTATTTTTGGGAGAGGGCAGGACCACGCTCTCCTGATTTGGCCACACCTCCTTAAGTACACGGGGCCATCATAGCTCTCAATGGCCCTGAACATTTGAGGCTGGTTTTGCCAAAACCACAACACACTGATGATTTAGAACCAAAGCACAGGGCTCTGCACACATCTCCAATTTTGAGTAAAACTTGTCTTATGATATGTGCAACCTTAAATATTGTGCATAAATGCATGCTATTTTATTGCAAGTAGCAATGGGTGTCATTTGCACCAGTCTTGTGTAGTTATGCAATCTATACTTCGTAAATTACACCCAGGAAAAAAATGCTCTTATTGCGCTTAAACACACTAACTAAAGCATGAATACATTTTTATTCACTATTACATTTACAAATCACAGCAAATAGTTCACAAAGAATAAGATTTTTAATGGCATATAAGTACAAAATTTAGAAAAGTTACAACTGGAATCAGCTTTTAAAGCTTCAAATGACAGTAAATGCACATTTCCAGCAATGGAGAAAATCAGCCATGTACCTAAAGCAAGTAGTGTGAAGCATTGTGAAATTAAAATATATTCACAACTTTTTAAGGAAAAACAAAGTATTATAAATATTCCTTCCCACCTTTCAGTGATTCTACAAAGTACTCTTCTAAACTTTCCAGAGCACTTTCTGTGTTATGGAAAATAGTCACATTTCTTTAGCTATCTATATATTGTATGTTATATTGTTTTCTTTCTTACTGTGTTCAATTTTGCAAATTAGGTAAAATATGAGTATAACCTAATTCTATATATAACCACCCTTCTAATTTTAAACATAGATTAGTTCCTAAAAGCCGATCAACACATTACATGAAACAATTTAAATCACTAGGTGTGCCATCCCATAAGTGTGTGCTAAGGGAAAATTGCCTCACAAAACAAACATTAGGCGTAAAGTGCTAAAATGACAATAATATACTCAAATTGCACATCTAAAAATGGAGAGAATGTTAAGATTGCGAGTTTTTTGCTTCCTACTGTTATTTCTGCTTTCTGTATGTATAATTGGTGATGTACAAAGAGATAATGGCTCTAATTCTTTGATTTATCTCTGATTTAGGTGAAAAGTGTAAGAAAAATCAAAATGTGTTTTATGCTTTATCACATGCTGTCTTCAATTAATCTCAAAATATAACTGTGAGGAATAAAATATATTACTGTCTACTTTTGGATGTAGACATATTTTAATTCATAATTTCTCAATCATAGGTTGTGTACCTAGATTATAATTAATTTGAAGCTGAGTGTTCATTTTTTACACTGTTTTTGAATACTGCTTTAAATAAAACAGAAGTGGTTGAGATCCCAATACTGTCTCAGGGTTGTTTTTGAGGTTACCTGATTAGACTTAAGCCGGCCATACATGGTGCGATATGCACCATGCGATGCGACAAGGGATTCGACGTACAACATATCGGGCTGTCCTCACACACGGTACAGTCAGGTGGCCGACCGCCCAATATGCCAGCTCCCCCTCTCACATCCGCATAGCGCTGCATGGGATCGCACATTGCATCCCCAGATCAACTGAACTTGCAGTAAGATCTGGGGGTGCGATGTACGACCCCACATGTGTACGCTCTGTCCGATATCATGCCCATACACGGTACTATAGAGCAGCCAAATTGTACCAATCCGTCGGATCAACTGCTTTATCGCAACGTGTATGGGCACCTTTAGGGGTATATTTACTAAAGTGCGGATTTTTAGAAGTGGTAATGTTGCCCATAGCAACCTATCAGATTCTACTTAGCATTTATCTAGCATCTTCTAGAAGATTATAGCTAGAATCTGATTGGTTGCTATGGGCAACATCTCTATTTCTGAAAACCCACACTTTAGTAAATATCCTTTATAGTTGGGAGACTCCTCATTTAGAGTATCAAAACAATGGCAGACTTAATCCTTGAGTCTTTCATATTTTAAAAGTGATAATATTTTAATATAATATATAATACAGTAACCTATGTATGGGTTTAATTAAACTGACTTTTATTATTATAAAAGTCAGTTTAATTAAAAACAATTTATTATTATTATTATTATTATTATTATTATTATTATTATTATTGTTATTATTATTATATAATTTTTTGTCTCCTAAAATCAACTAACAAATAGTAGGTCTAAAAGGATGAAAGTAAAAGTGCCCTTTAGAGTACATACAGGTATATGCATTATGTGAGAAAATAATGTATTGTGCATAGCAAAATGTAATAATAATCATATTTATTGGTGTTAATGTTCCCATTAATGGAAGCAGATATTGTGGCAGCAATGCTCAATATCTCCCAATACTTTTTGTTATATGGAAACAAAAATAAATTGCACTACAGATGTAGCAGCCGTCATCGCATTGCTGCATAGATGGCGTGACTAGTGTGCCCGCATCTATAGACTGCAATGGGTAGAACGCCAGCTGCGCCTAGTCGCAGCCTGGTGAGAGCTGTGCTATGCCGCAATGCATGACACTGTGCGTGTGCATCACGGCAATGATGACGGCAGCTACATCTGTATGTATTTTTTTTACAATAAAGTGTAAAGTGCTATTTCATATTGCATACAGTATAACAATAGCGTGCATATAATAGCCTAAATCTGCATACCAGAAAATAATAGTATGGAGTGTTATCTGTATATGTCTTTCTCTGGAAATAGTAGGGCCTGGGTTTACTTCACTGTTTGGGTTCTCTGTAACGTAATTTTCAAATATACAGTATATAGATATTTAAACAATGCTGAACTACAGCTGATTCCAGATAAAGGGTTTATGCCCAGTGCTAGCCATGGTCACAGTGTTTTTAGCAAATTAACATGCACATTGTAGAAAAAGGTTAATTGAGCAAAGTTATTTGTTGTTCCAATGGCCTGAGCTGCTTTACATTATAGTGATTTTTAGCCAGTGCTAGCAATAAATTTAGTCTTAATTAGGAAATGTGAAAAGGCATTAAAATGCCCACAGTGGGTCACTGTGGCATCATCTTCTCAAATAATAAAATAATAATTGATAAATGTTTGCCTTTGAAAACAGAAGATAACTGTGGAGCATGATGTGGTTGTGGGCACAGTGGGAGCTGTTGAAGCAGCTGTGTCTCCTATTATCTCCACTGAAAGTAACACAACGAATCTGGTGCCACTTATTTACAAACAGGACATTTGTGGCTGGTGTCATTCAGTGATCCAGTTTTGTCATGCAATCCTTCATCTGAGTTCTTTGTGACAGAAGAGGTGCTGGCGACTGAGGGACAAAAGCTTTGCATGCACCATAGAGTGACTGAAGTGTGCCAAACCCTAAAGAAATCCCTGGCACTCTGACATCCAGAGTGGACCTGCTCCTTTCTGGAGAAAAAGAAGAGGAACAAATATTAAATTTGTTGCCAACACTATTATGAAACCTATGTCAGTTGAGAGATGATATGCTTTTTCCTCATAAACAAATGAACAAGGATGTTGTCCTAGACAGCTATTTAGTACTAACCACTCCTACTATAATCTTAGCTCATGTACAGAGCACTGGTTCTCTGTACCTCATACAACAAAGGCTTGCAATGATAATGGTAAATATTCCTGACCCCTAACTGTAGCTCTAGGCTCACCATGAACAGACATTTAGCTCATGAATGGTCTCTGGATTAGCATTTCTTATAGGATAACTTTTTGCTAATAAACTTCTTCTCCTTGTCCTTCGCACTGTTGAAGCTGCTGTTAAAATTACCCTTCCACAAATGAGGACCTGATATCCTGCCAATGTTTGCGCAGTTAAGCAATGTTTTGCTGCTGCACATGCTCAAAACGTCTAGAAAACCCTTACTGATGTGTGAACCAATGCATGTGATGGCATACTATATGCCTTTCCATACGACATCGCTATGACTTGAGACACCATCTGTAATCAGTGGGCATTTATGGAGGAGACTGGGAGGTGACCTATTGTCATTGCAAAAATAGGAAGTGGCATTTTATATATTTATTTATTACCAGTTATTTATATAGAGCACACATATTCCACAGCACTTACAGAGAATGTTTGGCCATTCACATCAGTCCCTGCCCCAGTGGAGCTTACAATCTATATTCCTTACCACATGCTGCGTACACACACACACACACACACACACACACAAGTTAATTTTTTTGTTGGGAACCAATTATATTTTTTGGATTGTGCAAGGAAACTGCAGTACCCATAGGAAACCCACGCAAGCACATGGAGAATACACAAACTCAATTTCGTGGTGGGAATCGAACCCATGACCTCAGTGCTGTGAGGCAGTAATGCTAACCATTACATCATCTGTGCTGCTCTATGTGTTATGGGAGTGTCACAGGCAAAGTGGCCATATTTTCAGAAAGTTATAATGGAGGCTATGTACCAGGCAGGGGCTGCTCAGGAAGTCAATGTTGTGACCATTGGTGCATTGATGGTGGAGAGACTGGATCCACCAGCACAGATGAGTCTTGCTCACATATGCAAAGTGGGTGTCGCAGGGATAGCTCAGTCCATAACACAGAAAAACACGAGGAATGTTGAAGCTGACATTTGCATATTTTCACACCTGCAGATCTTTGAGAAATAGCAGCCGTGCATGAACGGCATGCACCTATGAATTATAGATGAGCGGGTTCGGATCTCAGAGATTCGAACCCTCCCAAACTTAGGGGATCGGAGTCAGATCCCAGTCAGCTCGGATTTTCCCACATGACTCGGATCTCAAAACGAGGCAAAACGTCATCATCCCACAGTCGGAATGGGTATGATTCCCGTCAGCAGCAGCCCGACAGGAGCAGAGTTCGAAGCAGCGGAAGTCCGACAGCGCTTGAAATCCCGATCATGGATAGGTAAGTATAGACTAACCTAACCTAACCCCCCTAACCCTAACCCTCCTTAGGGATGCCTAACCCTAGCTTCCCCCCCAAGTGCCTAACCCTAATCCCCCCTCTAAGTGCCTAACCCTAACCACCCCCTTCCCAGCTGCCTAAACCTAAGCCCCCCGGGGGAGTGCCAACCCTAAGTCCCCCCCGGGGGTGCCTAACCCTAACCCTCCCTCCCCCTAGCCTAACCCTAACCCTCCCGGGGGGGTGCCTAACCCTAAGTCCCCCCCAGGAGCACTAAACCTAATCCTCCCCCCCCCGCAGCTGTCCGCTCGCGGCGCCCGGCATCACTACGATCGTGATGCCAGTCGCCGGTCTCCTGGTGTCGGGGAAATGCGGGCATCTACATCTAGATGCCCGGCATTTCACCCATGCTGGGATAAGACAGTCGGGAAGCTGGCTGCCGGTATTTAGGCAGTCGGCTTCCCGATTGCTTCCCCCCACAGTCAGATTCTAACGGATTTTGGATTTTATAAAGATCCCGCGATCGCCGCCATTTTTTATTCCGGCTGTGGAGATTGAAGAGGGAGGGAGCTGGGAGCTGTGCTGAGGGAGCTGGGAGCTGTGCTGTTCTGCTGGGCATAGGGGCTGGCTACTGTTGTGTCAGAGGCTGGCTGCTTATGTCCATAGGTGGCGGGGCTGGCTGTTGTTCATATACTGGGGCTGGCTTGCTGTTGTTCTGTCCACTCCATAGTGGCTGGCTGTTGTCCATAATATCCATATATACTGGGTTTGGCTGGCTATTGTCCTGTCCACTCCATAGGGGCTGGCTGTTGTCTGTAGGGGCTGGCTGTGCTGCTGTGTTGCCCAGGTGATGCTCTGTCCATCAGGGGTGATAACCCCCAGTGTGAAAAAAATAAAGTATTTTATTTTTATTTCTGTGTGTGTGCATGCCTGTTAGCCACACTTATCAGCGACGTAGGTGTGCAGGGGTGCTGTGCTTTCTGTGTCTCATTTATCAAGGGGCTGCTGCCTTGTGCAGAGGTGCTCTTCACTCCCAGTGTGAAAAAAATAAAATACATTTTTGCGTGTGCGTGTTAGCCTGCCACACCACCAGTGTTAAAATAAAAACATTTTTTTTTGTGTGCATGTTAGCCTTCCACACACTACCAGTGTGAAAATAAAAACAATTTTTTGGTGTGTGCGTGTTAGCCTGCCACACAATCAGTGTGAAAATAAAAACAATTTTTTGGTGTGTGCGTGTTAACCTGCCACATCACCAGTGTGCAAATAAAAACAATGTTTTGTGTGTGTGTTAGCCACACCACCAGTGAGAAATAAAAAATTTTTTTGGTGTGTGCGTGTTAGCCTGCCACACCACCAGTGAAAAACTAAAACACTTTTTTGTATGCGTGTTAGCCTGCCACACACTACCAGTGTGAAAATAAAAACAATTTTTTATGTGTACACCACCAGTGTGAACATTTTTTGGTGTGTGCATGTTAGCCTGCCACACCACAGTGTGAAAATAAAAACACTTTTTCGTGTGTGCGTGTTAGCCACACCACCAGTGAAAAAATAAAATCTTTTTTTTGTGTGCGCGTTAGCCACATTTACCAGCAATGAAGGTGCGCAGGGGTGCTGTGCTGTCTGTGTCATTTATCAAAAAGCTGCTGACTCATTCGGGTGCTCTCCCTCCCAATTGCCCCCCAAAAATTAATTCAATCAATCTTTTTTTTCTGTGCGCGTGTGTGCGCGTTAGTCATGGAATCACAAAATGCCTCTGCTGAGATTTGCATCAATATTTTCAAAGGTGAAATTAGAGGATATGGTTAAAAAAATTTAATAAAAATGGTAAAACTGCATTCTTTGATTATAGTGTCCCTACTCTCAGTCCCTATCCATGGCCCACTACCTGAATTTCAGCGAGGCAGAGGGGCAACTCCATGCAACTGTATTCCAGAGTGCAGCTGCTCCTCCTGTAGCCCAGGTCAGAAGATGTATAGGGGGTGTGGTGATGATATGGACAAAAATGGAGCTCACATCCACTAAAGTGGACAATGAATCCCCAATCTAACAGGGAGCACAGCTGTAATTTATACACAATACAGGATGGGATGACAATATAGGCTTGGGTGATGGTATAATCTGGGGTGATGTGTACATCATCCTCTTCACACAATATTAATTTGTCCCCGCTGGAATCCACCATTACAGCTACCTCAGTCATTTTTGCACATAATTGACGGTAAAGGTCTTTCTCGTAGAATTTGTAGTTAATTTTGATGGGCATCATCTTTTCCACATTTTGTGGAATTAGTCTCATGCTGATCACTGACAAGGTTCCCGGCTGTGCTGAAAACTCTTTGAGTACAGTACTAGCAGGTGCACAGTTGTATTCATTACTCAGCACCACATTTGAAAAGATCCACAAGTGGAGTTAATTATTACAGTTGTGATTCTGCGAGGAGACCAGGAAAACATGCACTGTTGGTAGCTCTCGAGGACCAGGATTGGCTACCCCTGCCTTAAATCATAGATCTTATGCTTGTCCACATATCTGTGCTGGTTAAGTAGCACTTTGAGGCCACTAACTAACTATGGCCCTCATTCAGAGGCGCTCGCAAGAAGCGAGCGCTCTCTCTGAATGAAGGTGGCCGCTTGATTTTTAAAGTGCGGCCTCCTGGTCGCTAGCTAAGCTTTAGCGAACGACCAGGGTGATGGTCACGATGGTCAAGACCATCACAACCATCAGGGCTTGCGACGAGACATTAAGGTTGGGTCTCTGCAACCGCAAGCCCCAGGGAGCTTCTTGCTCTAATCGAGCAGGAAGCTTCTCACTGACATCACTACTGGTGTCAGTGCAGCCGCCCAAAAAATGCCAGGCGTTCTGTCGGGAACGCCTCCGTTTGTGTAGCCACCCCACCGCCCCACCTACAAAACGGGGCAAGCTGTCGATCACCATCGACAGCCGCCCCTTTTGTAGAGAGCTCCGGAGTGAGAGAATTTCTCTCTTGCTCCGGGGTTTGTGCACACGCAGTGCAGCCGCTGCACGTGCACAGGGCCTTAACATCGACCCGGTTGCGAGCGATCAGTGCTTGCGACTGTGTCTGAATGAGACCCTATGTTTTTTTTAATATTCGTGTACAGGTTGGGAAATGTTCAATGTGGAAGCTTTGCAAAGGATTATTTTAGAGTCAATTGTTTTGGAAGCAGTCTTTCTGGTCCCCTTCTCGGATGAAAATCCACTCCTAGCAGCAGAAGTTGGCACAGGATTCTCAAGAAAGACACAACGTAAGACCTTAAGGGGTAAATTTAAATTACTGAAGTGAGAGTTTTTACAAGTGAGTTTTAGAAGTGATGTTACTTGCCCATAGAAAATAATCAGATTCTAGCTATTATCTTCTAAAAAAAGTGACTAGTTAAGTAGAATCTGATTGGTTGCTATGGGAAAAATCTCTTCTAAAACACAATTCTAAAAACTCTCACTTTTGTAAATTAAATTTACCCCTTAATATCTTTGTGCTGGTTAAGTGGCAGTTTGGAGGCCACTAACTATGTTTTTTTATTGTCTCTGTACAGGTTGGAAAATGCTTTTTCATGTTGAAAACACTACTAGAAGTCTTCCTGGTCCCCTTCTGGGATGAGAAAATCCACTCCCAACTGCAGCAGCAGTCATGGCCCTCAAGGAGTCTTCTGGGGGCAAGAACTGATGTGAATGTGTCAAATATTTTTTTGTAAATGCCTCATCCCCTCCCCTTCTCCCTCATAAATTTTCTTCTATATCAAAAATGAAATTAAATTTACTTCCAATCAACCCTTCCTGTCCCTGTCCTGGCTTCAACTACATACATACTCCAACTCCCTCAGGCCTCTCTTGAATAATAAAAACATTTGTTTCCTGATGTGCCATGTTGGAAGTTGAACTGCCAGGTGTTTTTGCTGCCCACTGCTGTCACTTAGCTTAGTCAGCCAGCTAGCTTGGTGCAAATTTTGGGCCTAAACTTGATGAAAACAATATAGTGAACTGTGAGGTGGTCAAAATTAACTGGAAACAAGTGGAAATAAATGTTATTGAGGTTAATAATACTGTAAGAACAATAACAGACCCATTTTATGTGATTTTTAGCTGTTTTTATGATTTTTTAAGAAAAAATCCAGATCCAAAAACAAAACCGAAAAACAAAACATGGAGGTGAGGTTTTGGCAAAACCAATCCAGATCCAAATCCAGGGGAGATCCAGATCAAAAACTAAAACCAAAACACGAGGGTCGGCGCACATCTCTACTATGAATCAGGCCTTGTATCAGAAGAACCAACCCTGTTATACAATAAATCCTCACCTGCTGACATAAAACATTAAAGTCTCTCAGTGCCAATAGTAAAGTGACAGTGCTGGGACTTTCAAATGTTATTACATTTGTTGAAGGAAGCTGGGTAATGATGTGAAGGTAAGCCCAATGAAACACCTTGTTTTGGTGTCTTTATTGCCTTTCCCCTTTTTGACATGAGACTTTAAGACTTTTATGTTATGGGGCCTTGTCAATCTTACAGATGTGTCCTCATACACTTATGCAAAAGCCGTTTCAAATGGTCCCAATTGGCGCGCTAGTTTCCGGGTAACTTGGTCACGCCGAGCATCTTTCTCACTCAAAATGAGTATCTTATTTGCATAAATAATACAATTGGGAGCGACATAACTACATTGCTAGATTACATTGATCAATTTGATGTGCGAGATTTGTACATCTGCGTGTGACTGATGGCTTGATTCACAAGGGACCACTATTGCGATCGCAGCTGCGATTACACCTGTAGCCCAGCTGTGAAAATATGCTAATGAATGCTATTGCAATTCCATCACACAGCCAGCATAGAGAGGCCCACTGCCGCCCACTACCGCTATCTCACATCCATAATACCTTGCAGTCCTGCGCATACATCGGTAACTTCGAGTAACAAAAGCTCTTCACGTACAATTACAGCAGGTCTGACCTTACTCAAAAATTGCTAACCTCATTGTACGCAGTGAGTACTCACACTATGTATACCGTTGCAGTGAATAATTTGTGCACGTCCATGCCACAGGTGTTCAAATGGTTAGACACGCCTGTGTTTCGCCGACCACTCTCCCATCACAACCCCCAAATGCTCACTACCTGTCAATCATTCTGCAATGGCTCTCCATTGTCTGCGTGATCACAGTGCGATCGCAGTGATGCCTACGCGCACTTCGATGCATATGCATGCGCAGTAAGCAACAATCAGCCATCTGCGTACGCTTTAGCAGTTGTGATCCATGCTGAATCAGGCCCTGAGTCTGAATCTTTGTAAGAAGTGCTATGATGCAGCGGATGCCATTTTTTCCTACGCCAAGTTCCCTTTTGTATTTCATCTGTGACTTTGTACATGTTTAAAACTAATTTGCAGACCAGCATCTCTAGTACACTGTTAGTGGTGTTTCGCTGTGTCTGTGATGCAAATAACATGCTAAATGTATAGATAAATACAGTATGCTACTCCCCTTGGAGCATCTCATTTGTGCCGGATGTCTTGGACCATACGAGTATATATACTAGATGTATGAGGACACATCTGTAGTAGGGACGTCCAGTTGCCTTTCCCAAAAATATTAACTGTAAATATAGCTTCTTTATCCCTGTAAGCCACTACTCATTGTGATATTTATGTGACAGTTGTAGTTTGCTTGTTGTTATTGAAAATGCTATACTTTACAGTTTTGTTACTTAAGACTCTAGTGGCCAAATTATCAAAGTAGAGTCAAATATTTTTTATAAATCTTGTTATTCAATAAATATATTGCTACACAGGTTACAAAATATGTTGGCAATTCTACTTTACAGACCTACTTGGTGGATATTCCCTAATATTTTTAGAGATCTCATCAAAATCTCTGAGCAGAAACACACTAACAATGTAACAATCGGGGTAATTATACTGGTAAACAAAGACTGTCATAGGGCACCTCAGATGGTACTATATATGTATTTTCTACGCTGATTCAACTCTTTCTATTACCCATAGTTTTAAAGTTACGCCCTCTTTAAGAATGCACATTACAGTATATAACACATGTATATGTATGTTTAGAGAGGGTTTTTTTTCTTCAGTAAAATTCCATTGTTTTCTTTAATGTAATTTATATTGTTCTGGGAGGATTAGTACAAATTAAGAAGGGTGGAGAATAATACAGTTAAAACAGGTGAGTCACATTCTGCTGAATGATGCACATTGGACATGATGAATCTTAGGAGTGATGACTCAGGGATCGATTCACTAAGCCTTGGCTGGAGATAAAGTGGACGGAGATAAAGTACAAACCAACCAGCTCCCAACTGTCATTTTTCAAACACAACCAGTGACATGGCAGTTAGGAGCTTATTGGCTGGTACTTTATCTCTGTTCACTTTATTTCCATCCAAGTCTTAATAAATAGACCCCTAAGTAAGTAAACCTCTTACTAATGCTTTGTACACACTGGCAGATATATTGGCCTATCAATTGCTTGGCCAATATATCTTGTGTGCGTTGGCCATTGTGTACCAGCAATATGTCTGTGAACGACTTCCTTCACAGACATGTCATGTCAGCTGTTCTGCAGAAATGATGCCCAATATATCTGCAGATATATTAGGGCATCGTGGTGCGTGTGCAGGCAGTCTCCCGATGCCCATACACTGGTAGCGGAGGCTGCAGGGAAGGGGGCATGACATTCACCCCGGCCAGTGGGCCCCGCGGCGAGAAGACAGATGAAGGTTGTTCAATGAGTATGAACAACCATTATCTGCAGATATATCTGCAGACCACTCGATATGTAGGGTGTGTACACAACTTTAAGTAACCATTCTTAGCCAGTTGGTGTTCAGAGCTCGTTCTGTAAACATTTTATGTTGTGTGTTTCACGATCATAAGTTGATATTTATATAGTTCAGTATATATTTTACTAGCGACCCGCCCTGGCTTCGCACGGGAGAAATTTCATCTCACCACAACCCCCTGCTTCTCACCAGTGTTTCCACAACCCCTACTGCTGCTGCCTGCAGCTGGCTGGGGCCCACCACTGGGATATAGTGGGAAGGGCAGGAGGATCATGTATGGGAGATTTAAATTGCAGCTACTGTAAGCATTATCAGTAGACTGTCCCCAGGGCAAAGGGCACCTGTGCATATTTCCACAGCCTCTATGCGCACTCCTTCCCAGAATCCGAACATAGCGATGAGCAATGTCCTGTTTGCAAAATGTACTCTGTATTTCCTGGGCTTTCTGTTGAGATTCCTTGCCATGGTGCCCCTGTCCGAGAACAGTGGGCATGATTCATACGCAGATCAAGCGATTGTTTGCCATTGTGCATGCATTTAAGCTGCACTGTGCATGTGCTGCAATCGCCTTGCAATTATAGACACACATGGGAATACATCGCACAGTGATTGACAGGTTGCCAGTATTTGGGGGTGGTAACAAGGGGGTGGTCAGAACAATGCAGGCATGTCTGACCATTTAAATGCTGTTAAATGGGCGTGCATAAATTAGCCCTTGCAATCTTGAGAGCCCTCTGCATGAGAGGAGTGTTGCAGAGTGTTGCGGCTGGTCAGACCTGTGGTAAGGGCAAGATGGCCGCTCGATCTGCATCAATGTTACCGATATGTTTGCAGGTATGTGTCATCACATGGAGGTAAGAAGTCAGCAGTGGGCATCTTTATGCTCGGGTGATCTTTGGAAAACATTAGCATATGTTTGCAGCTGCGTTACATATGAAAACACAGCTGCGATCGTATTAGCGTCCATCTCTGAATCGGGCACAGTGCTGACTTACATGGGTGGTACCTCCTGTTCACTGAGAGCATGTGGCTGAGCATATCACGCTGGAGAGGGAGCACTTCATGGTGGAGGAGTGGTGGCCGGAGTCCACCTGCAGGTTCAGCATAGGGATTGACACCAGAATCCGATGGTTACTAACCATCAAAGTTTTTGTACTGATAGTGTTTTACCATTTGATGGTGGCAGCCTGATGCTTGCCACTATCAAATGGAAATCATTCAATGGTATTTCAAGGTTTTTTTTGTTAAATTCCTGTTAGCTATGCATCCCCTGGCTCCTTCCTTCTTACTGTGTCTGCATCAGGGCATCTTCATGGGTTCGTTGGAGGCTGCCTCAGAAGTGGCCCCACTTAATATATGACTCTCTCCTCTCTCCATGCTGCTGCTAAGCAACAGGGCACATTGCTATCTCTGATTGGCTTTCACTGTGTCTTGCTGTTTCACCACCCTGGCCAGCTCTTATAAAGCAGCTTGACACAAAAAACATTTTTGTGACTTTGCTTCACTAAAATCATCACTGCTCGGCTCCCTTTTATCACAGATGAATGGTTCGTACACCTAAACCTTCCTTGACCAATGCTGTATAGAATAGTGAAAACCCCATCAAAATCTGTCCAGTGGGTCAAAAGATTAGCCCAAACGAACAGGCAGTCCCTTAATCCGTGGACTTTATTTTGTATACTGTATATAGAGAAGATAGTGTTTAGAATTAGAAGTGGCACAATGCCTAGAAATTGTTTTAACCATCCGGACTCGTTTTGCTACATTTGTGGTGAGGTAACATTTACATTTCAGAAATGTTGTTTTACTCCATTCAGTAAGAAGTGTTATGGGCTTTACTTTGGATACAAGATAGAAATTGGGCCCCTCATTTTTTGTTGTATCACTTGCATCAGACTCCTCACAGTTTGGTCAAAGGGATCTTGGCAAATGAATTTTGCCAATCTCTTAAAAGCTTACAAGACCATGAGATGTAAGATGTCTTTGAAAATTAATTTCTCGGACTCGCACCTGGATTTTTTTCCCAGCATATCTTGGAGCAGTCAGCGATGAACATGGCGATTGGTTCCAGGATAAATGAAAAGCGGTATTAAGGCGAGTCCACGTATGCTTGCTGACTGTTGTTGGACCCTGAAAAGGGATGATCCTGAGGCAAAATACAGCAGAAAGTCCTATACTTCTACATTTTAAGTGAGTTAATAGTTTACTATGTATTTCTTAATAAACGTAATATTGTAAACTTTATTAGGGTGTCACTCAAAATCCTAATGTGATAGAGGCATTATAAAATGATGGGGGAATGTAATAGAGTATGAATGTCTAAAACGAGAGTGCTTGTGGCAAAAAAAATGCAACTCTGCATTCGCCGGATGCAATAGAGTGCGAGAATGTGCAAAGTTGCATGAAACTTGCATCAAGCCTTCTCATCTCGTACAAAATCGTATCCATATTTTTTCCATGTAAAACATACAACTCACACTATGTAATATGGTGTGAGTTTAAAATCCGCACAAAACTAGTTAAAAAAATTGCAAAATTTTAGACTTCTTGCTAGTGAGTTTAGCCTAAGCAGTAACATATATAGCAGAAATCTACACAGATCTGTGAGGTCCATGTAGGCTTCTGTGTGTAAAAAAGGGAATGAAAGTGTTAAAAATGTTGAAAAAAATTATGTGAGGTCCCCCCAAAGCATAACCAGCACGAGACTCTGTTAGTTGGTCCTGGCTGTAAAAATATGGGAGGGAAAAGACATAGAGGTCCCCTGTATTTTCATCAACCAGCACCAGGCTCCGGGAGCTGGTCCTGGTTGTGGAAATGTAAGCTGGTCCTGATTGTGGAAATAGGGGGGACAAAATGAGTAGGGTTTCCCCATGTTATCCACAATCAGCACAGCAGGAGGATACACTTGACAGGATCCCCCGGCCAAAGCACTCACAACCCCAATTTAGTCAGCCAAGCCCGGGGATTCCTTTGAAAGTGGTCCTCCCCTAATAAAGGGGTCTCACTAATTTGTGCAGGCATCTGTTAAACTCGCATCTTGTAATGAAACTCACATTACAAGTTGCAAATTTTCACCCAGAAAGTGCGGTTCGGTGGTAAATGACAGGTGCGCTATGCATCCCTGTCATTATCGGTGCTGATGTGTTGGGCAATGTATGAGCAGTCAGTGGTACTGACCGTTCCAACAGCACTTTTCACTCCCCCTATCCGGCAGATGAGATGTTCATACATTTCATCAGTAGTGCTTCCTTCTTTGCCTTGGTAAAGAGGCAAAGCAGGAAGTTATAGCGGCACAATCCATGCCGCTATAATACATCCTCCCCTTTGTATCTGAAGCAAACCATGCTGCAATTATACATTTAATATTTTTTGCATACAGGGTAAATACAATACTGGCTGCTATTGCATGTAGCCCACTAATGCTGGACAGCTTTATTTTTACACTGCAATTATTAACAGCAGCCTCCCTGGACTCTCCACAGCCCAGTACACAGCAACATGTGCCGGGCTGGGGAGAGAGACTGCTACCAGCAGCAGCAACAGTCTCCTCTACCTCCCTGCCCAATGTGCTACTGACCCGGGCTGTCTGTCTATCTATCTATCTATCTATCTATCTATCTATCTATCTATCTATCAAAATAAACTACGCTATTCTGATGTTTATGCAAATGGACAATGTTTTTTGTACTGTGCACGCAAGTCACAATGGGAATGTGCCCCAATCGTCTTGGATGGTAGTCGCCGAGAGGATTTATTTGCGAAGTGATTGACAGGCAGGAACTGTTTGTGGGCAGCAAAAGGTGTGTGATAAATGCAGGCATGTTGTGACCATTTCGGGGTGTGTCACAGATTGCGACTGTGATCCCTTATGCAGTCAAAATGGCTCTATTATCTTAGTTCTGTCGCCCATTCTGCGCAGCTATAGGATTACTTATATGTTTGATTACCGACCGATGTGGGTCTGATGGTTGCGTCTTTGTACAT